>QRFJ01000054.1:1701801-2144652 GCA_006176705.1 Cocos nucifera
ATATTGTGCGTGCATACGTGTGCGTGTGCGTATATATTCCTGTCAGATAGTCACCACCTCGGTGACACCCCAACAGCGCGTGCGTCAACTATTAACTAAGGAAGGCTCTTTTGTCTCATTTAGGGTTCTACGGTCATTTGATCCAGGAGAAATAGAAATATTCATTTGTTTTGGTAGTAAAATAGAAATATTCCACCAGGCACGTGTGGGGTTCGGAACAAAAATGGTTTGGGCTTCGGTGGTCATGAAAACGTTGTTATCTCACCATCCCACTAAAATCTTTTTTTTTAGTGCAAAATGGAGGAAGTGACCAACTTCCCCCAACCATAAAAAAATAACCAAAGCCATGTCAGCACGTGGAACGCTTTGGAGGGTAGGTTGGATTGGATTAGCGTTTATCCAAAATTTTGTCAGGATGTGATAGCTAAATTTATTTTGGCATTTTGCAATTATCGTATCCTCTTCTAGAAGCTAATGCGGGTGGGGAGTAACATTGAAAAGAATATTCTAATTTCCTCTAGTTTGTGGTGGCTCCTTTTAGATTTAAATTTATAACAATCTAAAATCTAAACTAAAAAGCCAAATCGAATGATGTTATTAGAGCTTATCTAAAATCCGTGCAGTCCATAATTGATGTGCTAAACACATATCCGCTCGGTGTTTAACCAAACATGTTTTCAGAGGCTAAGTTGTTATGGAGATTCCAAATTTAGAGTATAAGCAAACAAAATGGTTAGCGACCTTCAAAGCTATTATCAAATTAGTTTCCATGCACTTAGACTAATCCATGACCGATTTAATAGACCTTTAGTATCAACATAAATCAAATGACCAGTACTTCTCCATCAAGCCTCAACATCTGGGACAATGGATTTTTTTATTTAAAAGCTAATCGTTATTTTATTTCCCACAAAGCGACACTACAGAATAAACCAATTATAACCTCTAGGAAATTGAGAGATTCTAGTCTTCTAAAGCTCTTTCAATCCTATTGGAGCTTATGGTTTGGACAAGTCATACTCTTTTACACTTGTACGAACTTTTCATCATTTGGTGACCAATCATCTCAGATTCACATTGTCTGGGGATTATACTTGGCTTATTTTTTATGCATGATCTAGTGGTGGATACCAGCAGCAGGCTCCTAGTTGGACAATCACTTTCAGCCAAAGACCATCTTAACCTCACATGGTGCTCCATCAATGGTACATCAGCTCAGTGGTTTCTGCCTAGGGATGCATGTAGTGCTGGATTGCATAAAGACCATGGATGCGAATCTACATTTTGCCCAAACAGATGATATTCTTCCGTGACTTCAATTTGAGAGGTAGATATGGGCTTTTACACTGGTGGTTTAGGATATGACCACTTTGCCTTCGCTTAAATATTATTCTTTTTTTCTAATCATATTCTAGCCCAAAGTTGTTACGGTATAAATGATGAGGCATTATTAATTTCATATTGATCATGAGACAAGAAAAATTTTGATTTATATCTTTTCTCTTTCATGAGATATTTTTTAAGAAATAAATTCATGATGCTCCATGCAATGGTGTTAGATACTGAAATGGATAATTCTTCATATATGCAGAAGCAAAGATTGATTCATCCATGCTAGAAGCTCGATAAAAATATAAGATTCTGTACCATAATATTAGATATCGAAGCGTATAGTACCTCACATATATAGAAGTGGAGATCGATTCATCCGACTAACCCACTTGAGCCACGGGCTTTTTAACACAACAAAAATAAAAAATCAAAAAAATCAAATAAGATAATCTAAAATTATGATATTATTTTTTAAAAAAAATTAATAAGAAACAAACAATAAATAATGCTAATTTTATTTTCCGTGTCATGTCAACCGAGCAACATATCACCCAGGATGCATATGATATATTAAAAAATATTTTATATGTGTGTCTCATTGTTTTGTGATAACACATGATATTGGATGAATAAGTATAGCATCACAATTGATTACCAAAACCAGTCCAAAAATATAGTTCAGAGAAGATACAGCCAAGAGGTGTTTATGGAGTGCAATCAGGTGTTTACGGAAAAATATTGATTAATTAAAAAGCGGTTCTCTATTTCAAAAGTACAAGGCCAAAATTTGCCTAAGAAATATTTTCTCAAAAAATTATGCATACACTAAAAATTTATTTATAGAATTTTTCAGACCCATGATAACTTCATATTTTCGTGTAGAATTCATGCGTACATTTTTCTTCCATTCTAGAGAGGTATGCCGGCAAGGCCATTTGTCCTTCTGATAAAAGAAAACCATGGTGCTGTTTCTTGTTTGCTACTATATCTACATCAAGGTAAAGCACGGTGTCAACATATATAGTGAAAATTAGGAAGTGTCCTTGATCCTCTTTCTTCCACGAAGGTATACTTGATCATGTTAGTGTGAGAATAATAGAAGGGTGGGATGAAATATAAAAATGATAGAATGTCACAAATGTCCGTCAACATTCAGGTATAAAGTTGGGTTGGTGGTAGTAACGGGATGGCCATATAAAATGCAAAAGGTACCATTACTTTAAGGAATGGTCCATGTATAATATACATGAGATGCCTTGTGATAGTACAGTAGCATCATACCAACTTCGATAGCAGCAAAGATGATAAAGATGGTGTGGGCTATATCATCCAAGATCCAAATACTAGATTATTGGCGGTAAAAATTCATGTGCAACCACTACTATAAAAATGATCCATGATGGTAAAAATTTATTCCGTACTAAATTAATCATGATAATGATATTCGATTGAAGTAAAATTTTGATAATATGCTACAAACATCATCGAAATCATCGTTGCAGATTTTTGGATCCATCGGAAGTCTTCATCTATCAGATCATCACATCGTCATTCGTGATTGTCAAAATCAAATTTTTATGATCGATGAAGCTAGGGCTATCGGATTGAGGCAACCTTTTGCGATGACACTCTAATGATAATTATTTAGATAATGAACGGAGAATATGGGTATTAAATTTTTAAATTATATAATATTTTTTAAAAAAAAATTATTTTCAACCTATGGCAACGGTTATCAAAAATCGCTGCTATAGATCTACAACAGTGATTATAGAACTGCTGCCGTAGATCTACGACAGCGGTTCGATAACCACTGCCGTAGATCTATAGGAGCGGTTCGATAATCGCTGCCGTAGATTAGGTTAAAAATTTTTAAATTTTTCTTTTCCTCTCGTGCGCGCTCGATCTCTCTCTCTCCCCTTCCTCTTCGTCGCCAGTGAGGCTCCTTTCCCTCCAGCCAGCGTCGCCCCTCCTCCACCCCCGGCCGGCGCCGCCCATCCTTCCCCCTCCCTCTCCGACCCCCCATCCCCGGCCCCCCAACGACCCTCCCTCGACCCCCAGCGAAACCCCCTCTGGCAAACCCTATCTGATGCTCCCTCGACCCCTCGCCAAACCCCCCTCCGACGAACCCCCCTCCACCCTCGCTCGACCCCCCGCGAAACCCCCCCGCCCCAATCTGACCCTCTCTCTGTCCCCAGTGAACCCCCCTCCGGCAAACCTCTATCCGACCCTCCCTCGACCTCCTATGAAACTCCCCTCCGGCGAACCCCCATCCACCCTCGATCCTTTGCCGACCCCACATGAAATTCTTCCCCCACACTCTATTCTCCTCCAGCCTTGGTGCGAAACCAAATTTTCTTTCGGCAAGCCTCCCTCCACCCTCCTTCGGCCCCACAAAATCCTACCCCCACCACCACCACCATTTTGACCCTCTTCCAGCCGAGTGTGAAGACTCCTTTGGCCTCCTCGTCACTGTGCCCCCTCCCCCTGGCCCCCATCCCCGGCCCCCCTCTCTCTCTCTTTCCTTTTTTTTTCTCTTCTCTATCTCACTATCTTACTTTTATTTCGCAGGTTACTTCTAGTGCCGTTGTCCTCGTCTAACGTCGTCGCCGACGATCCTCAAAGCTTTCGGTGCGATCCGCTCTCTATAACCATAGATATAAATTTTTTTTAATTTTATAATATTATTTATTAATCATATATATTTATAATAATTTATAGAATAATTATAATAAATATTATAAATATTTATTATAAATATTATAATTATTTGCATGCCATAGTTTTTAGGTCGTACCGTGGCGGTAGTCTTGAGCCATGCCATGTCGATGGCTGTGAACTAGATTTGTTAACGAATTGGATTCGGATCGAAATCTGGATATTCAGATCTGGATCCTATTTTAATTACTGGTATCGAATCCAAACCCGAATATCCGACAAATTTGTACTTGAGAGAGGAAGAGAGAGATTCAGCCTCGCCGCCATCATTAGGAGGGAAGGGATCCAACCTCGTCGGTGAGAGAGATCGAGAGAGGGAGAGTGGGAGATCGAGAGAGCGAGAGAGGGAGGGAGGGGGTTCAGCCTTATCCCTCTGGCTCCATCATTGGAATGTTGCGCCAGAGGTGAATTATCTATTATCTGCTTTCCAAAATTTTTATTTATATCAATGCAGCCTAATAAAATTTATAGAAATAAACTGATAACCGATATCTAACAATGCCTTCTTATTCACTGCGATGGTCAACATCTTGGTTTATTTCTAAATTATTATCGATATTTATTTCTTAGAAACTATCTTTTTCTATATAAAATGAGGTAGGCATGTTTACATATTATTGGCATATTAAGCTGCTTAAAATTATCATTTATGTCTTAATTCTTAAATGGCTGACTGGTCAAAGCTTGAATACCAAATTTAACTTTGTCTCGATTCATTTCTATTTGCGTTTGAGTCTACTTTTAAAAATTATTTATTTTTTCTTTTTGTGCCTATCTTATCGGACATATTTAACATAACTTTTAGGGACTCTCATTAGACTTATAATATTTCAAGTTGCTGTGACCCAATGAAATCCATCATATGTTTTAATTTTAAATTAAATTTTTATGTCGATGCATGTTGTATTATTTCTCATTTCTATTCAATTCTTGCTAATTCAAATTTTACTTCTTCAAATGATTTTATGCATTATATTGCAGTGATCAGGCATCCTTTAAATTACTCTTTTTAAGATGATGGATCAACTAATTTCTAAAGAATCTATTTGAGGTCTTTCAAACTGTTCTATGAGGTGGCATACTGTGCAGTCTTTAGAGATTAGCTGGATTATGATTCTCATTAATTCTCTTCAAAAAAGCTTAGATGAACAGAGAATTTTCTTTGAAACTGTTAATTGATTATATCTTTTTGTGTATTCTCAGAAAATGAGGACAGGAGTTTGTTGTACAACTTAATTTTTTTGGTCAATATTCAAGTTGCTCTTTGTCATCTTTTCTTGCTCTCGTTACCATTTCAATGTTCTACCATGCTTATAGAATAAAAGAAGTAAATGTATTTTATTATTTTTATTTTTATTCTTTATGTGTGATGTTCTTACAAGTCTTTTATTCTTGATGAACATGCTACAATTGGCATTGATTTTCTATCTAAGACTATGTACCTTGAAGATCAAATTGTCAGACTACAACTTTGGTATGGCCATGGCTTCATTGCATGTTATGCCTATCTAATAAAATACTGCTACCTTCACCCCCCCAAAAAAAAAGAAGCATAATGTCATTACTCTAGTCATGCATACAGTTCTACTGTTTGCTACATACAATATCAATATTTTTTGGTAAACTTTTTACTATTTATGTTCGTGTTAGTTTATTAGGGGCTTCACTCACTATAATAATAATGGTTAGGGCTATCACAGGCTTCGAGGATATGTTGGCTCGCATTCCAGCTTCGGCTCTAGCTCCAGCTCTAGCTTCGACTCCAGTTTTGGCTCCAACTCCCGATGATGATGATGATAATGTAGATTTAGAAGATTTTTGATGTATTTTATTTTTTTAAAAAAATATTATAATAAATTTTATTTGATAATAAAATTTTAGTATTTTAGAATAATTTTTATGTTTATTATATTTTCTTATATTATATATCTGTATTTATCAGATAAAATATATAAAAAAATAAAAATTTTATTTTTTTAATTATTCAAGATCTATGGCAATGATTTTATAACCACTGTCATATTCATGCCAATTGTTGCCATAGATCCTTGATGCAAACAGTGCCAACTGCTGCATTAGACCTATGGCAGCGGTTAAAAAATCGTTGCTATAGATTATCTATGGCAGTGGTTATATAACCGCTGCTATAGATTAACTATGACAACGATACTATTTATAGTAGCGATTTAAACAATCGCTGTCATAGAGCTACGGCGACGATCGCAGTAGCAGCGGTTAGAAAATCACTGTCCAAGCCTATAGCAGCAGTTTTTTGGGCTACGACAGTAGTTCGTATGGTAGCAGTTTTTTGGGCTATGGCAGTGGTTAGGAACTGCTGCCGTAGTCCTTTTTTATAATAGTGTACGTCGGTTATGTATTAGATAAATCTTAAATATTTATATATGATCAAAAAATTTAAATAATAATTTTTAATTAATTTTTTTGAATAAGATTTTAGATTACGATAAATACCAATTTGGAATCTATATTTATTTGAATTGATCATGAACTAATCATAGCATTTGTGATTGAATCTGACTGGATTTGAATACTGCAATTGAATTTGACTTGATTGGGGAGAGCATGGATGCTAAGGTTAGATTTCGTTGATTTTTTTACCTAATCTGATATTATAATTGGGCACAACCCTTTACACTAAAAGCAAAGAAAATGTTCTTTTAATATAATTTTTTGAAGGGAACCAGGATAGATATTTTTTATGAGAGAAGATATCCATCACATTATAGAGGATCTTGTTTCTATTTGGCAAGTAGCCATCTCAAGTTTCATTATCTCTATTTTGACTACTTTGCAATGTAAAATCAGAGTATGGCTACCAAAAAGTCGTTGTTGAGATAAAAGAGGGTCAGGTCAAATACTAAAAAATATAAAAACTTACAACTAAACTATCTTGGGCCAAATAATTCTTGATTTGTGCAAATTCTATCGAGAACAAGATGGATGGAAATCATGTAGCCCATAAGACAAATCAAAGGACATGTTTGGTTTGGGACAGTCGGATTTCGAAATGAAAATGAAACTAAAAATGAGTGACTCCCATTTTAGAAGAAGACTCATTTTTATTCTTATTTTAATTTTAGAGAAAATAAAAATATCTTAATTATCTAAAATCTAATTTATATTTTATTTAGAATTTAAATTTTATTTTTATTTTAAATATATTAGAAAGTATGACCATTCAAATTTTTATTCTAATCCATTCCGTATCCAATTCCAGTTTCAATTGCGGTTCTATTCCAATTTCAATGGTGAATCAAACATAACTTAGTCTGCTTAGTTCTTAAGCTCACCTATTCACTAAAGCAATATATAAGTATCTTACCAAAAAAAAAAAAAAGAAGCATTAGTTAATCAAAAAATAATGGAGGAATCTTGTCCACTTGAAGGGAAGAAAGTGGAATGAAGCAGTATCGACGCCTGGAGCCGCACCATCTTTGCTTTCGACCGACAATAAAGCCACCACTGATGAGCTTGACAAATATATGTCAATAAATTAATCAACGCATATATATATATATATATATATATATATATATATATATATATATATATATATATATATATATATATATATATATATATATATATATATTGTGAAAAAATTAAACTTATTTTAACATTTGAAATTATGCTAATACATGCTGTTGGTGCAGAATTTGGTTGACGCCGCCGGAATAAAAGAGGACGAGATCACCACTGATGATCTACAAAATAAAGTTCCGTCCGAAGCCGGTGGGGGTGGTTTCGACAGGATCCTCCTACGGTCAAGTTAATTCTAGCCAACAGAAATGGAGTGCTCAGTGTGGAGTTCGGCAGAGTTTCAAGAAGGAGAGAAGAGCTTAGAGCCTAGAGTAAGCGTATCCGGAATGTCCTTTTTATAGGTGGAGCTTGTTGTAACTGCCTTTATTAATGACTGTCGTAACCGTTCTGATAAATGCCGATCGTGATTGATTTGATAAATACTGATCGTGTTGTCTTGATAAATGACAATCATTATTGTCGTGATAATTGTAACTGTTCAGTAGTGAGATCGCCTGTAGGAATTCGTTAATAGTCTGTAAGAAGTTCGACTTCCATAAAAGTCTGATTGGAGAAGTTCGGCCGCTGAGGAGTTCAACTCCCGTAGAAGCTCGACTGCTGGAGGAGTTTGAAAGAAGTTCGGCTCTTAGAGAAGTTTGATCGCTAATGAGTTCGGCCGGCTGAAGGAGTTCGAAAGGGGCTCATCCACTGAAGCTTTTTCGTGACTACCGATTGTATTATCCGCTGAGCATCCGACTGGACTTCGATGGAATCGGAGTTTACCCCCAACAATAGTCCCCCTAAGCAGCCCAAGCTAGCATGTCGGCAAAGTTCCTGAGATATTTTTTTTCTAGCGAGAACAGCAAGTCATTCTTCTGAAGGCCACCCTTGAGGGCGACCATGGCGACTGATTGGTCTAGATTTCGGACCTGTAATATGGCAGCATTAAACTGAGTGACATAAGTCCGGATGGATTCCCCCTCCTTCTGCTTAATGATCATCAGGGAATCCGAACCTCGGTGCGGAAGTCGACTACTGATGAAGTGGGCTACGAACTACTGGCTCATCTGATCAAACGATAAGATGGTACTCGACTTAAGCGCCGAGTATCAGTTCCTGACGGCTTCCTTAAGGGTAAAGGAGAAAATCCGACATAAAATAGCGTCTGACCGCCATGGAGCAATATCATCGTCCGAAAGGCTTTCAGATAGTCGATCGGATCGATGATCCCATCGTAACTCTTGAACTATGAAAGCTTGAAGTTCGGCGGGACTGATTTCTATATAATTTTCTGCGAAAAAAGAGAGTCAGTATAAATATCATTACCATGTGAGGAGGGAGTATGACGGAGTTCTTCGATCCGTCGGCTTATTTCTAAGATCCTTTGATCCAAGAGATCTTCACGATCTTTGATCTTTAAGATTTTCTGGTAGAATGGGTGTGAAGCTTCCCCTTGGGTCGAGTCATGGTCCGAGCAGGGCATTTCCTCCTCTGCTTCCTCCTTCTGGGGATCGGAGGTCAGGTAGTCCAAGTCGGCCATTCCTAGATTGGACCACAGGGCTCTGGAGAATCCTGCACCGGTTGAGCCGGTGCTGGAGCCTGCTGGTGCATGGTCTGCACCACCTCCGTGAGGCCACGAACCTGCTGGACGAGCAGGTTGAACTGCTCCACATCCACCGCAGCTATAGATGGAACCTAGGTTGCCGGGGCTGGAGCGGGAGTAGACGGATTTGAACGGGATCGGACTGCGGAGGCCGTCGATCGTCGGGTCGAAGCTTTCTTGGGAGTTATTTTTTTTGAAAAAAACTCTAGATCGTTGCTGAGCACTTCTTTAAGATCAAGGAAACCTCAAGAACAGAGGGCCCTTCCTCTAGCGCCAAATCTGTTGGTGCAGAATTTGATTGATGCCGGATCGAGCTGAAGTGGAAGAGGATGAGGTCGCCATCGGTGACCTGCAAAATAAAGTTCCGTCCGGAGCCGATGGAGGTGGCTCCAGTAGGATCCTTCGACGGTCAAGTTAGCTCTGGCCAATAGAAATAGAGTGCTCAGTATGGAGTTCGACAGAGTTTCAAGGAGGAGAGAAGAGCTTAGAGCTTAGAGTAAGCATATCTGGAGGGTCCTTTTTTATAGGTGGAGCTTGCTGTAACTGCCTTGATTAATGACTGTCGTAACCGTCCTGATAAATATCGATTGTGATTGATTTAATAAATGTTGATCGTGTTGTCTTGATAAATGCTGATCATTATTGTCGTGATAATTGTAACCGTTCAGTAGTGAGATCGTCTGTAGGAATCCGTCAACAGTCTGTAAGAAGTTCGGCTTCCATAGAAGTTCGACTGTTGGAGGAGTTTGAAAAAAGTTCGGTTCTTAGAGAAGTTCGATCGCTAATAAGTTTGGCTGGGGCTCGATCGCTAATGAGTTCGGCCGACTGAAGAAGTTTGAAAGGGGCTCGTCCGTTGAAGCTTTTCCATGACTACTGATTGTATTATTCATTGAGCATCTGACTGAACTTCGATGGAAGCTGGGTTTAACCCAACATATGTTAAAAAGACCGATGGATTTGGGCTCCCAAACATAATTGAGTAGATGATAATGCAATGGTGTGACAGATAGAGGATTGTAAAGAAATTGGATGCCTTTTACCCAAAAAAAAAAAAAAAAAGAAAAGAAATTGAAAGCCTCTATCATTTTGGTGCACGTGGAATTTAGTGAGGCTATCAAGCCGAAGCGCTGCAATAATACAACCTAACGTGTTTGTCGAAATGCAAGTACATGAGTAAGTTTTTTGGTGCGCCTGTATAAACAAAGCATGTTAGATTCGTTTGCATGCGGATTTTGAATAGTTGGGGATTGGCATGATGCTTGATGCCCATGTAGCGATCAAGGAATCATATATCGTGAGGATAATTATTCTATAAATGGAGTGGTTTCATGGTGGATTCCGTTAGCCCTCTCTGTTTTAATTCCGGCAGGATCCATATCCTTCTCTTTGATGTCCAACGAGACAGGCAATTAGGCTGTCGTGTCTTTGGATATGATCTTGCAATCCGATCCGACATTAGCCTACAAGTGGCATCTAATACTGGAGCTGTCCGACATGTCCTGTCAGCCACGTAGCCCCCAGCTTCTAATTTAATTTGACCCTGATTAGCTTGTGGACCTCATCTTTTTATCTAATCAGAGTTTTAAGATCAGCCCATAACACGCTATCTTGTCCATTTATCCATAGATTTTCTTGTTATCTAATGTTGCAGTTTTGTTTTTTTAAGCATTAACATTATTCAGAAAAAAAATAAATAAAAGCGTTTCACATGCATCTTAATTGCTTCTAAAAGGAAAGTTCAAAACATAAACTGCAATTCCATGGTTAAATCAAGGAGTAAATTTATCATAAAGTTGTGGCCATAAACCATGTACCGTTGCATGCGTTCTTAACATCTTTAACGCACGGATAAATGGATAATTCTTGAAGTCGTTCTCTTTGCAGCGGCTCTCTTACTCCGTCGGATCGCCTGCGGTGGTAGCGGACCTAGTGCTGTCGCTTGGCATCTCTTAATTAAAGTATCCGACCGTATTTGACCACTACGGCATTGGCCAGCGTGAAATAATACATGTCACTCACTCAGTCACCTGTTCGAGCCTCGACCAATGTGGCAGCATGTGATTCGTTGAGACGGCCGGTCTGACATACGTGGCCAGCGATGGATTGCCACGTCAGGAAGCCACAGGGAGTGTCGATGGGGTGGCGGGGGGGTGAAACTCCCATCCCTCCACCCTCCTCGTTCGCTTGTCCACCTCTCTTTGTCTTTTTGGGAGGAGACCGTACACGTGGCTCGAGGCAAAGCAGCCCAGCAACGTTCCCTCCGGCGACACGTGGGCGGGGACAGCTGGAACGCTTTGTCAGGCAACGTGGAGCGAGAACATGTTCGCCCACGAGAACAGCTAAGCTCGGGGAGTGATGTCTTGTCGGGTCCGCCACGAATATTTTGAGGGGCATCCTGGGGTAAAGGAGACATTTTATTGCTTAGTTGTGAATTCTTACAGAATTGTTTTTGCATAAAGGCCCTCCACATATACTCATATTGGAAACAAGCTCTTCAGCTGTTCATATACGTATCTACCTTTCAATAAATTTAGCAAAGAACGTCCGAAGGATATGTTTAGAAGCAGCCTACTTAGTTCCGTAATTTCTAAAACTTTTAACTCGTAATATCACCAATTTTATTTTTCACCGTGCACTAAGTTGTTGCTAAAGATCAACGGGACGTGCTCACATTTATTAATGATTCATGCTTTGACACAGGAAAAGAATATGATTGTAATTTTATTCTTTGTATTAAACTTGATAAAAAATTTAATCAGGTAGTATACGGATAATGAATGGTTTACTAGATAGCTTGTATATCTAGTAAAAGGGCACATCAATATTTATTTTGGTCACAGTGCACTCTTTACTAGGAATTAACGCAATGCATGTGTCTTTTTCAAGAAATTAAGTTAACAATAAGCTATAATTAGCTATAATTGCTACCTTGATTCAAAGTTCTTAATTGCATAAGTTTTTTTTTTTTTGGTTTTTGCTGGATTAGTTCACACTGGACGGGTGTCTGCAATATTAAAATTTAGGATTTTACTAACAAATATCTTAAGAACATTTATTAAGAAACATTTAATATTCTTTAAAAATAACAAAATATCTTAATCTATATGAAATTAAAGATAAAAAATTATTAAAAAATATAATAAATATAATTATTTTTATAAAAAATAATTTTTATTTTTAATAGTATATAGATTAGGATGTTTTACTGTTTTTAAACGGCATTAAATATTTCTTAGGGAATGTCTTTCGCTAGCAAAATTTAAAAATTTATGTTACATATTTTGGGAGAAATCTCTAAATGTTTGGTATAAAATATTTTTTAATAAAAATAATTAGAGATCGTTTGATTGGAGATAATCTGATATGAGAAAATAATTTTTATATCATATTATCATATTTAGTATGAAAAATAGAAAAAAGAGATGATGAAAAAAATTTTAGAAAAAAAAATTTATAAATACTATGAAAAAATTAATATTTGATAAATTTTTGAGTGATAGTAATTTATATTTGATAAAATATTTTTAAAAAATTGCATATGTAATCATTGATTTTATTTTAATATTTTTTAAAATTTATTTAATAAAAATTTTTATAAAAAAGTTAAGTTAAAGATGATATTATGTAAAGATTTTTAATGTGATTACAATCATCTTATAAAAATTAATTAAAAATAATAATATTATTTAAATATTAAAAAAATTATTTTATATTAAAAAATATATTTATAAATTTTATTATATTTTTATATAAAATTATTTTCAACTAAATATAATAATTTTTATAATAATATTTTTTTAATAATTTTTATATTAATCAAATATGATAAAAATTATTTTTTTTATAATTATTTTTTTAAGTAAAAAGTTTTTGTAAATTATCAGATTATCTCATATCCCAACCCAACGATCCGGAGAGATTATTGCATGCACGAGGTGCAAGTGAATCATGACAAATCCCGAGGCATATGCACGGTGAAAAGCGCGCAATCAGAAATTGATGAAATACAAGACGTAACGTGGCGTGTTGTCCACCGTAGGATTTGCGCGGTCCAATTGCACCTGGTGCATGCAATAATTTCTCAAGTTTCAGAGGGTTTTGCATTTGTTTAATATTTTCTCACAGTGCAGTCGCAAGGCGACAAGGAGTGTGAATAATAAAAAAATAAAAAACCCTAGGGATATGAAGCATTTTATGGGTAATAATAAAAAAAGTTAGATATTTTCGGCTTTCCAGCTTTGTTCTGTTGTCCGGTATAAAAAAATGGCGGCGGCTCTTCGCCCCTGGAGGAGCAATTCTCAATTAGCTAATTCTCTAGTCCTTTTTTTTCTTCCTTCTTCTTTTCTATTGCTCGAGATCAAATGGGAGTGGAACGTCGTCTTCCGACTCGGCAAACTTTCCATTTTTTTTCCCTGAGAAAGATCTCTTTGTTCCTTTATTCTGTTGATGTCCAGAGCTCTACTCCGCTTCCAATGCTTCAAATGAGATCTCTTCGTCTTCTTTCCTCATAAATTTCAGCATTTTTTTGGCTTGTTTAACAGTGGTGAGCACAGATTCGTGTTTCAATAAGTTCTTCTTGAAAAAGATTGGATTTTGTGGACGTTCTGATTCGATTCCTTGCGGAAATTTCCAATTTTTATCCAAAACTAGAGCTTTGCCTACTCTTCTTTGATCGATTCCGCTCTCAAGCTTAGATTTCTGTTCACTTCCACTCTGCCCTAAAATCATCACCAGACCCTCTTCTGTCGGCTTTTTTTCATTAAGCTAGAGTCCAAAAAGGTCCCGTTTCTGTCCAGGAAAGTCGAGCTTTTCTCGCCGGAACTTCTGCTCTGGGAAGTGATATAATCTCTGTTTCCCCTTAGAAAGATGGTGTCTAGATCCTACTCGAATCTTCTCGAGTTAGCCTCCGGCGAGCCGCCGTCCATCGGCCGGATCCGCCGACGGATCCCCAGGGTGATGACGGTGGCCGGCATCATCTCCGACCTCGACGACGACTCCGACTCCGACAACTCCGCCGGCCCTTCCTCCTCGCCCCGCGACCGCACCATCGTCGTCGCCAACCACCTCCCCATCCGCGCCCACCGCCGCCCCGACGACCGCGGCTGGACCTTCTCCTGGGACGAGGACTCCCTCCTCCACCAGCTCAAGGATGCCATTGGAGATCACTGTGACATGGAATTCATCTACGTCGGCTGCCTTCGCGACGAGATCCCCCCCGCCGACCAGGACGAGGTCAGCCAGATCCTCCTCGAGACCTTCAAGTGCGTGCCGGCCTTCCTGCCGCCCGACCTCCTCGCCCGATTCTACCATGGCTTCTGCAAGCAGCAGCTATGGCCGCTGTTCCATTACATGCTCCCGCTGTCGCCGGAGCTCGGCGGCCGCTTCGACCGCTCCCTCTGGCAGGCCTACGTCTCCGTTAACAAGATATTCGCCGATAAGATTCTCGAGGTCATCAACCCTGATGACGATTTTGTCTGGGTCCATGACTACCACCTCATGGTCCTGCCAACCTTCCTCAGGAAAAGGTTCAACCGGGTCAAGCTCGGATTTTTCCTCCATAGTCCGTTCCCCTCGTCGGAAATCTATAAGACGTTGCCCGTCCGGGAGGAGCTCCTGCGTGCCCTGCTTAACTCCGACTTGATCGGATTCCATACATTCGATTATGCTCGCCATTTCCTGTCCTGCTGTAGTAGGATGCTCGGGCTGTCGTACGAGTCGAAGAGGGGTTATATTGGATTGGAGTATTATGGCCGGACGGTTAGCATCAAGATACTGCCGGTCGGAATTCATATGGGTCAGCTCCGGTCGGTGCTGAGCCTCCCGGAGACAGAGGCGAAGGTTGCGGAGCTCATCGAGCAGTTCCGGGATCGGGGAAGGGTGATGCTTCTCGGCGTCGACGACATGGATATCTTTAAAGGGATCAGCTTGAAGCTGCTGGCCATGGAGGAGTTGCTCAAGCAGCACGCCGAGTGGCGGGGGAAGGTGGTCTTGGTTCAGATCGCTAACCCGGCGAGGGGGAGGGGGAGGGATGTGAGGGAAGTCCAGGAGGAGACCCGTGCGACGGCGAAGAGGATCAATGATGCCTATGGTGAGAACGGGTATGAACCTGTGATCTTGATCAACGAGCCGCTTCAGTTCTATGAGAGAATGGCTTACTATGCGGTGGCAGAGTGTTGTCTGGTGACGGCGGTGAGGGATGGCATGAACCTCATCCCTTATGAGTACATCATTGCTCGACAAGGGAATGAGAATTTGGATAGTGTCTTGGGTTTGAATCCTTCCACGCCGAGGAAGAGTATGTTGGTGGTTTCGGAGTTCATCGGGTGCTCGCCGTCATTGAGCGGGGCAATCCGGGTGAATCCATGGAATATAGAAGCGGTGGCTGATGCAATGGTCTATGCCTTGGAGATGTCCGAGCCAGAGAAGCAGCTACGGCACGAGAAACACCATAGGTATGTGAGCACACATGATGTGGGCTACTGGGCGAATAGTTTCTTGCAGGATTTGGCAAGGACGTGTAGGGACCATTCCAGGAGGAGGTGCTGGGGAATTGGGTTTGGTTTGGGGTTCAGGGTTGTGGCTCTTGATTCAAACTTTAGGAAGCTCGCGATGGAGCACATTGTTTCGGCGTATAAGAGAACTAAAACTCGGGCCATCCTGTTGGATTATGATGGTACTTTGATGCCGCAAGCGGCGATCAACAAGAGCCCAAGCTCGAGGTCCATTGAAATCTTAAATAGCTTGTGTTCCGATACGAATAATGTGGTCTTTCTAGTGAGTGCTAGAAGTCGAAGCACTCTCAGCGACTGGTTTTCGCCTTGCGAGAATCTGGGTATGGCTGCGGAGCATGGCTACTTTCTCAGGTAGTTATCAGGACTTGCGTTACTTCTTTAGTTGGTTTGGAATGGAAGTTATAGGTAGAGCATTGTCTGCTTTCAGGTTGAAGGGAGATGCTGAGTGGGAAACATGCATTCCTGTTGCTGACTGTAGCTGGAAGCAGATTGCAGAGCCCGTAATGAATCTATACACTGAAACAACCGATGGTTCGACCATCGAAGATAAGGAAACTGCACTTGTCTGGTCCTATGAGGATGCTGATCCTGACTTTGGGTCCTGCCAAGCCAAGGAGCTCCTTGATCATCTCGAGAGTGTTCTCGCAAATGAGCCGGTGTCGGTCAAGAGTGGTCCACACATTGTGGAGGTTAAACCACAGGTTTGGAACCGTAGTCCCTTCATCCATTGTGAGCCTGCTTTAGTGATGATGATTGAGGATGATCGGTCGGAATTATTTTTGCAGGGTGTGAACAAGGGCCTGGTGGCCCAGCGCCTGCTGTCTGTCATGCAGGAGAGGGGCCTATCGCCAGACTTCATACTGTGCATTGGAGACGACAGGTCTGATGAAGATATGTTCGAGGTTATTAGCAATGCCATTGCAGGCAGTTCTCTAGCTCCTGCAGCGGAAGTGTTCGCATGCACGGTTGGTCGGAAGCCGAGCAAGGCCAAATATTATCTGGATGATACGGCTGAGATCGTGAGGCTGATGCGAGGGCTGGCTGCAGTCTCAGAACAAGCAGTAAGAAGCTCGCAAACCATTTAGTACCATACATGCCATGTAAAGGATCGCGAGGCGCATTCTTTATGTCGTCTTAACTTTTTTCAAGTATCGTGTGGTAGCGTAGCGGGTCTCCTTTTTCATGGTGTTTAAGTGGGCTGTAAATATGTGGAACTCTTGGAAAAAAGTTGTGTTGATGGTATATTTGTTTTCTTTGATTTCTTTCTGCCGGACATGTGCATTTGGTATATCGATGCTTGTTGTCCCCTCATCGATCATCTTTCCTGGTTTAGAGCTTGTGCCAACCCAATAACTTTGAATGATCGTTAACATCATTATCATATTTCATGTCGAAAATCTAACAACACCTTGGCTTTTCCCGGCTGCATCGGATTCCTGAGCAATTAGGCATATTATTTCCTTCGGCGGACCCGGCAAACTGTTATTGATCTGGGTTTCTACCGCCGTTTGCCTGGTTCTGCCTTGAATTTTGATTGTGTGAAATCATCTCTAATATGTATGCTTGGGCCTAGAACATATGATATCTCTGTCTTTAACCGCTCGCATGGCCTTTCCATGTGTTAATGATAAGATCATAAGGTGTTTCAGAGTGCTGCCGTACTCGATGCATGTGCTTGAGGGTAACCGTGTCTTGTTCTCACACAGGAAAGTATTCAAGTCACTTTGCATATGCATTGAGATTGTTTTAAGTTTTAAAGTTATGCATGCATCAGAAATTGGTATTGTAATTTCAGACCGGAGAATGAGGATGGCGAGGGCATAATCTTACACCGAAACTCTTGATTGCGTCTGATCTGATCTTGACTCATCCAAGGCAACCAAGGATCGGTGCTGCACTCATGGTACATTATGTCATCAGAACCGGTTTTCCTTGTAGATAATTTTTGCTGTAGCAACTTGTGATCTCGAGTTTAAGGATCTGACCGTGTTGTTGTTTTCTACCAAGGCCATAATCTTTATCCAGTAGCGTTGTTCGATCCCTTTCTCCCCTTTTTCTCCTTTTAGCGACACCTGTACCTAAATCCTGGTCCTGTCCACTTTGACCGCCGTTCACGCATTCCTACGTTCGGTCTCGGTCTCCAGGTTTATTTCCTATGATTTTCTGATGCTATGGATGCATCAAATGGTGCCGATGTTGGAACTTATGATAATCCTTTTAGGTATCAACGAGAGCATATCCACCCAATTTGAACTCCTTTGCTCTTATGCTAGATGCTTCCGTTTGTTCGGTAATTAACAGACGTGATCGAATAAATTTGGAGACTCGTGTCCATTCTGAACATACTTCTACCGAAGTTGTATTGTACGTAGTCGATGTTGATCCTTCGTTAAATAACTCTATGATGATCAAAATACATAACATCAACCTTTTAGTTCCAAAATCAAGCTCTTCGCTTACAAAGTATATGCCAATAAGAATTGCAGTTACCTCCCGCCTCGCATAATTACTCGAGGCTTATTTAAGTGGTGATCAGCATGTCATTAGCTTCTCATATGCACAATATAAGCAAGATTCCAACCTTTGTCCCTCTGTCCCTTAACGTCGGGTGATCTTTTTTGCTGATTTAGAAGTGTATGAAGGCAAAACCTCCGAAGTCATGGGAAAGTTTGGACAACATATGTGACATTATCTTTGGGCTCAGTTCTGATGAGAATGATAATATCAAAAATGGGGATAAAAGGGAAATGGGTCATGGAGGAGAGAGCAGTCACTTTGTCCTTCCTTTTTCCCTAATTTTATATCTGCTGATGTATCAGTCCCCATATGTGACTCATGCATTAGTCCCTATAGGTGTGTGAAGGTTCTTTAGTTCCATGTCGATGCAGTAAGTAGCTGCTTATTAGATGTTTTATATACTAAAGCTCCAATATTATGAAGTAGAACCAGGAGTGGTTGACGCCATTAAGAGAGGAACGGCAGTAGCCACATAATAATAAAGCTAGTTAGTCAACAGCACGAGGAAATGACTAGTAAATGAATTTGTTGGTTTGTTCGCATTTGTTTCTGCTGTTAGTATGGTTGTCCTGTTGATATGGATCGAATGTAGTTCATTTCTTTTTTGATTAGCACCACATAACCGGCGATGCTTTATAAAATATTTTTCTACCACTGGTTGACAACGTACGGCAATGCTTGGCTAAGATGTTGAGCAGCTGGTGTTGCATTGAGACTCCCAAGGCATGAAAAATATGACCTATTATTCTTTGGTCTGATTAAATATCGGTCATGGTCAATGCTCTCTCTAGGCTTTTACCCATCCGAGAGGGAGCATCTTTATCAGGTCATTGGGAATTTTAGTAAATTGAGATTTACTAGCTGTGCTATTGCTCATGTAGCAGATCAACTATGATGATCAATCCAAAAATTAGTTGGTGGGCTAGTGAAGCAACAGTATGATGCCACCGCCTATTGATGGATCATGAAACGCTACTCTTTGCTTAAGAATATCTTTCGGATATTTATTTTGATGATGGACTTGTTGAGAGGCTATAACTTCTAGTGGCTAAACAGCTCCAGGCAGGCTTTTGAACTCTACACGGTTTCACGGCAGATGCAGCTTCTCTGTGTCCGAGGAAGTGAGATTTGATTTGACTACTTGGGAATTGATGGTTGCTATGAACCTTACCAAGTAGTGGAAGAAGCATGCGGTCATTCCTCGGTGGATCTTTTTGTTGGACTTTGTCCTCAAGTGGCCCGTGCTCGTGGGCGTGTCGGAAATGGTCGATCCTCTACGAATCAGTGCTATGATATCAGTTCTGAATTTAAACTCTCTGCTTGGGGATGGCTCGATCAAATTTGTTCGATAGAACCATTGTCATTGTCATGGATCTAGTATCAAGTTATGGATTTAGCATCTGGGTAGGAATTGCCTTTTTTTTTTTTCTTTTCTTTCTTTCTTTTGGGGGCCAAGAATGCTATAAATGATGCACGTGTGTTAGATGTGCCATCGTGCGTGGCGTCCCATTAACCGCTCACCACCACCTACCGAGATTTTACGTGCGTCGAGCAATGAATCTGAACACCAGGAGCGACGGAGGATGAGCGTGGGCACCAACTCCTGCTTTTCGCCACCATCGTCGTTACATCTTGACGTTTAGGATGTGATCTTGGGTAGCCTCCAAATTGCGTTCCGGTGGGTGGATGCAAGTGGTTAGGCTGCTTTGTGCGGTGCATGTGGTCCGTCTATTCATTGAGCCATCACTCACCTCCCCTCGCATGTCATGATGGCTGGTAGCGCAAGTTTGAAGTGAAGTGTGAGGCAGGCAAGAGCTCCCTAAGTTTGCACATGCGGAGGAGAGATGCATTCTCTACCGTATTTCTACAAGAAAAGTGAGATCTATGGACTCACATGCACCGGTGTTTGGCAGGTGAAATGTACGAGAGAAAATATGGATGGCTATGATCCGAAATGCTTCTATTATTATTTATTTTACTTTGAGGAATAAGCATTTAATTTGCTTGGTGATATTCTCGACGTGTGCCTCTTCCCTTTGGGCTGAGTTCCATTATGGTAGAAAACTTCGCAAGTAGAAAAGATTTACATGAGTATTTTACGTATGGTAGATATGTGCCATGGAGAGTCAGGTGATGACGAGATCTGCATGATGTACAAGTAAAGTTTGAACTACTCTCGGCAACGGATGCGCCGGAACTAGTTCAAAGTGGATTCAGAAGCTTCCAAAATTTCTTTCCTATTGCACGAGTATCTGCCACGGTAGCCCCCAGCACATGTCAATGTTGCATAGAAGTTCTGAATATCCTGACGTTGTCCCAATGTTCCGCGTAAATCCGTCATGTGTATTTTTATAAATAGGCCCCCATCAATGTCACGGATGAATTCTTCCGCTGAAGTTGTAGAGCGAACTTGGTCCGTGCACCATGTTTTGTCTGAACGTTGGGGTTAGACGAAAGCTACAACCGTATTTTGTCATCGAAACCCCATCAGATATTATATACGAGTCTTCCGGGTGACGTGGTCGTTAGGGTTGGAACTAGGCTCTGGCCCCATCAGGTCATATCAATTTTAGGTCAGACTTCGGATTAGGTCCAAAATAATTTAGATCGGACTTGGGCCTAAATATAAAATTCATTTGTCTTTCAAACTAGGCGTGGGCATATCTTTGCTCGTCTCAGACTCGAGCTCGATCAATATTCGGAGTCTAGTTTTCTACTCAAATTGGTTTAGCCCGAATATCCAATCTGAGTTAGTCTGATTCTAGTCAATTAGCTGATTAGCTTTACCTAATTACTTTATTTGATTAGCTTGCATATAAGGCTTAATATCGTCTTTTTTGTGTTCTAACGTTCATCTTCGTCACTTCATCTCAAACCCAAAAAGCCCTAGCCATTGGTCCATGTTGGTGTCAGCGTCATCAACAGGTGTTCTCGTCTTCCGATCTTCCGTTCCAAGCTCCAAGCCTATTGCCAATGTCGAAAGAGCTCTGGCCCGATGCCAATTGCTAGCTCCTAGTCTATGTTGTCTCCAATGGGCATTCCCGTCTTCTTGTCTCCCATCTTCCCCCATTAGCCATCATCAGTACCAGTCTTCCATCTTCCCCCATTACCATTGCCATTCGCTGCTCGGCCAGTTTCATGATCTGGTGTTCGTCTTCATTACTTCGTCTCCAACTCGAAGAGCCCTAGCCCTTGATCCATATTGGCATCAGCATCTCCAATGGACATTCTCGTCTTCCATTCCAAACCTCAAGCCTATTGCCAATGCCGAAAGAACCCTAGCCCGACGCCAATCGCTAGCCCTTAGTCCATATTGTCTTCAACTGGCATTTCTGTGGTCTTTCGTCTTCCCTCATCGATCGTTACCAATGTGGATCTTCCATCTTTCCCCAACGGGAGTGATACCATTTGCACTCTGTCTCTTCTTCACGAAGCTCGTGGTCTATATGTTCTTGTACTGGCTGCCATTTTATTTTAGTTAGACTGATAATTGTTCCTATACCTCTCTTGTTTGCATTTCAGTACTGCCACAAAGTTACATTCTTTCCATCAAAGCTACAATCTTGATTTAGGCCGGTCCAATATTTGGCCTAAATAAATAATTTCGATTGGCTTGATTGGGTTTGGATCGGACTCAAACTTGAGCTCAGACTGAGCTGAAACCTTAAATTTTAAAATATTTTTGAATCTAACCCAGCCCAAAGCTCAAAATAATATTTTAGCTTCACATCGCGAACCAGTTTAAGCTTAGCCAGGCAATCCTTGCTCACCAATGTCTTCAAGAATTTGCCTTCTCTCATCAACATTTTTCACAATAATAATCTTGGAAATTTCACGTACATGAAGAATTTATTAATTATATTTACGTCTTACATGTATACAACATGCCAAAGACAAACGAGATCTACGGAGGGCCAAGTCTCACCAGGTTGGAAATATGACCTCGCCCATGCAAAATACTGAAATTTTTTTTTATATATATAAAAATGCGGAACATTTAGTCATGGGTCCAGCATGATAGCTTTATGCAACTTCTTTTTCTAGCCAAGTGTGCAAATTTTTAGTTAGATAGATACGCGCGCGCTCAGAGAGAGAGAGAGAGAGGGGGGATGCATTTTAACGTTCGTAAACAAACTAGCAGGGCAAGTAAACATACTTTTTCTAAGACAGCCTTCTCCAAGAATTTTGTAAAGATCATCATCCATATCCCCAGAAAAATCTTTCAAAAAAATATCCCCAGAAAAATTACAACTTTGCCAGTTGCCCTGGGTATTAAGACTGCACCAAGAAACACAAACTTTAGTCCATATCGAACTGCAAAATGGATATGGAACTAGAACATCTAAGTATGGGTAAAGTTTCACTTTATTCCATCGCTTCATTATCAACGGGAATGGAGAATATGTGAAACCTAATGGAAACTAGCATATTTCTTTTCTTTCAGATTCATAGATGGGTTCATGACTTCTATGGATCGTTATATATTCGGTGGGAGTCCCACAAGCAACATCTAGATGTTGTTGCATAAGGTTTAAAAATGCTTCTTTGGACGAGCACAACTGGGACATTCCTGCTTCAGAAAACTAAGATTGAAGAGAATCCAAGCCGTTGGATGATCCTTTATTCCTTTCAGAGGATGCGACTGTCCACCGCTTGACATGGCATCTTATTTTTACAAGGGACGTTCGGTGGGCATTTTCGTTTTTTTGGGTAAGCGGACGCTATGGAGCAGCGAGCTTCAGGTTTGGTGTTCGTTGCTTTCCTGATTTTGCTTGGTATTGTCCCAGTTAACCGTAGATATCCAGTCTAATTGTGCCGGTTGTGTAATAAACATTGTCAGGCTTTGTCTAATGTTATATGGACAAATATAAAAAATACGTGGTTTTTCTCAAAATGCAGTCTAGTTTTTTGACCTTGTAATTGTCTGGTCCAGCCGATACACCACCAAAAAAAAAAAAAAATACAGGGGAAAGCAATACACACATACAATGGCAAGTTGTGAGGCATTACCATTGCCAATCAAAAGAAATAACGTCCAATAAAGCAGTGGATTCATTTAAACTAACATCTCTTTTCTAAGATATAGTTTTTTTTTTTTAAAGAATATTTTTTTTAATTTCTTATCAAAATTTTCTAAGATATAGTTTGCATTAGCTCATCTCCTTTTCTGATCCTTCCTACGTCAATGCTCAATGTGTTGTTTGAGTTAATTATTTCGCAGAAATATGTATGATCTATGACCATCCTTGTAAACAATATCCCTGATGTTTGAACTGTTTGAAAAAATTTAGGCACCATAAATTTTGAAGATGCCGCAGGCAGCTTTGTCTTTACTCGCATAGCATAACCTAGAAACAAATAACAATTAAAACCAGTGCAAAATAAGGGATTTGGCGTTAGGCAGGGGAATAAGTCCTCTAAGAAAAATGACAATAATCCCCCACCGAAATTTCTGATAGCGCACTTTTAAGGAATCATTTCTATGTGATACTGGTTGTGCAAAAAGACCATGTGAGACAACCATCTCTGCAAAGCGAAAACATAAAACTTCCAGGATGGTAAAATAACTTTCTAAATTTTCTGTACATTAATTGATGAAGAATGTCAGATGCGACCCAGGAAGTTGTATGTGTTGAACATCATCAAACTTGTGCATGGAACATACTGCATGCATCTCAAATATGGGCTGGCTGTAAATCCGCTAATTTATTTTAGAGTTGGCAGCAAATTGGTGCTTCTCAGGGTGCTGTAGTTAAAACTGTTAACAATGTTTTCGTGGTGCAACAAGCCAAACCAACCATGTGAAAAATGGCTTATTATTAATAGGGGTGCATGGGGGTTGGGTCACTCGGGTATCAGCTCCAAATTAGGACTTCAATCGAGTCGAGTATGAGTCTCATAAAATTGGACACAATCCGATCAAACTTGAATTGATCTTATGTCACTTGCAAAGATTGGCTCAAAAGCCTAGATCTAGCCTAGCTTCGAAAAGAATAGACCTAGGACCTAACACGACTTAAACTAAGAGTGGCTCAAACTCTAGTTTCATATTTTCGATAATTTTATCACAATCTCATCTTGTTAAGTGTGACACCGGTAAATACTTTAAGGAGGTCCAAATGTATCAAAAAAAAATTGTCGATCCATCTCCGGCTTTTACAAAAAAGCAAGATAGAAAAAGAAAATTTAAAACAAAAAAAAAAAAAAAGGAAGGGGACATAGGCCGTGTTGTCTGCACGAATAATGAATTCATCTCTCTTCATACAAATTTACTGTTGGATCATGCAATTGCTGTCTTGAGATCCAGACGGTCGGATGAATGAAGGAATTCACAATGTTTTGAGATTTGTGTATGATGCAATTTAATAATTGATATCGTGAAAGAAGATTAATCATTCTTTCATGAAAAATTCAGTTCAATCACGATCAACCTAGATTAGTAATTAATAAAGAATAAATGATATGTAAATTTTTTATTTGCTTTGCTTCTATCTAATAATTTCTCCGGCATTACTATATTTATTGCGCACATATAACCATGTCGAGGTGGCAATTAGCTGGGCATGCAAGGGGGTAGCATAGGAATTGACGAGGAGGCAAGGCTGCGCTTCACCCCTCTCATGTTTAGGAATTATTGGTGAAGGTCCCTCTACAGTTGGCCTGCCACACAACACGATCATCTTCCTGACCGAGGGCGATGGATGCTAAAAGAGAGGATAGCTGGGCGAACTAAGAACGGACCACGGTAGATTTAGCTTCAGCCAATCCAATTCTCTAGGTCGACTCGATATTGGACTGATTCAAACCAAGATACTTCCAGAAAACGTCACATCCAAACAAGGACGTCGGGAAGGCTCCTCGGTTCAAGATGACTAACTACGGGATTTGCCATCCATTTCAACACGAACGATTCTAAAGTTTGGATTATTTATTTATTTAACTGTAAGAAGCATAGGTACCTAGTGACGGCAAGTATTTTACCACAAGGCAAAAAATATATTAAAAGCTACAATTTGGTATATTCGAGTATTGTTGACGGCAAAAATTCAGAAATTTCTCCCGCCCGTACGCCCTTAAAGCTAAATCGTGTGTAATTTCTGGTTTCTAACTTGCGGGGGAACCCGCACAATGTCAAAGCAATACTCCAATATTAAAGAGAACTACATATCAAGCACACACTTCTGTGATGAAAAAAGCTTGCTTCGGACGACAAAATCTCCAAATTTTTTGACTCCTAGAGGAATTACGACAAATCTAGGAAAGGAAGATTAAAATATTGGCTGCGAGCCTTCCGCGCATGCCCGAATCTATGCCAACTCTTGTCTAGTTTCTCCGTCATTCTGCTTCTCTCTATTCCAGACCAGATCCGAGAGGTCTCGAGTTGATTCTATCAAGCTTCTACTTCCATTGGAAGCCAGAGTTGAACAAGCGACCATCATATCATACAGGTCAGTCCGCCCCACCAAGGCACCAACCACCAGGACAATATTTGGTAATGGAATAAAAGCGCACGACTTTCAGCCATAAAGTGTCTCCGGCATGATTTGAGGACTAAGATGGTTAGGTCGCTGCTACAAAGCTCGTTATTTACAAAACAATAGATGAATACAAAAAGAAGGCAAAATATGATTAACTCGTGCATGGACCCATCATATATGTAATTTTTTTTCCCTTCCATCACAATGTCAATGCTCAAAAATTACATCACTGTTAAAACAGATCAATACCAGGCTTCTAGTCTGCCCGCTACTCATTCACATCGCTTAGTAAAAATGGAACTACGTTATTCTATCAAATAAACAAATGAAACCAATTAACACGGCCACAAATGGGGCTTGTTTCTTCAATTGCACGACTGTAAAAATTCAACGAAAGTTATCTGTCCCTTTCACAAAAGATAGAGATGTGGCTAAACAATATTTTCCAAACTCACCACCCTCCAAGGACAGGACAAAGTACCACCGAATCCTATAAAAGACTTCTGAGGACCCAAGCAGGATGACTAACCTAAATGACAATTAGAAAAGTTTTAAAAAGACTGAATCAGATATCCGGAACATTGTCCATGAACTGCTACAGCCAAGGATTTCACGAAGCATTCTACAACTCCATCCCTACAAAACAAAGCCACCGAATGTCACAAAATATTCTCCCAAGTAATTGCACGCATGCATGAATAAATCCAGCAAATCAATATAAAAAATGCACTCTGCGGGTGGTAGGATCAAGAAAATGACTTGTGCATGCAATATGGAGGGGGGAAAAACATTGCCATATTAATGTTCACACATGCATAGATTCTGAACTACGCAACTGCAAACAGATCTTTGTAGACGCATATCGCTCAGCATTTGATCTGTGCATACAGAGCAAAATATGTGCAGTGAAAGTTCCTCTCACAACAACCTGGGTATTCGAGTCAAACATATACTGAAACTTCCCCAACAAACAGTTCAGGCCTGGTATATGATGAACGTCCAATTGCACGGATCTGCATACACATTGTAGGGAAAAAGATAACACACTATGGAAATTCTACCTTGGTGCAGAGAAATTTATAGGTTCCCCCTTAGCTTTTGCAATTGATGGCAAACACAGGAAATTGGAGCTTTATAAGTTGAAATATGACACCCAGCCACTAGAACTAGAACCATATATGATACTTAATCCACAACAACAATGAAAGAGAGACATATTTTAAAAGACAATTAACTGATTCACAAACTAAAAATAATATGACTGTATCTCAGTACCAGTTGATACTGTCAAGGCTGTTTATACATTTTCAACTAAAAAAGGCTGTTTATACAGCAAATATATAGGTAAATGAGCAAACATCTGTTATTTCACAATTAACTCAGTCCATTTTACCCACTCGAGAGAAAAGTCAATCTTTATAACAAAAGAATAAGCAGTCAATGTTTTGTTACAGAATAACAACAAATATTTTCTTATATTCAAATAACAAAACCAAGGTTGATTTATCAAGGGCAAATAACTATATGAAAATTAAAACAGTCAAGCAGAGAGTATGGTCATAGAACTTCATATTTCTACAGAAAATCTGATAAAGCATATGATGAGGCGCTGCATTACCTATTTACAGAGAACATTCATTCACTTGAAATCTGAGGATTCATGGGGCTCCACTAAATCCAAGATGACCTCGGTTCAACATTTCTCCATTATCATTTATGCTCGAGCCATTAGTGGGCGATTCAATGTCATCCACAGCAAATCGGCTAGGAATGCGAGTACGTTTACCAATGAAACCAAGACTTCTCCCTTGTCCTTGATCAGGTAAAATCTGTGACACTGTACCACCACAATGGATGTTGCTCAAGTTGGGCAAATCAAGATTTTTCCCTTGTCCTTGATCAGGCAAAACCTGTGACATGGCACCAGCACCCTGGATGTTGCTCAAGTTAGGCATAAGACAAGATTGATTAGCAGGACCAATATTCCCACCAAGGGTCCGCGCCCACCAACCTGTGCTGACATCAGTACAGGATGACACTGATGAAGAAATTGATTTAGGAATCGAGTAGCTATTTCGCACAGTGACATTCTTGAAGACTTCATCTGAGACCTGTGCCTCACCCAGTTGTACATTACTTGAATTGGATGAAAGTAGCCTGTGATCTACAATTCTACTGCTTTTCTTTAAGCTGGAGCTATGGCTGATAGGGGCAGGACCACTCCCAGCCTGAAAACTAGTCAACGGCTGTGAAGCGACTAATATGGAGTTCTGATTTATGAGACCAGGATTATTCCCACCATGAAAACTGGTCGATGATGAATTCTGATTTGTGAGACCAAGATTATTATCTGCCTGCATACTGGTTGATGACTGAGGGGGGACAATTATAGAGTTCTGATTCATAGTAGGATTATTACCTGACTGAAAACTAGTCGATGACCGACAAGGCACTACTACAGAATTCTGATTTGCAAGCACAGGATTCTCCCTTTCCTGAAAATTATTTGATGCCTGAGAGGGAAGAACTAGACATGACGGTTGCACATTAATTGCACGATGGGATTCTGACAGCACAGGATGCAGCTGTTGCTGCTGTAACATGGGGGCCTGCAAGTTACCATTTTGAGTATTATTTGACCCTCCAAGATTGCTTGCAGAGATCACTTTACTGGAGGACCAAGTAGGTAAACCAGAAGACAAGCCCCTAAGAGCTACATTTGATTGAGAGAACTGTCTGGGCATGGTGGCCGGGCATTTCATCAGAGGTTGACCAAATGCTATGCCATGTTCAACAGGAACAGATTTAGCTCCTTGCATTGAGGCTTGCTGAAGAAGTGGCTGGTCTACTCCTGGCATTGCGAAGCTGCCAGAAGGTCGACCTAACAGCTCATCTTGCCAAGAAGCCAAGGTTTGTGGAGATATTTGACCTGTGACAGTCAAAGGTTGGAAATCAAGGCTTCCAAGAAAAGGCACTTTTGCATTTGAGCCAATGCCAGACAAGGAATTAGGAAGCCCTGTGTGGTGTTGAGCTACGCTCAGTCTCTTCAGATACAATCTGAATTTCTGCACAAGTTCAGCAAATTGCTAGAAAATTAGAATTGTCGACATTGACTGCATGGCAAGCCTGAAAAACATAGTGACGGACAATGAACAGGAAATCAAAAGGAGATATGTCAAGGTTTTAACAATCTTCCTAGATCATTTAAGTTTTCATAAAATTCTGTTCCTTTTAATATCATAGTTGTTTGAGTACAATCAAACTCTGATTGATGGCACACCGACTGGCCCATCATTTGCTGCATATTATTGTCCAGCATGTCCTGACACAGGTATGGAATATGAAAAAAACTTCCGTTGACTGCAGACATTATTTTTTTTTTTATAAAACAATTTCATGACGTATATATGATAAAAATAACAAGGTCCTGTGTTATCAAAGGCAAAGAAGTTGTTGAATACTACGAAACTCTTCAGTAGCATTTTAGGAAATATATTCAGATCTTACTCCTGAAGTAGAAGCAATATCATGCGTTTTGTAAATGATACTTAACAGTGTTCTTCCAGCCACGTGCCACTTCAAAATGTTTTTGGAGAGGCCTTCATCATAAGATTGTAATCAAGGTTTTCCCAAACGAACGTAATTCTTCTGTCTCTGTTTGTTCCATCTCTTGTTTCCGTTCATTGATGAACTTCAGCATATGGACCAAGAAAACAAATTTCTATGGAAGTCTGGAATATGTAAATGCTTCCAGCACGTCCACATATAAAATCAGCCCAAAGAATAGGTATGCCTTTGTGACCAATGCTTCTGATTCTTTACATATTGCCTATTCAACTAGACCCTATATGTACTAGTTCAGGGAACCACTATAAGGACATCCTTTTAGTTCCATGTCTATGCTTATACGAAAATCCATTTATACGCAATTCATGCTTGAACAGAGACTGGAAAGGATATTCATCTCTTATATCTCATAATAATCAGCATAAGCAGCAAGATCATATTTGTTATATAACTGATATTGTGTAGTAGCTGATATATTGTTAAGTAACACATTCTTTTCTTTTGTTTAAGATCCTTCTAGTAATCATAAGTGTCTGGAGGGCTTTCACATCAAGAAGTGACCTAATACTTTTTCTTGCCACCAATTGTTTCTCACCACCATCAAACTTTTTCGAGGACTTACAAAGTAAATTTTTTCATTGCAAATTTTATACATCACATGTTCTTCTTTTCAGTCATAGGATTTATGTTCTAGAGTTTCATATATCATCATTTCCTTTATCACTCATAATGTGTGAAAATAAAATACTTCAGGCTTTTAACTGTTTGAGTTAGATTAATTTGCCATGTTACATAAATCATCTGTTCATAGAAAAGATGGCACTCATGTCTCATTTCAATTAATACCAAACCAGTCAAAGAATTGATGTGAACTCGGACAAAATCTGGGTTACCTTATTTCCTTTATCATGAAGGTATCCTCAGTGAATGAGGATAAACACAATACTCAACATTTTGATATTAATGGTGCTAGTGCATTAGTCAGAAATGATTTCACTTTTTGCATTAGTATAGGACACTTTGTGCCAGACAATTTTAGTAGATGCTTTTAATTATGATTTGATCTTTCAACTGAAATGTTTCATGTAAGCATGACCACTTCAGGGATTTGGTTGGAAGATTACTAGGGAAACCAATGTTTTAATAATGCTGTTATCAAAAAAGAATGAAGCAACTTCTTTTTGAGGTGAAAGGAGGGTCAGAGCCCACCAATTCATTGAAAGAAATGAAAGAACACAAAGACCTCCCAAGGAGAGGAGAGAAACTACAATTCATTCAACCAGACTTCAAAAAGAAAGAAAACAGCAGCCCCTTTGAAACTATTATTTCCTGTTTTAACGAAAATAATAGCTGTTATTAACCATTGCAGCAAGATATGCTGTCCACTAGGGATGGCAAGCAGTGGGTGAGGGTCTGGTTGGGTTTGGGTCGACCTCACATATCAAGGCCCATAGGGTCAGATCCAAACCTGACCTAACCAGCCAGCAGGTAAGAAATGTCTAACATGAACCCAAACTGCCAAGCCGCAAGCAACCTGCTGACGCGTTTAAGGTCCAAGCCCATTCAGTTTTGGGCATTTATATCAAATAGATAGTTTTTTTATTAGTTTTTGGACCATTCGTGCTACAGCTCATATCTCTTTTTAGCTCTATGCCATTAAATTAATGGTCCAATAGCACATGTATTATATAATTTTCTAAAATATCTATAAATATCAATATAAATAAAAATATTTTAATATATACATATGTGTATGTATGTATGTATTTACGTATCTATAAGCCCCTCTTTATGACCCAATGGGTTGAGAGACCCAAACCCAAACATGTCCCAACCTGCTGGCAGGTCAAAATTGGCTAACCCATACCCGATCTGTGAACCCGACAAGTCCGATTCGGGGCAGGCTAGAAATTCTCACCACTACTGCCCATTGAATACAAAAATAATTTCCTCTAGCAGACAGGAGATCTGGATTTTAAAATACTCGCAGTTCAGCAGACCATCATAGCAGAATAATTGACTAAATCACCGCCATTATTTCTGTTATAAAATGTCATAGGAGTTGTCAACATTCCAAAAGAAGGCCCGCCTTGATGTTTTGCACCAAATTTGAGTATGAAAGATGGGATCGCTTTAGGAATTAGTAATGAAAGCTGCCAAGTTGGGACCTTCAATTGACATATTACGTCTGATTTGATAAACTATTTTATTCTTTGGATTATAACTATTCCTTTAGATTTCTCCTTCTATTTATTAGTTATTTGAATTTATTGTTTTGGGGCTACCTTGACTCCTAATTGCACTCTTATTGCTTAGTTGCCAGGTTGTCCATCAGTACTTGTCCATCTCCTATAATCTGATAAAACATTAATGACTATTATGTGAAACCCCAAGAGAAACTTTTCATGTTAAGGTTGTATATGTTGTTTTCATAAAAGTAACAAGCGAGTGACTAGAATAGGCTTCAACACATTAAAGTTCAAGAGAGATTTTTGAACTATTCTGTGGATTCAGAGTATCCGACTCCAAGAAAAAAACAAGCTTCCTCTATAATCTTCATGACTCTAATACCTTTCAACATCATAATGCACTTATACAATTTGGTTTATCAAAAAGCTTGTTAAGAATAAATGCTATAAAACTTCAAGAAGCTTCTTTAAATGTGATTCTGACTTTTCAGTTCTAAATAATTTATCTGAACTTGCGTAATATCTTCAGCTTTTTCATATTCTGCCCTGAAATTTAATTCTTCAGTTCAAAACTAGACAAAACAAGAATTATACAAAGTAAAACTCAGAGCTTCAACTCCTCATAAGTCAAGCCTAAATTATATAAATTTTTAAGGCAATTATTTTTCACTAATGGGCAACATACTCTATAATATAATGTATTCTTGCCCAAGACATCATACGACAAGGTCTACAACTTACATATGTGAAGATATAGCATTGCAATTATACCCAATACCACCAATTAATCATGGTAAATTTTCAGGCCATTGTCTATTACAATATCCCAATTTCAGATAAAAATACCTGGTGTAAGATATCTCTGTTTGATTCACGGTAGTAAGTTCTCTGTTAGATCAAGGAGATTAGAAGTTCAACAACAAGGATAAAACTGAGCTGTTCCAAAAAACTGGCAAGAAAAAGATTATGGATATTTCACATTTTATCCCAGAACACAGAGTTCTATGTGATTGATAAACAATGAGGATCCAAAATAATAAGAACAATCAGTTGCCTCTGAAGTAAATTCAAATGTAGTTCGAAGTCAAACCTGCAAATGGCTCGCTACATTTTCTCTAGTTAGCCCTGGAACATTCATCAAGTCAAGAATTCTCTTGGGGACAGCCTCTGCAGACAATTCAGCAAAATTCATCCATATAATAAAGCTCAGCAACTCCAATTTATGTTCATGAGGTCAATTTTAAGTATCATACTTGTAAGCAAAGCAACCAAAGCTAATGACTTAAAACTTCCCTGGAACTCATAATCCAAACAATATGAAGTCATGATACAGAAGAATAAAGGGTTCTAAGTAGTTCTTACTGTCTATTCCAAGTTGGTTTACAGCATTAACAAATTGTTGATGAAGTTCCACAGACCACACTACACGTGGTTTCTTTGATGAAGAATCACTATTATCTAGTTCACCTTCATCATCTTCTTTACTATCTCTTCTCTTTTTCTGAGATTTGATGGCATTATCAGTTGCATCATTCCCTGAGGAATTATTTTCAGCATCACTAGTGACTCGTCTATTACGGTCAGAATCTTCAAAGCTATCAGAATGTTCAGCTTCTCTGTTGTCTTGCCACTTCTTTCTAATAACATGCTGCCATATGTTTTTCAGCTCTTCAATGCGAACAGGCTTAATTAAATAATCACAAGCCCCATGCCTAATTCCTTGCATCACAATACTGGTTCTCTTATCAGCCGACATCACTTCAAATCCAAAAATGAAACTCATTAAAACTCAGAATAGAAGAAATAGCTATCATGAAGAAGGAAGAGTACTTACTGATAACAGGAAGATCCATTTCAAGACCAATAAGTTCAAGCAACTGGAACCCATCCATGTCGGGCATATGAACATCACTTATTACCACATCAAAACCACCCTTACTCTCACGCAGAATGGATAATGCACTTGCAGCCATGTTACAAGTTGTGACTGCAAAAAAGAAAGTACTCGAGTTTTACTTATATAACTCTCATTCCAAAAATTAATTAATTATGCAAGAAGATCAGAATCATTTCCCTTCTAAATGTATGAGCATAGAGAATGAAACTTGAAAGATATCAAAGGAACAATTTTAAAATAATCAAAGTGCTTTCTTAGGAGGAAGTTACACCATTTATATTTTGCAAATGACTCATTGATGCTCAGACCATAAGGCAACCCAGGAAGTGACTTTGCAAGATTCATTAGGAAGACCTATGATATTTTACACAGAGATTACCCGTAGTTTGTTGCACATATTTTGAGTTTTGGAAATTTATAAGCTGGAGTTGCTAACAAGTGAAAAGAAAATGATAATTTCATCTGAGCTCATCTTATTTTCTCCTTGAATTTAGAAAGACTGCTAATGCTTCATGTCACACTAACAATCATCATCAGACATATTTGTTTACTTAATCTAAATTATAAAACACCATGTGACCCAAATAATGGTTGCCATGCATCCCATCTTAAGTTAAGTAGCCACCTCTTGAATGGAGGCTTCCCTAGCTCCTCTTTCAGCTCAAGAGTGCTTTGATGCCTACATACGAAAAGGTAACAAGGTTTTATACACAAGCATAAAAATGCCAATAAGATGCAAACTGGGATCCCTATGGTTTGTTCTACATAAGAAGGCCATTGCTAATCATGGTTTCAAGTGCTGGCCCATGCTGGCATGCTATCCAGCATGTACCATGGTTAACCAATATCAGCACAAAGCACTGGGTTGGTACCAAATATAAGGCATGACATCTCACACTGACCCATGCCAGTTCAACATGGGTTAATATGGTTGATAGAAGTCCTATATTCATTTATTTGATTTTGCTTTGGCACAATACAAGCTGTGCCAGCCACTGCCCAGCACACCCCCTGCACGACAGACTTAAATCCTTCCCTCTGCTGATATGTAACATGAGACATTTGACTGTGTTGTGATGTTAAACAATAGCCATGTGAAGAACGGAAATTGTGATGTTCAACCATGATAACTTTTAAACGACAAAGATCTCAATCCTCTAAAAGAGGGAAGTGGTGGAATTGTAATAGGAAAAGACAAAGTTAAGGTTTTCATTGCTAGATTGCCAAACATAAGAATAGATTGTGCAAATGATTTCTGTTTGCAAATTATTTAGAGTTATGACAGTCAAAATGATTGTTCAAAATATTATTCGTTTTTAACTAAAGGGGATTTCTGTCATCATAAATGATTTTGCACTTATTATTCCACTTATATCATCATTATAAATTTTGCTATATTTAGAAATTTTCGGATTTTTCTATTTATGACACCATAAGTTGATCAACCAGCAGTTAAATTTTTGATTCGTGCTCTAGCCATGAAATCAGGTTGGCATCTAGTCTAATTTCAATATATTTGGCTCTCATTAGCATTTCTTTTTAATCTCAAAACCTATGTTACATGGACTCAGGCACAACTTTCATGCATACTAAAGGGTCTAAGCATCGGAGACATTTAATTTTCAGAATCTCTTCTTTTGGACCCAGAACCCATATCAATTTCTGTCTCAAGTGCAGATACTCTGGGTAAACTGAAGGGTCCTACTAATGTAGCTCAAGATAATACAACTAACTGCATTGTGTTTTTGGTAATATTCTGAATTATAATGTGATAAAAGTAATTGCTAGACTCAATAGGTTTTATTAAAGTTTCCCTAGCAATATCAATTATCAATACTGTGAAGGAATTAGGACTACACTCTATTCTTCCCTAAATCTACTAAATGACTGTTTTGGTTTTTTTCTAAAAAAATCTTTAATAATAAATTATGAATTTGACTATTTAAAATTAGCAATTAAGTTCCTTTCTATGATTCGAAAGGAATAATTTTCATTCCTAATATTTATCTGAATCCTATAGTGAGATAGATATATATGTATTAGTTTGATTAGACTAACAGAGTTATGTCAGCAAAATGTACACCTTCCACTACTAAGCCTAGGAAGATGCTCTTAGAAGTGTTTAAATCATGACTGAAAGAGTTTGACTTTGTGATGTTTGCAAATGCAATACATAAGGCCACATATGCCTATTGAGGTACCTTGACTGCACCTTACCTAGCACCTTTTGGACACATGTAGTAGGATCAGCACTGTGCGGCTACATATGTAGCCTACTTATTGTACAACCACATGGTAGCCATTTTAGCATTGTATGACCACATATGCGGCCACTCTTATGCAAATTCTTGCTAATAAGGCAGGTTGAAGCTAATTGTTGCCTTGGATTTTCAGTGGGATATATATATATATATATATATATATATATATATATATATATATATATATATATATTACTCATAACATCGTCTAGCAAATCAATGCCTAGTGACTACTTGATTCTTGGTAACAATAATTATAGCATAATTAACAAAGTGCATTGTTAATATACATACATTCATACATACATACATACATACATACATATATATGTATGTATGTATGTATGAATGTATGTATATTAACAATGCACTTTGTTAATTATGCTATAATTATTGTTACCAAGAATCAAGTAGTCACTAGGCATTGATTTGCTAGATGATGTTATTATTAATGTTTCTATTACTTCTAAAAAATATTATATAGTTATTGTAATGTACTCTATTTATTTTTAGACAACCACATGCTAACTGCATATGCAACCCACATAATGCATATGCACTATGCGATCCCTTAACCACCCACATACCACAACCGCCTATCAAAATATGGGCAAGCATGAGCAAGGTATGCCATCTCAGTATTGGGCCCCAAAACAGTACCATTATGTTACTTCATCTGTAAGGAGCCAATTCGGCATACCAAGTGTTGGTACATCCTCTATACCACATATAGGGATCGAAGCGGTATGGTATAGTATGCTCCATGCCATCCGGTCTAATATGGTATGGCAAACCTTGAGCACAAGAATGTTAGTGACTTAAGAGGAAGTAAAGGAAAGAGAAGGGTGGGTAGCAATGGGCATGAAAAAACAAACCAAGCCTATTTACTCCCCTTACCCAAGACTTCTTTTCTTACTAGACCTCTTTCTAGCCCAAGACACATTTCTTGTAAAAAAAATTTGCACATATCTAACACCCAAGGACCTACACTAACATGCTAAGGATTTAGCATTACACATAAATAGATATCAAGAATGCTTTCAAAAGGTAGTCTTAAAGAGAGCATACCTTCTTCAAAATGTTAAGATTGCTAGAATTTTCAACAATAAAATTAGTTAGATCCCTCCCTTTGACCTTGAACATCAATTGGGTAATCCAAAATACAAGAGCATCCAATATTGGCAGAAAGTTTGACCAAGGAGCTGAAATGGACAATCTCCTCAATCATAGTTACGTTATTGATGGCTCTCTCAATCAATGATCTCCAAAGAATGGATTCTTCAATCAAACTCAAGATTTTGATAATAGATTGTTGAATACCCTTGCCTCCACAAGATTTATGATCTCTATCACTCTCTTGTATGGGCCCCACATGTGCATCACTTGTGGTGCATACAGTGTTGCTACCATTTAGGTATTGAAGTTCAAACATGTCACCAACTTGAGTTATTCAAAAGTCAAATAAACAGCCAATTAATTATCCTAATGGCACTCATTAATTTGTTAGAAACGATATAATGAAAGGGTTAGACTCTCTTTGAATAAAAGAGAAAAGGTAGTATTTTAAGGGGGGTGGGGCAAAGAGAGGTTCAACATTTTTTAGAACAAAAAAGCCTTCAAAGAGTTACACTTTGTTTGGGTCAAGACTCATGCAGTTTAACCCTCCTGGCTCATTTCATGCCAACTTTTGCAGGTCCTGCAGGAATAAAACTTAAAAGAAAATGTTAAAACTCATGCAACTTGAAAACTTAGCCAAACAAAGAACATGATTGAACTGATTTTCACCCTTTCTACTGAACTGCCAAGCTGAAGTGGGAAATGATCTAGGATTTTCCTCTCTCTCTTCCTTTGAAGTGAAGAAAAAGGTGGTTGTTGTGCTCCAATGGTCCATGTTGTTGATTTATTCGAGATCGTGAGGAGAGGAGTAGTGGCAAAGTCATGGAGGTGCCATCACCAAATCCAGGAAGAAGGCATGTCCTCTTTCTCTTTTGATTTGATGTGGCAATAGCAAGGCTACATCTAGTGGGGAAAGAGATAATGTAGTCAGACCTATCAAGGAAGAAGGTCGCACCACCGACCCTATTACGAATGAAGACAACACAATCAGATCTACTGAGATGAAGGATACATGAACAAATCTCATCAAGATGGGCATTGCACGACCAAATTTGGTCAAGACACAGGTTGCATGACCGGATTTGGTGGGAGGCAACCTGTTCTTCTCGTTTTAGGTGATGTAGTTACATCCAAGAGAGATGTGAAGCTCTCATAATTCAATGGCAAGTGTGGAATATGAGATGTGGTCTGACAGGTGCCTACTTAATTAGGAAATGAAAGGAACTGGGGGTGGTTAGTTGACTAAACCCATGGTAGATCCACAATCGAATCGAGATGTAGTGCTCCGGCCACAATGGCTATTTATTCCACATACCAGGTTCAAAACATTTGGGTTGAGACATATGGAAAGAACAGATGAGAAAGGAAGGAGAGAATGCTATAGTCTCTAGTTTACATAGCAAAGAAAGAAGATTGGGAGAGAGAAGAGTAACATAGAGAAAAAATCTCTCTAGCTCAACTATTTTAATCTCTCTAGTAGTGGAGAGATTGGAAGGGAAGAGGAAGGGACACCTTATATGTAATTTTTAATTTCCTTTTGTGTCACAAAAAGTAAAGTTTCCACTCTTTTTTCCCCTTCCACACCAAACAATACAAATGGCATTCACTTCCCTTTCTTCTATCTATCTTATTTTCTCTAGTTTTCCTTTCTTTTTTTTCCTCCATTACCTATCCAAATAAATTGTTTGTTGAGAAGTTAGAGCAGGGAACACTTCTAGAGCCAATCCTAGGTAGATAATAAATGGTCTCCCTAATACAAGCTGTTAAAAACTTCTTGATCTTGTGCCAAAAGAAAAGAGAAAAACTTCTTGATAAATATAAGATAATAACTAATGCTATTCTATATTAAAAAAGGTCAAAAGAAAGTAAGAAACTAATCTACATTTATAAAGGTTGTCAGTTACTTGAGTGATTGTTCAATTGGCCTAGTGGACTATTGAAAACCTCATTACTAGTGCTTTGAAAGCCAAAAAAGACATCAATATAATTAAAATGTGTCAAATTTGTTTGAAGCTACTTCAATCATTCAGTCACCATATTTTAACAGGTGGCTGCAGTATGTGGGGTGGTCAAGGAATGCACATGCGCTGCATGGGCTTATGTGGTTAGTATTTTAAATATTTAAAATAGATAAATATATAACATGCAATAATTAATAATACCAATATTTTTTAAATAATAGCAATATTAACAACAATAATATGCAGCAGTCAGTGCTTATTACTTGACATCAATAATTATCACACAATTAACATATTGACAATATTAATATACACATCCATTTCAAACCAACCATCAGCTTGAATACACTTTGTTTGCATGGATTTGCATAAGAGTGGCCACATATGTCTCGCACAATACTAAAAGGGCCACATACATGGTTAGGCAGGTAGGCTGCATATGTAGCCTCATAATACTAATTATACTGCATATGCATCTGCATGATGCTAAGTAAGACATCCTTTTGACCTATATGCATATAGGCAATGTGGTACAATCAAAGGACTACATTTGCATAACTTGTTATGCAACATACAAGAAGTTATAAATTGAATTTTGTTGCCATTCACACTTGGGGTCAACATACAAAGACATGGTGGTTTGTTAGAAAATATATATATAAAAACTTATAAGCCAAAATAAGATTTTCTCGGACCATTTTGAATTAGCCAGTTTGCATATGAACTGTGCATGTTTAAGAGCCAAGAACCACATAGCTCAATGTAGGACAGGATGTGAATAACATATTAGTTTCAAGTGAACCTAATCTGACAAGTTGGTCCACTTCAGTTTTCAAAGCATTACTCAACAGGGAGATATTGAACACCATAAAGACTCCAGATGTATTCATCCGTATAAAATGATGCACAAACCATTTTTAATTCAACAATACTAAAATCATATAGAATTCTTAATCAACTTATTTATTTCTCAGACTCATTCAGCTGGTAAAGACTTCACCATAAATGGGGCGAGTATATATGTGAATTTAATAAAGAAACTTTCAATTAATTTCACTTTTGAATTATTTATTTAAACTACTACAAAAAATCCAATAATCATAATATCTTAAAAAAACCAATAAAACCCCTATTGTCATTTTTCCTAGACACTTTGTTTTAACCCAAAGTGCATGTGTTAACATGACAAAAATGGGTGATAAAAATGGGTGTGGACATCACATTAGGGCACATGTTAACAAGCATAGTTTCTGGGATTAAGAGAATTTGTCACTTAGAAATGGACCTGCACCAAACACCGATATCTAAACTCATCTGAGATCATGATAACCTATTTCATATAAACTTTTGGAAATATTGAGCATGCAAAAGAATGTTAAAAAAAACCAAATGATTAGTCCTGTTTGCAAGTACATCTCAATGAAGCAAACTTTAAATTTGCATTGTACTCAATGAAACAACTGGCAAATGAAAATATCATCTGAAGCATGATGAACAAAACAATAATCAACTAACCAAGATGGTACAGATGAATGCATTCATCCTAAAAGATCAAATAATTACAAACTACCAACAACTTGAGAAGATTTAAAGATTATAGGATACAAAATACTCAAAAAAAAAAGGTTTCGTACTAAAAAAACATAGAATTTAACCGATCCAATCTAATCTAGCATGAAAAGAGAAAAAATAGGCTACGAAGCATTGTTGGTGCTGTTAATATCCCCGTGTCAATTGTAGAATGGATTTCGTAGCATTCTTGAATTGTAATAGTGAAGGGTTCCTAGACTTACCACCATGCAAAACCTCTCTAAAATGTTATTTCTATACATGACTTCTCATGGTAGTTATTTCCATGCATAACTTCCTCTGGCAGTTCCTCCCATGCATAATTATTCTTGATAACTATTTGTCTATTTCCACTCATAACTTCTCTTAGTACTAATTTCGACGTACAATTTCTATTTCATGACTTTCGTTGTACGAGTGCCACATTTTGGTCAATTAACATCATCAAACAGTCATCTTAGTTGATATATTGATGGTTCAAAAATGGTTTAAACATCGTCAAACAACTTGTTTGTCAACTAAATTAGTAACAATACATCATTAATTTTTTTTTTAAAAAAAAAAACTTAGGGTCTGTTTTGTGGCACATAATTTGAATTACTGTGTAATCAGAATTACTTGCAACAAAATAAACTTTCAAATGTAACAAAACACATACATGTAGCCATTTGCAGTAATATGGGTTGCATTTGCTTCAACTATATGCAACCAAACAGCCATTTAAAAGAAATTCTATAACTTGAGTGTTCAACAAAAGGAAATTGGTTTAGTACCAAAATATAATTTGGGGAATAAATCTCTAACAACACTTCAAATGCTTGATTGACATCAGCAGTTCTTACAGAGTGATTGTTCTCCTAAATCATTCATGACTCTAAGAGATAAAAGTAAGGCTGAGAATGGAAACTTGACATGGAGAAAACAGTATAAGAAGATTTAAATCTTTGATTCAATAATCAGAAACTTGGAGTATGCAGAAAAACTGTTACTAAAAGTCAGCTCAAGGGAAGTGGTGATTATCAGCAAACGTTTCCACATTAGGTTATGACAGCAGCAATCTCTTTCTCCATGAATGACAACAAAAATGATAGTACGAGCATCCAGCGATAACTAGAAGGGTTTTCCAGTATGGAGTTCAACATGAACTTTACTAAAACAGTCATGTTTGAGAAAAGGTCTGTCTGCTTATAGATGAGTGCTTATGAACATGATACCAAAGATGGAATTTTGCAAGCTTGCTGGCTTCACTTTGAGGTTTTCAAAGTCTATCCATTCATCTTGTTTTCTTTGCTTTAAAAGTTCCAGAATTTTCAATATTCAGATGTAGTAGAAGGAGATGTTCAGTAGGGGAAGATTGGTACCAACACATAAGTAAACAGAGAGGTCAAAACATTGGCCCTCTCTAGTTGAATCCTGAAATAGAATTTCAGAGCCCGCAAGTCCCCAGACTTGCTGATTTTCCATAGTAGAATTAGAAACAAAGACCTAATTTCTATTTAAATATAATATGATTTCTCAAAAGTAAGATAAAAATATGGAAATATAATGATTTACTAGTAAATTCAAGCACACTCTGAACTCCAATCGATCTTTCAATACATAACGCAAAAACCTAGATCCACGGTTGATGTTCCCCACAGACTAATAATGATGGGGCTAACAACCATTGTTCGCAGGCATGCCGTCAAAACAAAGAAGTGACAAACGGTAGCATACGACCAATATTCACATTTTATCTACGGTCGGTACAGCATAATTTAGCAGCTAGAAATAACCAAAAGTCGGATGGATACAACCCAACAAAATTTGCCGATCAGGAAAAAATTCAAAAATCATGAAAACAAAAATCTGGTATTCCACTAACAAACAATGAAGCATCAAATTCACAATAAAACAAATCAAAGACCACTAACAAACAATGAAGCACCGAATTTTCCCACGCATAAAACTTACCATTATAACGGCATTCCAGGAGCATCCGCTCCAAAATCCTCAAGCAGATCGTGTCGTCGTCCACCACGAGAACCTTCATCCCTATTGGGAAATCCTTCGGTATCGGCTCCCTCACCTTGGACGACGACCCACCATAAATAGTCCCCGTCTCCATGCTCGACGGCGGCATCTGCTGCACCTTCGCCATCTCCACCCCACAAAAAAGAAACCCTCGAAAAAAAAGAAAAAATTCCAAACCTCCAGACCACCTCAATCCCTCACCGAATCCCCTCCCGGACCTCCATTCCCAGCCTCTCCAATCAAAACTCCATCCTCCCGGCCGATCCCCCACTCAGGAACCCCCTCCGCCGCCACAAGACCCCGGCGGAGAAGCCAAAGCAACCCCAATTCCGGACGGATCAGTGGCGGGATTAAGAACCAACTCCCCTTCCAAGCTCCAATAGGCGGCCCGTCCGGCCACCAAGGCTACTACCTCGGTTCGAGATCGCCAAAGCTTGGCTCAAGAGAGAGAAAGAAAAAGAGAGAGGGGGAGAAGTCAATAAAAGGCCTCCCACCCTCTGGAGTCTCTCCGCTTCTTTTTCTTGGGAGTACAGGCGGAGTTTATTTATAGCCGAACGAGGGAGAACAGAGTGGGGAGCGCATGCGCACCGGAAGAGGCGGCGGGTGGTGGAGGGGGGTGGGGATGGCAGTGGGAATCTCTAAAAATTCTGGGTCCCAATATTTAGGTCCGGTTGCCAAAACTAAGAAAAGGTTTTCCTCCAGGTTTGCAACTTAGCACATAAATGCAGCGGCTCGAGGGAGCACGAAAGGAAAGGCCATGAGGGACTTGGTCCCAATTTTGGGTAGGAGGAGTTTGGTTGGGTCCAACAAGGTAGTGTGGTTTGAGCGAGAGGATTCAATGCATTGTGTTGTGTGGATGGCCGTATACAACAAGATTTTGGAACGAATACATAAAGGGGGAGGTTTTTAGGGGGCAGGTGGTTTAATTTGGAGTTGTAGGACGCATTTAAAAGTTTCCAATGATGGGGTCATGGGCTGGCACTTGAAATTTCCGAGTTCTCGCGTGGGAGTGCATGCAGAGTTCGACATGGAAGGTAGGTGTTTAGGGGACATGCTTTTTTTATTTTTAGCCTTTTTAGTACTTGGGTATTGCATGTAGATTTTAGCAATGATGCAAGTGTAAAGTTTGATTGGTTGGATATGATGGATTATATTCTTCATAAGGGTTCAAGTTGTATCTGGCATTTAAGAGTTTCCAAAGATGTGGGCACCGCATCAACCATTGGATAGCACTTCATTCTCTTTCTTCTTTATGTATAGAGCTTAAAATAGATGTGACACAATCCAATAGTTGATGTCATGAAAAAAAAATATATTTTTATTATTATTATTATTTGAGTGTAGGGGAATCATTCTTGAGCACAAAAGATACAATTGAAACACTTTTTGGAAAGATTAGCTAAAACAGAGAGTTGGCCGTCTATTTTAGAAACACATGTTGAACTAATAATAAAACTAGCAGGCTATCCTAAAAGTTTAGAGATTAAGAGTTTGCACCAGTTCCCGTACGAAGGAACTTGTGTTTGGGTGGTTGGACCCCTTATCAATAATTCCGATATTTAATTGGATGCCAATTAAGGAGGAAAGAGTGGTCTTATCAGAAACAAACTTCTCTAGAATAATGGAAACACTTATGGAGGAGCATTATGATGAAACCATTGAAGAGCAATCACTTAAAATAGGTAGAAGGATCCGACTGAATGTTTTCAAGAGAGTCAAAGTTGCAGTACATAATTGGCAATGGTTGTAATGTTAGATTTTGTGATGAGGGATCCCTGGCTAGTAAATGGCCATGCCTATGTGATGCCAATCTAGGATACTAGTGGGAAACCTATCAGCAGCTTATTTATTGATGAGAAGAAGCAATGGAATTCTGAATTCATTCGCCATTTATTCCTCTGATTCTGGCTAAGCTAATACCGAGAGAAAGAAGGCTCTGATGATAAGCTAGGATGGTGTTTCATTCATCATCGGAGATCATAGTTATTAGCAGTGGGGCAAATATATATTCCTAATGGCAGCAGCTTGGGAGGGGTTAGCTTATGCTACGTCGCAACTTCATGCAACACCTACATGGTTGGAAGGTGATTCTCGGATCAAGACTTACGGGTTGACAAGCCGTCGTAACCTCCCTCAAGTGTCCATCTGCTGCTCCTTGATATTTAGCGAATGTCACAAATAACTAGGATTTCTTTCAAGGAATCTCACATATTCAAAAAGGGAAATAGATTTGCTGATTGGGTGTCTTCATACGTGACTTACTACTCTTCTTGCCTTTGGACGTTTGCTGGTGACCGTCCACTTCTTTATGGACAAAGAGGCATTTGTTGACTTCTTAATTATGGTGCATTCAGACCTTGCATAGCTATATAATATTTGGATATATACAGCCAATATGAATAAGTGATTTGATACTCATTGAATGAAAGAAGAAGAGTAAAGGTAGACTAAAAATCATAGTAAGGAAGGACTTGATGTCTTTGAAAAAGTATGACTCTAAAATGAATAGAATAAAAGAAAATGATTCATATAATCAACATCAATTAGTTTTAAATCAAGAATTACTTAAATTGAGTTGAGTATAAATTCTCTCGATGCCATGGAGGTGTAAAACAATATGCACTTCCTCTTTTGAATAAAGAAATATTGCTCCGCCATTTTTCCATTAGAAAGTGATTGTATAGGCAGTACTATCCAATAAATATGGTTTCAAGATCCTAAAAGCATATATTTTATATTAATTTTAAAATAATTTTGTACCATGAATTTTTAAATATATCTATATTACTTAAATACTGCATTTTCACAACAGCATAATCAGTTGCTTATCTTTCCAAATCTTTTGGATTTGTGACGTGTGATGATTTTGGATGAAATAGTATATGGTTATCTTTTTTTTAAATTTTCTCTTGAGAATATGGCACATGATTATTTCCAACCACGATCATTAGAGTGTTCTCACGTCCATGGCAGTTAGGGCCTCTTTGGCTAAATGTTTTAAAAGAATAAAATAATTTTTTTTCAAAAAATATATTTATTTTAAAAAATAAAATATTTAATCAAGCTTATTTTAAAAAATAATCAGCTTTTGAGTGGCAGACGCAGTTTTTCTTCTGTGAAAAGAAAGTAGAAAATTAAAAATTCTCCTTAAAAGCAGAAGCAAAAAATTATTTTTTTTAAAACAAAAATATACTTACTCAAAATTATTATTTATTATAACTATCTTTATTTATTATCACCTAACCCTCCCATTATTTAGTGAATGATGTATTTTGATACATATATATTATCATATAAAAATTATATAAAATATTCAATATATATTATCTTTGATTCAATTGTATTTATATTGATTAAAATTTTAATATATTTTTATTATTTTATTTTTTAATTATATAAAAAATAAAAAATTAAATTAAAATTAATTATTATAAATATTTAAAATTATTTATTTATTTAAATAATATTAATTATAAAGTAAATCTATATTTTTTTTTTCGTAATTTAATAGTTAAGTACTTTTTTTTGAAAGATTTGCCAAACATAAACCGCTTAAAATGCTTATCAAATAATTTTGCTAAATACAAACTACTTTTCTCTCACAATATTTTTTCTAAAATTCTATTTAAAAAAATAATTTTAAAATAAACTGATTTTCACAGCTCGTCCAAATAAGCTCTTAAACTGATCATGCAGAACATTTTAGATTTTTATCTTAGGATCCGTTTGGTTGGTACATGTCAGATTATATTCATGAAAATTATTTACCTAAGAAAATGATTGTAAAGAAAAAAATGTTTACTATATTTGGTTGGTGAAAAAATTACTCTGAAAAATGATGCCAAAAAAAAATTATTACATTTGGTTGGAGGTAATCCTATATAAAAATATGACAAAATTTATAAATATATCCTTCAATATAAAATAATTTTTTAATACTAAAATAGTATTATCATCTTCAATTAGTTTTTATACGATGATTATAATCACATGACCCTTTGTATAATGCCATCTCCATCTTAATTTTTTTACAAAAACTTCTTATTGAATAAAATTTGAAGGACATTAAAATAAAATCAATGATTACATATACAGCTTTATTAAGGATATTTTTGTCAAATATGAATTACCATCACTCAAAAATTTATCAAATACCAATCCTCCCATGATATTTGTTTTACCATCTCTCTATGAAAAATAAGCATGAAGCTTATCAATTTTTTTACCATCTCTCTCTTCCACTTTTCATACCAAACATAGTAATCTGACATGAAAATAATTTTTCTATACTACATTATCCCCAACCAAACGGCCTCTTAAGGAATTAGGACGATAGAATTCTGCCCATAAATCAGAATGAATGTGAGATCAAACTCGCATCTCATTTTACCCACAAGACCAGTTGACACCCTCCAGAATTTTCCAAGGATAACATGCACGAGATTTCCTTCTCATATTCCGTTTGGGTTTGAGACCATGTAAAGCAAAGTAGAAGTGACCCCCACTTGTGAGAGGAGGCATGTGAAAGATGTGGATCAAAAATAGAAAGCCCACATCATATGCTACGTTCTTATCCATTTGGCGGCCTCCAAAATCGGAGCCGCCTCTCAAATCCGAGCCGCCCTTTCCACCATGCCTCCACCAATGGCTCCTTTAAGATGGTTCCAGTGACCACTTTCCAGAACAAAAGGCCCGGTGCATCATTGAAGGGCTCATGCAATGCGAGAAGTCGAGTAAGATATGAAGACGAAGTCCTTGGCCACAATTCAGAGACTGAGATGCTGGAATCTTATAGACTACAAATGATATAAGGTAGATACTTAACTTAAGATGGATTAACTATTTTCTAAAAGATCTAGGGGATATATTATGTCTATTCTTACCTTAACAAGATTAATATATGTTAACAATATTATTGCTTGTATTTGATTTGCCCCTCCTGGCCCCCCAACTGCCTTTATTTCCATTTAAAACATTCCAGAACAATGCGGAGTGAAGGTTTTGCTGCTGCTCCATCGGCGCACAATGGAATTATCCTTTCAGCCCATTCTTACAATATCGAGATCCACCGGCGCAAAGGAGACATCCTTTGGTGGACCCTATGGTTGTCTCTGAAATCCGCAGACGCCTCCTTAGCGAGAGGCAAGTGTTTGTATGGGATTCGGATGCCCGACAGCCAGCTTGAAAAGAGATTGCTGGCGGAGCTCCTCCAAAAACCAAGATGTCGACACAACTCTTGCACTGTTGATGGCTCAAAGCTATTTTTATTGGATGGTTGCGCAGATGCTGGAATACTTCTCAGTAACATTTTTCTTCTGGACCTCACAAAGGAGAGACCAACGTGGAGGGCAATACCTTCTTCAAGGTTTCCTCCTCGGATAGGGCCAAAGTCTCTCTCTCTCCGTCTCGAATGGCTTTTCCTTTTTTTTTTTCCTGGAAAATCTTTCGGTTATTCCTCAAATGCCAGTACTCTTTTCTTCGTATGCAAGGAACTACATGATTCCCGTTCGGTATCCAAAGGGATTACCATCGGGATGGATTAAACCATTAGATGAATCAATTATAGCCCTTAAATATTCTGGTGCTTTATCATGCGCACTTGGCCTTTCGACCAGATAATCACGAAAGAAATCGGAAGCATTAATTCTATAATAAATAGTGGACAACAAATTTAAAAAATTACCCTACATACATTATAGAAAGCACAGTCTTCACATAATGCAATAAAACCGTTATCTATCTCAAAGAGGGTGGCACAATCTTAAAATGCAAAAATGCGGTAGTAGTTATCTTTGCCTCGAATCATGTTTTCTTACAAAAAAATTGTGTTACTCTTCAAATGATGGTATTCTTTTTCACAAAACTCCTGCACGCATCTATAAAATGCAACAAAGTCGGTATCTCTGTCTCAAATAGTATGCAGTCTTTTAGAATGTGCGAGTCTTATCAGGATCGTCTAGCAGCAAGCATCCACTGAATCAAACTGCTTCCTTGATGGCAAGAACATATGCATTATGACCAGGAAAATGTGATTTAGACTAATCATGAATCCATCCAAATAGGGATGCAATGAGCAAGATTTTAAGTTCTAGTGGACTAGCCTGGCCATTCCATCCTATTTCTATTGAAAATAGGATTGAGATAGAGTTGAGACTCTGAAACCCATCCAAGTGGAGATAGAAAGAAAAAAAAAGATAAAGAAATGAAGTATAAAAAAAAAAAAAAAAGTAAAAAAAAAGGAAGGAAAAGGAAAGAACGAAGAAAAATGAAAAATGAAAAATAAAAGAAAGAAATAAGAAAAAGAAAAGATAGGAAGATAGAAGTAAAAAAAAAAAAAAGAAAAAAGAAGGAAAGAAAGAAGAAAAAAAAGAAAGGAAAGAAAAATGGGAGGAACAGAGAATTCTATCGAGATAAGATGGGACAACAAAGTATCCTATTCTACGAAGAAGTGATATGAGACACCTCAATTTCATAGGATTTAAAATCTCAGAAATAAATATTAACACTGCATGACATCAGTATTTAGCATCCCGTCATTATAGTGAATGACAAACATGTCAGCACTACTTAGAATGAGAAGGTATGGTATATAATGTGTCAGCCAGCATGCCACAAGCATATGATATTTAATCCAGACTTGGAAGCATATTTAGATGGCAAACTAGCTAATTTGTGAGATATTTGCCACTTGACCGAAAAAGAGCCAAGAGATGAGGTTGAAGGATGAAAAAGAAGAAAGAGGCCAGCAATATTTTGTTTCTAGAATATCAAATATCATGGAATCGGAAAACTTGTGATTGTTCAAGCGATGATCTCTGTTGATTCGTCCCATTTCTCTCATCCTGCAGCTTCCACCACCATAGAAGATGGGGATTAGATGCCCAAATAGGCCGTCATGGTAGGCATCTATGACTCTGTAAAAGAAAACTCATGACAACCCCAAGGATCTTGACATGCAATACGCTATCTACCTTTGAAGTCATGAAGTCGACGGTAAACTAGGGCAGCCCTCACGAAATGGAATGTTAAGGTAAATTTTAACGAACAACATCAGAAGGAGGATCTTTTCAAACAAATTCTTGATCTTGATTGTAAGGAGGAAATGGGACCTCTCTCATCTTTGGAATTAGAAGAGAGATTGGAGCTCAAAAAATATCTCTCGCTCATTTATCGTAATGAGGAAATATACTGGAAGCAGCGCTCAAAAGTGAGATGGCTTTAAAGAAGGTGACAACAACACCTCCTCCTTCCATAAGTTTTCTTCTTATTACAAGAAACTCAATCACATTCATGGTATTCGCCGGAAGGATCATACTTTTCTCGATGATCATGAAATTTGGAAGGCTTTTACAACTCCTGGACCTCAACTGGGAGCAGATCTTCCCTCCTCTTTCATTGGGCTTGCAATTGCTTGCTGCCCTTTCTCTTTGGATCCGATCAAAGCTGTTGTTTTTAGTTTTGAGGGTGATAAAAGTTCTGGTAGGGATGGTTTCTCAATGTATTTCTACAAATATTTTCCAGATCTTGTTTCTACTGATCTTTTGACTCTTTTCAATTAGTTGTATGCTGGTAATATCAATCTTACAAGGCTCAACTCAACTCTCTCTCTCTCTCTCTCTTGGCTCTTATTCCGAAAAAAAAAAGAAGATGCAAGTTGTCCCGCCGATTTTCATTCAATAAGTTTGATTCATGGTTGCTAGAAAATCATTACCAAGGTTCTTTCTCTGAGGCTCCAACCTTTCTTAAGCTCACTCATTGACCCAGATCAAACTGCTTACAGTAAAGGAAAATCCATCCTTGACAATTTTTTTTGTGCTGTTGAAACTTCTCATCTCTCGTAAAAACTTGCTCAAAAAGGAATATTATGTAAGCTTGACTTCTCTAAGGCTTTTGACAAGCTCAACCTTCGTTACCTCATTCGTCCTCTTAAGCTTAGAGGCTTTCCTTCCCTTCAGTTGGACTAGATGGAAAATATTCTATTCTCTTCTAAAGTTATTGTGTGTGTTAATGGTGAAGTAGGGAGATGGATTCATTACAAACAAGGCATTAGGCAAGGTAACCCACTGTCACCTTATCTCTTTATTTTGATTGCTGACACCTTGGCTCGATTGCTTAATAGAGCTGCTTCTTTCGATATATTTCATGGTCTGGGAGATCTGTGGTTAGTGGGTGGCTCAAAAATACTATAATATGCTGATGATACTATTATCTCTCCAAAAATGATAAGAACTGCATCTCTTCTCTAAAAATCATTCTCTATGGTTTTGAAATGATCTCCAGCTTCTCCATGATCTTTCAAAAAAGCTTTGTTTCGCCTATTGCCCTTGATGACCCTATCTTAGAGAAGTGTGTGGCATGGCTTAATTGTTCTCATTCTTCCTTGCCTATCAAATATCTTCGGCTTCCTCTTAATGCTTATAAGCTCAAGAAGGCTGATTGGTTACCTCATATTCATCATATGGAGGCTAGGTTAGCTGGTTAAAAAGATAAATCCCTATATTTTGGAAGTAGGCCTCATCCTTATAAACGTCGTTCTCTCGACTATGTCAGTTTTCTATATGTCCCTCTTCAAATTGCCTTCATGGGCAGTGAAAAGAATTGATGGCATCTAGAGGGATTTTCTTTGAAAAGGTGCAGATAAAGTCAATAGTTTACATTGATCTATTTGGCCAAAGCTAAAGGTGGCTTGGGTATTAAAAATTTGGAGGAATTCAACACAACTTTATTAGCTAAATATAGCTGAAGATATATCAAGGAGGATCAGGTTCCTTGGAAGAGGCTACCACCTGCCTTCTATTTTAAGAGGTATAGACTTGGTGATTGTTGGAAGCTTAGGAGAAAATGTTCCGCATTTCTTAAAGCCATCCTTTCCTCCTCACAGCTTTTTTGAAATAGATCCTTCTTCATTGTTGGGAATGAATTGAATGTTCTCTTTTGGAAATACAAATGGCTCATGAATCTACTGTTAAGAGATTTATTTTTGAACCTCTACCAGGCTTCTAGACTTGAATCGGGAGCTGTAGCTCAATTCTTTAACCAAAAAAACAACTCTTAGAACTTTTAATGTGGAATCTCTCCCCTGAGATTTCATCAGAGTGGCAACACTTATCCAACCTCCTTGATGGTTTCCACCTAGATCCAAACCTACCGGATGATACATCATGATCCCTTTCTGCATCAAATTTGTTCACCACTGCATCATTATATGGCTTTCTCAATTCTAGAGGCCGTAAATGGGATCTAGCTCTCATAGTTTGGAAACTCAAGGTCCCTATTACCAAGGTGGTAGCCCAATTGAAACGGACCTTCGCTTTCACCCAAGCGACCCCGATTCCAATCCAACAAATAAAATGACCTGAACAGATTACTGTTGGCAGCCTAGCCTAGGAATAGAGGTTGGAAGCGGTTCTTGAGTCCTCTGACATCTCGGTGGTGCTGAAGGTGACGTACTCATCCGACCTGAGGTTTCTTCTCGAGCGTGGTGGGGAGGAGATTGTGCTTATTGCTCCCCGAATCGAACATTCACTCGGTGGGATAGGGACCCTCGTGGTTATGCTTAGAGGGGGTTCTCACCCCTTTTTTCTTACCAAAAAAAAAAAAGGGGAGGCAGGGGGGGGGGGGGGGGGGTCCCTCTAAAAGTCTATTGTTTTCTTTAGATAGCTCTTTTGGATAAGCTAAATACCAAGGGAAATATTCTTAAAAGCACAGGCAAGTTTCTTGGTGCTTGCCCCTTTTGCAATGATCCTTTTGAATCATTTAATCGTCTCATTCTTTCTTGTCAGTTTGCTTCTGAGTTGTGGAGTACCATTTGCTTGCATCCAAATATTCCTTGCCCTTCAGACACTAATCTTAAAGACCTTTGCACCAGATGGCTTCCAGCTTTTTTTTCCAAAGAATGCTCTTTTTTTTTCAGGTTTATGCTAGTTGCCTCTTTGCTTTGGTGTTGCTAGAAATTAAGAACGGAACAATTGAATCTTCTTGAATAGAAGTTCCTCAACTTACTCCACTACTTTTTTCAGCCATCAGTCTTGCTAACAGTTGGTCTGTTCTTCTTGATCACAAATCTCTTCTTGGTTTTGGAAAGCTGTGGGAGCGGATTAGGAAGATTAAAAGTCCAAGTGCTTCCTCTTCAGATGAGAATGGATGATGCCCTTATGTCATGCTGCTGATGTATCATGTTCTCTCGGATTGAGCTGAAATGCCATTTTCACTTCTCCAGGGCTGTGATATCTTGTGTAGGAGACTATGATGGATGAGGTTTCTCTAATGCTGTGTGTTGTTTTAGAATGCCTCTTGTGCATTCTATTTGCTCATCTGAGTCTCCTATTTACCTCTTTGTTCTACTGACACGATGTTGTTTTTTGGATTTCCTGACTTGGAAATACTTATTCACCTCTAGGCCACTCTCTACTCTTCCTATCTCTTGTATAGTCCACCTTATACACCTTGGATGTACATACTTTTTTCTGAATAAAATTGTAATCGACTGATGTGGTAATCTGCCCTTCAATCTCCTTGACTCTCACCAAAAAATTAAAAAAAAAAAAGAAAAAGAAAAAAGAGAAAGAAATCAAATCTAATAAACAGATCTGAACAAGCTAATCAATCAATAAGCATTGACATATGGCAAGAAATGTCAACTACCAACTTACACTCACAATTTTGAAGATTTTTAGCGCCATGTCGTAATTAAACAAGCCACTTGGTCTGATATCAAAAGTTGCTATATAAAGCATAGTGCTGATTGCGTTTCTTATAAGATAGTTTAGAAAAAAAAGTGGGGGGGGGGTGACGGGCTGTTTTGCACTTTAACAGAACCACCTTCTTTAGTTTCTATGGAACCATAACATCTACCACTGAAAGGAACAATCCAAACAATGGGTCATCGCCTAATGGCACGAGTATGAAATTTAACTCATCATCAGCCTGCTGTATATCTTGGAAATGTACATTATTAAGAGACTTCACATTAGTAAGAACCAAGAGCGGAGTTGTGAGAATCAATAAATGAAGTGATGAATTACAAAAATAGAAAATAATAAAAACAGCAAGTCAGTCACAATGCAATGATTATGTGGGCAAGGAAAATGTAATAATATCAAAAATGAACAGTGGCATGCAGTTTCATGCTCTTCATGATGTGTACCCAATTGTAGTTACTTTTTGTAGTCACAAAGAATGGGAAGAAATTTCAACTAGCTCTCCTTCCTTCATGTCAGATAAACCATCCACTTCTAAAGAAATCAAATAATCCTTGAGGCACTGCCTCAGCTGAAGAAGAAAGGAAAGTTAAAAATAGAAAAACAAGAAGAATAAAACCCATGGAATTTCTCTGCATTGCCAGTAAGAGGAGAAAGAATTCTATCCTATGTAGTCAATTCCTACTCCCCCTAAAAACCATCATATGTGAAGTCTAAACAACATTTTTCTTAAAGGGTTGTGTGTTACTCCATCCAATCTCTAGACCCATTAAGAGCCCAAACTAGACCAAACTGAAGCTCCTTCACTCCCACATGTTGCCAGCTGTTTACTGCATGCTCAATAACAAGCCTATGCTCATGGCTCACATTTTCAAACCTAAGGCTGCTGATAGCAAGTATTCCTTGAGGCTGATGTCATCAAGAATTTTCTACAAAAAATCTTCAAAGTTTCAATGTTGTGAAGCAGATGGAAACTTCTCCTTTTTTCTCTTATTTCCATATGCATATACAAAACTTGCTACATTCTTTTAGTCTAATTTAATTTCTTATGTTTTAGTTTGAATTAATAAAGCAATATTATATATAGATGTATTTTTCCTCCATTTTCAACAAACCATTTATTCCATAACTCTCTTAAGATGAAGTTTTTGCTCCATATCCACATTCAGTTTTACTAGCATACTACAGAACAAATATATATTAGCCAACTGTCCTGTTGGTATTCTAATTTTGTGCATATAGATGCGCACCTATCCAAGAGTTTGCAGGTGAATAATACATAAGGATTTTTCAAATAAATTCACCCTTATTTTAAGAAATTTGGACCATGCCCTAACTGCAATCCGAATCCATTTCTATAAATTTCTGATGAATTTCTAAAGAGTGTGCTCTCTTCACTTCCTCTTTCAGCAAGAATGGTACTGCTATTCTATTTTAAGAACATGATTTTTCTTAGGAATGCTGCCTCCACCCATGTCCATCTCAGGCACTTCATTACTTCTAATATCTCAAAATTGCCCTCTCTCATGAAGAGTGCTTCTTCTGATGATACTAGTATAACCCCCTATGTTGTTGAAACTTTCCAATCTGTTATGTAGTTGAGTCTACCTAACCATCACTTAACCTAAGATTGCACATATCTTTTGTGAGATTACCCAGCTTAATATTGTTGCTTTGGAAATAATAACACATTTCAATTTCTTCTCCTTTTCTCCTACAAGAACCCAACGAAATAATCTTTGGATTGGGGGAGGGTGGGGGTGCAGACTTTAAATCCATTTTTGATGCCAAAGAGTTCTACGCAATATGATAACCGGAGCACAATTAAGATAACCAAGGATCTAGTTTCTCCTAAACAAACAAATCATATCGATCAAATGTTACTTTGTTCACAACCTTTATCCCCATATACTGTTTCTTCGCTGTTTATTAAGCAGCTAGTATATACTCCATCGTTGAATCCATAGTTTTATGTTGCTCTTAATGTATGTACAAAATCAAGTCTTATTATGCACATACTATGCATCAGAATAAATGGTATATTGTATTTTACATCTCGGTGATGTCCGCTTCATGGTAGATTCATTTTATTATTGCAGCACTTAGACAACTTACTACTCAACCTTGTATGAAAATTAAATATCAGAAAATAAAGCCCCTAGTACATGAACACTGAAGTTTCAAAAAACTCTTCCTAATTTCCTCTTACCTTAGTTATATATCTTACCTTCTTGTTCTCCGATCAAAATCCATCCAATTGCGTGGTGGTAAAGATTTCCAACACAAGATACGAACATAAAACTACTTATTCCAGGAATCCAAATGCACCCATAAACCTCGTATCCTAGTAAGCAAAGAAAGCGGTCAGAAATGACCGATCATCAAGAAAATCCAAGACTTCTAGATCTACAACAAGCCCCATGACTCCACAAATTTTGCATTACTAACCCACAACAAGGCAGATAACTAAAAACCAGATTAAATAACAGACAACTCACTCACCAAGATCGGCGGACTTCTTTCTCGGGGCATGAAGGAAATCTATGTACTCCGCCTGGCCATCCTCCGTCTTGTGAAGCTGCAACACCGACGGTCATCTCGTCACAATACCTAACATCCATTGCAGATCACGTCACAGTACCGATTCCTATTTCCAGACAAACGGATCCAGAGACGAACCAAAGAAACAAAAGCCCAAGAAGTCATTCAAGAAGAGAAGATCCCATCGGCATCACCGGATCCTCCAACACCGACGATTTCCACGAGCTCACCAAGAACGGCCAAGAAATCAAGGAAGTAGCGAACTTTGGACAAGTCCAAGAGAAGCAAGATTCAGGGGCAAGAGAAAAGAGGGGAAAGGAGACGAATCCGAGTGTCCGGAGGGGGATTATACCTGCCCTGCGATGACGGCGACGGAGGGGAGGGCTTCCATGAGGGATCCTCCCTCGCCGCCGGAGACGCGCACGACGGTGCAGGCCCTCTGTATCTGATTCACGAGGCCGATAAGGCTCTCCATGGTCGCCATTGCCGAGGGGTTGGCGCCTCAAGATATCGAATCTCCGGAGGAGAAGAAGAAGAGGGAACGGGATCCTGACAGGGTGGACCGGGAGAGGAAGCTAAAAAGAGGCCCTCTGGTAATAACCGAAGAGGTTGAGACATGGGCAAGGGAGATGCGCCTCTTTATACGATAAATTATTACCTACCCTGCGTGCACCACGTGGCCGTATCATGGCCGCTGCCTCATTCATCAAGCGTGCAGTTCGGTTCACCACCAAATTAACATGTAGGCGTGTAGCGAACTGTACCGGGACACAACTTCGGACCAATAGACGTCATACATGACACGGCTTGTTGTTACGTCCCCTCCTAAAACTTAAATATAAAGGACTTTTATGCAATCCTAATCGATTGGAAGGTCAGGTATTTGAATGAATGTGTCGTGACATGCGCCAGCAATAACGAGCTAGGCTTTTATATGTACGACTGAAAACAGGTGCCAACTTCAAGATGGCTAATGCCAAGCAGCCTGAGATCAAATGTTCTATTGAAATTTTTTAAATATATTATTCTTTCTCAAAATTGTTTTGACAATTGTTTGGTTATCATTTCCAAAATAATGCAGTGGTGATGAACGATGGGCGATGTTCGTAGATACATCAAAATTTACTTGCATATCCTGAATCTATAAAACTCATGTACACGATCTGAAAGCTCATTGTTTCCATACGGAGTCACGCAAAACTGCTCAACGGTGCATATAGCCCCTTTCATAAGCTTTAATTACATAAAGTTTAATGTTAAATTAGCTGCTAAACGATAAATTGCTCTACGGTTAACCCTTCCTGTGGGAGGACCGGGCACGTCCGCTGCCCTTTGCCATTACACGTTCTCAGCTCTCAAGTCATTCTCTTTTCACTTAGCAGAGCAACCTTCTTTCCTGGAACGTTGTTTAAAAGGCATCGTGCAAGGTTTTTTTTTATTTGTCAGAATATCTGTAAATTTTTCTATGGACAAATCACTCACATATCACGTGGTTGTGCATTTCCACATTTTTTTTTTTTGTTGGGGGGGGGGGGGGGTAAAAATGTCCACAGACTTTTCCCCAAAGAGGACATGCATAGGAATTCCACGAACAAAAATTAGCAACAAGAGTCCAACATCCAAACACAGGAGAGATTTACACACGGATACGACCGAACTGAGATTTGGCGCGGCATTGCATCCACCTGGATTAAGGGGGAAAAACATCATAGAACAAGCTAAAGCTGTCTACGAGTCTCTCATAATGTTTCTTTCCAAATTCTGTTTAGTCCAAATAATGATCACAAAACTAACTTTTCTTACTCCAAGCGGCACATCAACACAGCTGAAATCAACACCAAACCATTTTGCCTGAATAGCGAATAACACAAATACGAATCTGAAATTACAATAATATTCACAACATTGGTGAGAAGAAAAAAAAAGCCACAACACCGCCAAGAATTACAAAACGACAGGAAAACAAGGATCTACCAACCTATACAACCAAAAGACGAACTATCTTATCAGAAAGGTTAGCCAACTTCAGCATCACTTCATTAATTCACTACAACTGTCAAAAGTCAGATGCAGACCGTCCTCTTCTTCAAATTATGTTCCATCACAGATCCGATGATATGATCAGGTCTTAGGTGCTGGTCTTCAACTAAAAATCAACAAAGAAAATATTGGGCAGCAAAGAAGTGGAGAAGAAAGCCTGTTTCATAATTCCCTGCTATATCCGATTCTGGTATATGATCATTGGACATTTCGCATCAATCCACTTCGAGGCACATTTCTGAATTCACATCAAACAAACAATTCCGTTTGAAAACAGATAAATGATAAAAAATTTTGACACCTAAACATCAATATATGGGTTCATGCAATGAAAACAACAATCACTTCACTGGCAGTTGAACCTGTGCATTAAATTTGGTTTGCAGTGAATAGCATTGTGACTGAGAGAGAAAAACAACCAGACTCTTTACTTTTATTATGTACCTGAAAAGATCTGAAAAAAAATTCATTTGCATCTCTGCTCATGGATTTCATAAACTGGCAGACAGCATTCTTCAACATATTTCTCTCCCAAGCCATCAAGCTCAGAAGTTTAATATTTCAATTTCAGCAAAAACTAGGAGAAAGGATAAAAGCATCTATCATGTAACTCAATGTATTGCAGCCATATATGATGAAATATGCCGTGTAAGCACTGGTAAGTGATCCTGTTAAACCAAACTTGTATTGATTGATTATCTGCAATAATATCTAGACACATTGACGTAAATCAACTTTAATTTAATAGAATAAATACAATCTATATCTTAGCACAGAATTGCAGGGCTTTGTCTGTGCACATGCACGTGCGCGCGCACGTAACTAGTTTGGACTAGTTTGTGAGTTTGATTACTTTAGATAGTACAATGCATTTGTTTAGTGTTTAGTAACAATGATACGTGTGTTTAGTTTAACTCAAGAAGCTAAGCAACAATCCAATTTGATTGTTCAAACATGGGTATGTTCCTCATGCGAAAGTGATGAGCATCCTTCATGTCAGATGTAAAGTGTCTAACTGTCTTAGCTTGCCTTCAACATACTTTTTGACAATGTCAAATAATTTCCCGTGCATTACATGCCAACCCTTAAACAACACGATCATGGTACCAATTTTTTTTACCCATTAATGGCTGGATATAATTATGGAAGTTAATTTATATGTAATTAATAAAGCCCCATAAATAGAATTGCATGGGAGTGGGCATGAGAATCAGATTCAAAAATCTGTCCAATTGTCTGACTTGGCAAGAGACAAAAAAAGAGATACGAGCATACCCAAAAGTTAATTTTAGCTAAAATACTCAAATATTGTATAAAAGAAAATATTAAAAAATATTTTCTTGAGGTTCTTCCAATAAACATGTTCTTATTCAAAATTTTCAATTAGCTTCAATATTTTAGCAAACTGATATTTTTCAAAAACATTTCAGCACCCACATTCTTCACCTATCTTTGGAAGGAAAAATACCTTAGTTCTAACATTATGGTAAGTTGAGCTCATTGTTTGAGTTATACTCTGAAATGTAGATCAAAAAAATTATCCAGGTATCGAGTGTCTAACGCACATCTGATTCAGATACCCAACATGGATTCTTGAAGTTGGATGCAAGTGTCCAAGTAACAAATCCCATAAAGTATAATTGGAAAACCTCCTTCCCATTGAGCTGAACAAGCTCTAACCTCTCCACAGATATGTCTCAATCTCCAAAGTGCATCAAAAAATTGGTTACTGATGAAAAACTAAGACCACAAAACAACATTGAATGGAAGCGGGTGACCTTTTACAGGGACAACAATGACTTGAATTTCAGATAATTCACAAGAAAGTCTAATAAATCATATAACTTAAACTCTTTGGTAACTTGCTTTGCCTAAAGTTTCAACTTTAGAACTGTAACTATCCTGGGTATCAGGAAAAGAAAAAAAGCAATTGAAACTTTACTAATAAGTTGAAGTACTTCTGAATAGAGTTCTCATGCTCATAAAACTGACTGAAGCATCCATGAAGGACAAAAGAAATCATACTTAGATATGGTTGGATTCAAAGGCATACAGACCCATACTGGGTCGAAACCAGCATGAAATCATGCCTCGGCTCGGTTTAGGACCCGAATTGGGCAGCACCGAGCTGAGCCAACCCAATTTAGCTCAGTTTGAGGAGGCTTGGCCACCTTTTCCACCTTAATAATCGAGGGGAAGGCAGAGAGGGCCTTGCATGCTTTCCCTGACTCTTCCTCTCTATTTTGCTTCTGAAAATCTGTGAGAAAATTCAGTAAAAAAAAAAAACAAAAACAAATTCTTGCCAAAATCAAGGTACAATCCTTCTCTCCTCTCTCCCCTTTTTTTTTAATATTTTGAGGCCTTAAATAGACCAAAAATAGGGATCTTGCCAATTTTTTCTAGTATGATTTCATAATATGTTGTAGATCCAAGGTTCATCTACGCAATGCCGAAAAAATCATGATCACCAATCATGCAATTTTATACAAAAATATTTTTTGAATTGTAAATAATAAAAAATAAAATAATATTAAAAAATTTTCTGTAAAATTAATAGCATGCTCGAAGGTATGAATGCTACTTGCTATCTCAATTTGGTAGCAATTTATTTAGATTTGAGGTACACAACCTTAGCTCAGATTTAAATAAATTTAAAAAATAAGTGGTGGGGGCAAAAAATCAAGTCCACCAATGATCCTCCACTTCTTGTGGGAAGTCCAGAAATACTTATGCATTGGTTATTGACGTTCTATCATGCCCACTCAAAGTATTTAGATCCTGAAATACCAGTCACCTTAATGAGTGACCAATAGATGAACCAAAGATCAGCTTATCTTGACCCAGATGTAAGGTTGGGGAATTTTTGGAAAGAACCAAGATGTTACAAAATCTTGGCCAATTTATTGGAACCAAAATATCAGTATCTCAGCCAAAACAGAAAAACCAGGATTAGGAACTGCATTACGGCTTTGATTTTGATATTTGTTAATTAATGAGCACATTTACGGTAGTAAAAGATAGATTGGAAAATCTTGGCCAGTAAGTTGATGTTGTATCTACTGACGTCTTTGGATATATGAGTTCATATTGCCAAAACAAAAGGAGCCAAAATTTTCAATGTATCATATAAGTGGGTGCCTCATACTGATTAATCTGATATTTTGGCCAAGATCTCGGCCAAAACAAAAACCTTGTCTCCACTCTATGTAATCTTAGGTTAAAAACACTATATTTGTTTAGTTTGCTAAATTATGTTTGGGATCCAAAAGTTCAGACATTTCACTAAGACCAAGCAAGTTGAATGGGTTCATCAGACTGATTTGTCATCTCCAGCAAGGGAGAGTATTTTGCAAAGGACAAGGCCCCTGACATTAAAAAATTAAAGAGCCAGGGAGGGGGGGGGGTGGTCTGAATTGGAGGACACCACCAGCACTTGAGAAGTGTCAACAATTGAAAATCTTGCTCTGCATTTCTCAAACTTCCATAATCAATTTCAAAATATTATTTCAATGCTGATTCTAATAGCATCAATGCCAATTTTGGTTACATCAGCACCTTGTTTCCAATTGGGGAGCAGATTTTGACAATTCTATCTTGTTTAAAATTGGCCTTGATAACTTACAACAGATGAATCTCATTACATTGTGCAGTAAGGGCTTTATTAGGTTTCCTAAGGGCCTTGAATTAATGTTTAAGGTTAATGTTAACCTCACTTAGCATTATGCGCCATAAGTATTTACTTAAAGTGTGGGGGCTTTTCTTGTTCATGTCAATTAAATGCTTTCACATGCCGTTGTCCTCCTATTTCATGACACTAGACAACAGGCCATCATCCCATTGATATGCCTTCTTCACAAAAAAGACCCCTGCTCAGTTACAAGGCTTGGGCAAAGAATGGGGAGGCATGAGCCATTGATGTATATTCTTGATTAAGCATGAACACAATTTTCAAAGTCTTCACATTCTACATGAGTCAAAAACTATTGTAGATAGTTCTATCAATTGATTGCTCATAAAGTTTAGGTTGGCTTCCTCATGTGTGGAAGTAACAAATTTCCCCTTGAATCTCTGCAGTACAACCTTAGTTGCCAAAAGCGGCTGCAGGTGAAAGTGCAGGAGTAGGAGTGGGAGAAGACCAAGATGCAGGTACCAAGAAGCAGGTCCATTAGGGGGAAAAAAATGAATAAGGAATTGCTTTGGAAGCGAGTGCAGAATGAGTTTCTGGATAGATCCCGAAGCAGGAAAGGCTCAAAGCAACCATGAGTGGAAGTTTCCTACTACTAGGGATACAAGTAGATTTTAGAGATTCATGTCTAAAATTTAACGCTAGTGGACATGCTTGGGTTTTGTAAAATATGTATCACACTCCAACCACAAATCTGAAAGTCAACTTGTAAATTGGAAAGTCATTTCTTGATCTCAAATGGAGAAAATTATCACCCTTATCCTCTAAAAGTGGACTCTACATAGGAACTTTGGGACTGAAAGATCATTTCAAACCACTCTACAGAGAGGAGTCACAAATGAAATTTACGACTTGCATATTTTTTTCTAATATCAAGAAGAAAGATGCTAAATATTAATAAAGAACTCTAAACAGAATATCCATTATCATGTCAGTGATGCATAACTTTTGTGTTGGACTCAAAAGAATAAGTTAACAAATTCTAGACGGGAATATCCTAAATGGTAAAAGAATGTATTCAAAAAGCACCCTGAAATTTGCCGTACTCAAATTAAGATTCCAAATAATTTAAGAAGTTGACACTGTGTAAAGTCAGATTTTTGTCATTTAAAAATGGGAAAAAAAACATAAGGACACAAAACACATCTTACTAGATGTTTGGTCATTGCTGGACAAATGGCATGACAATTACTAAAATAAATTTACAATTGGCCTATGACTTGTCATAATATGCAGTCAAGAATCAATCCTCAACTACGTATCAACAAGGAAAACTGATGCAAGTTCAATCAGCTAGCCTCAGGGGTCAGCTACAACTAAGGCCACATTTAAAAGGCATAAGCTAATCATTTTAATGATAATTAAACTTAAATGGGTGAAAAAACAATATATACTACCAAGAGGTTCAACTTAAATGTGATGACAAGCAAGGAAAATGAAGTTCAGGGTTTGCAGCAAATAAGGTAACACAAAGTCATCAATGAAAACCAATGAAAAGTACAGTTTCTGAAAAGCTTGGCCAATTAACATCAAACATCATGCACTGACGATATTAGAACAATTTATTCAACATACCTCCCCGGTAGCAACTGGGAATTATTTACAGGACCCTTGGAACTGCCAAGCCGCTTAGCCCTATTGTCTTGGTCTTTCTCTGCTCGCATGGCAGCCACCTCCTTCTCCATAACAGCTACTTCCCTTCTCATTTTCTTGGCCTCCACTTCCATAGCTTTTGTCAATGTATCAACCTTCTTTGCCAGCATCTGCATCTCAAAAGGTTAGCACAAGATACTAAACAAGTTTTTCAGTGGCTTTACATGTTAGAATGCCAAAGGACTCTTACCTCAATTGCATCATCCTTGTCTTTCAGGCTTTGATCCTTTTCATGACATGCTTTTCTCAGGGTGATCACCTCCTTTTGCAGCATATCATACAACAATCCAGAGACACAATCATCTGTATCAACATTGGGGAGCTCATTGGGTTTCTCGTCTGGATTTTCCTTCCAACTGCCATGTGCCTCATTATCTCTTGTTGCATCAGAAGATTTGTTCAGTGAAAGACCAGATCCATTTGCAAAAACTTTACCCCGATCCAATGACCTAGTGCCACCATCAAATGACTTTGATGTTCCTTTAGCAAATTTGAGTACTGCACTTGTGCTGCTAGATAGAGAAGATCTCGACTGAAAAGATGGCCTCCTAGAAAGAAAGCCATTAGGAGAACTCTTGGAAATATTCTCTGCACCACCAAGGGACTGGCGGCGTGAAGGGCCATTACTGATACTCCTTCCCTCCACATTGGTGCGGTTGCTACCATTTGCAGACATTCTCAATCCCTCTTCTAATACCTTAAGCCGTAACTGGTATTTTTCCTGAGAATTTTAAAAGAATAAGTTATATCATCTATTTTTCATTATAGATAAAATGTCGACTAATGTTTTTTTTCTTGTAAAATCAGTTCATCAGATATAAAGTACAAATGAGATATGAAGGCATAGTTAGGTGTTTTACTTTTAACTGAGCTTCAGATCGTGCGGTGCGTTCTAAAATAGCAAGCTTATCCCGAAGTTGCTGCATCTCTCCCTGTAATGGAAGCTAAGGCTGATGACATATATTCCATAAACATATTGGTTGACAAATACCACATACAAAAATGTTTAACTAAAAGAAAAGAATGATTCTGAGAAGCAAGAAATGTCCGCTAACATGACATCCTTAATTAGACCATGAAGTAAATGATCCAATGGTTACAGCCTACCTGCATGAATCTTCGCTCCTCAAGCCATTGTCTAACAGGCATTACTTTGTCATTAGCATCTTTCCATTCATTTGCAACTACAACTGCAACCCTATTAGCTGTAACCTTTGCACGGGCTAGTTCCCGGTCTAGGGTTTTCATCTCTTCCTAAGCAAATATGTGAACACATATAGACATAAAGGTTAATGAGTGATGAGAATAGCATTATACACATTTTCAAGCATTGTTAAAAGACTAAAGCAAGCAAGGTTCAAGAAATTTCTCGAGCTCTATAACTATTAGGGCAGCAAGATATATTACATTCATCTCCTGAACTTTCCGCTGGTAATCCCTGACAGCATTTGCAGCAGCACCACCTGCAAGAACAGCCTCTTCTAGCTCCTTTACTGTCTGGCTAAGCTTTTCAACCTCAGCAACCTTTTGGCGGTGCATTTTATCCAGAATCTTGTTTTCTTCCTAAAGAATGCAGAATGGACAAAGAGAAAAGCAAATTTGTTTGAACTTCCCAATCAGAAATCCCAATCCTCACACCAAGATTTGAGAGGTTACAAAGATGGCTTGAAGGATACCTGACAGATTTCAATCTGTTTCATCAACTCCTGGTTCTTGTTTTGTAAATCATCCACCATGGAAGCCTTTGCCAGTGCAATCTGAACAGTCCTTTCTGCTTCTAGTAGAGCTGCTTCCTTTGATTTTGTAAGACGATCCAGTGCCCTGTTGTCATCCTGCAGCTTTGCAATCTGCAAATCAAAAAAGGGAGTGACTGCAAAATACTGTCATTTTTCCCACATATCATATAGGTATACAAATGCTATAAGGAGCCAGGCAGATATCCCCTCACTCACCAGTGAAATGGACTCAAATATCTCATTTTTCAGGATACAAGATCCTACGGTGTTACAAAAATATCAAGTTGTAGAAGGGTTCAAGGGTTGATGTTTGTTAATGACAAATATACAGAATATCAACAGATATGAAAAAAGAAGATAGAAGGGAAATTACCAACTTAATCTTCATTAACTGCAAGGCCCCACCCCTGTTACCTACAACCCAAGAATGAAATAAAGCCACAAGAGCAAAATGAAACCAGACTGCCAATACGGCAACCGCTCTAGGCAAACATCTAAACTACACTAAAAAAGTGAGTTGGGGCTGTTGGGGTCCGTCGAGTTTGCCCTAACATGGAAATTTATTAATTCAAAGAAATTTTCATTACATGGTAACTAAGAGTTGGGAAGAAAAGGAAAGAAAATCCTGTTAAAGAGATAATGCCCATTTGCTTAACTGTCTCTCCTTTGTTTAGAACCAATCTTGTTTCTTCCCCAATTTCCTCTCTCTCCAAACCAATTAGAATACTGATGATAGATCTTTTTCTAAGTGTAAAACAGAAGATGCCTGTATACTAGTATAGACAAAAGAAAGAAAGCTAACATAACCAGAACCCAAACATCAAAAGTGCTAGCGAAATAAAACAAGTCACCACTTTACAATAGACCAGAACTTCACTACATTTGTTCCCTAGTAAAACATACAAACTTTTAAAAGCTAGAATGCTAGAGCATGGTTCCTCTGTGGCGCATGCATGATAGGCCCATGCAGCCAGCGGCGCTCCCCAATTCATGCTTGGGACCACATGCAGCGTGGGAGCCCAAGACACAAATCACCATGCTAGCTGTGCTGCCACAAGCAGGAGCTTAGGCAATTGAGCACGGATAAACTGCACTCATAAAATAAAGGAGGCACAAATAATAAAAAGAAGATGAGAGAGAGGTTGGTGAAACAGAAAGGATCCAGCAAAAGTCAGAAAATCTTTTCAGAGAATCCACGAAACATCAAATAATAAGTCAAAAGCTTCAAGCATTTATTTCCATTGGTTATGACATCATGGGAATAAAAAGAAAAAAAGAAGAACACAGATATGCAGTAATTTCAGGTAAATTTATGATTTTCCAAATATGTTGGAGATGAAGGGAACGAGTAGATTTAACGTTACTGTTAGCAAATCACAGATATGATAGATTCTTATTTATCTGGGTAAATATGAGATTTGGTACAGGTGGAGATGATGATGTGGCATATGGTACCTCTTGGCGAGCTAGCTTCAACTCTGCCTCAAGTGGTGCAAGAATGGCTTCAATGGGGGGCATGTCATCATCCTTCTGAGCTGCATGAACTCTTCTAAGTGTGGCCTCTGCCGCAAACTGAGCAGCCAAGGCCGCTTTCTTCTCATCATTTATCTTCTTAACTTCAAGATTCTGCAAAGGCACTTCATCATAAACAACTGTCTATAAATGGAAAATCATAATAATACGGAAAAAGAAAATTAAGAAAATTTATACAGTACCTTGTTTTCTAGAAGAGATTCAGTTAGCTTTAGCTTTCCTTCCGCCTTAGCCAATTCTTCCGTCAGCTGACATGAGAAAGAGAAAAATCAGAATGCATTCCACAATAATAAAACAAGCTCTCTTTTTTTTTCTTTTTAATTCTTTGTTTTAAATTAAAGAACAAAGAAATATAGTTCAAATAAAATGATAATAATAAAATGATAATAACATGGAAAATGTTGGGTGCTGAAAAGTTCCTTTTGGGGAGCGTATGCTTAATATTACCGGTGCAGGGCAAATAAACAACAGGGACAGAAACTACTAACTAAATACTGGTCAACAGAAAATCAGCTTAATCTACGTTGAAATCCAAATCCGCATCATTGGCAAACAAGAATAGAGCCCATATCACAGATTGAACGATATTTTAAGCACATCATTGGACACGTTAATTACTCTGCACAGGAATCAAGCACGATAGAAGATTATATGCTATTAAACAATCAGATTTTAGCAAACTAAAATACTCACTTCTTTTAACTAAATAAAAAGAAAAAACCACACCCCAAAAAATTATATATATTAAAAAAAAAAAAAAACAAACAAACACATGGAGTTGTATACCAGTAGTGACAGGATCAAAAGGAAAAACTCGCTTTTTTAAACTTTCTGACTTATTAAGAAAAAAGTGCAAATTGATTTGCACAACAATTTGATGGAAATCATCAAAACAACAGAACAAAGAGAGCATCATTCAACAATGCAAATAAAAGAATAACACAGTTAAAACTGCATCTAGAATCACAAGTCTATAATGAATTTAAAAAATAAATAATAAAATAAAATAAAATAACAGAGCAACCGCCAAGTCGAATAATCCAAAAAAAAAAAAGGTGATATCACCTCTTCCACTGCTTTCTCCCTGGCACGCTCTGACAACTTAAGTGCCTTAATTTCCGCCTGCGCCTCCCCCAATTCCCGATCTTTGTCTGTAAAAAACCAAACAGCCGACCATCTGAATGCCCCGAAAAGGAATGAACAAGAGAAGATCAAAAAAGAACCGGATCAAACCGCATTCCCACCTCTGACTTCATTCTCCAGTCGACTGAGTTCGACCCTCACCGGATCGGATCCATGGAGCATATTTATGAACTCCTCCGCCTCCAAGCTCGGCTTGATCGAAGGCCTCCGCCTCAGCGCCGGCCCCGCCTTCCCTTCCCCCTTGAACGACGCCGACGCCGTCAGCAGTACCGGCGCCGCCGAAGGCGGTGGCGCATTTCCTCCCCAAGCCTCCACCCCATGCCCCTCACCGCTGCCGCCACTCAGATCGGCCATCACTGGATCTGATCCCTCTCTCACATTAACTCACATCACCCGGAAAGCAAGCAAAAAAAAAATCCAATGAAAACCAATTGCCTCCCCCAGCTCCGATTCCAAGAACTAGGGTTCTTCCTCCCCGATCGCGGAACTCCTCTTAGGATTTCGATTCGGCGATTATTTGCACGGACAGCTCCTCCTTCCTGCCTCCTCCTCTTCCCTTCCTCGCTTTAAATCGCAACAATGTGAGAGAAAGTGTTGCTGTAAACTACAGTGAGGTGAGAGAGGGTAAAGAGTCGGTCTTTTATACTATTTATTTTTTATATTATCTATAATTTTATATTATTAATCCTAATCAGAGCGAAAAAATTGAGCTCAGACGCGCATAAAAATTTCTAAAGTGTCATCTTTCTTAATCGTGACGCCACGTAGTAACGGACAGGATGGATTTAAATAGCGACACTAACGGCAGATCTTGCATCCGCATGGAGATCTCAGTGAGCGCGCTTCTTCTATCCTTTTTGTTGATTTCTATTTTGAACGGAAGGTGAAGTTACCCCGGGCTCTGGTGACGCGACTTGCAACGGCAGCGCAGCCGAGCTGCCGAGTGCCAAGGGGTGGTCCGGTAGTGACCACCTACTGGTGAGAGGATCCGAGCACTGATGAGCTGTCTAGCGAACCTCAGCAGACAGGGGGCCATATAATACAAGTCAGACACGTAAACCGAGCATCCGCGGACCCACCGAATTTTGAAGACGCATCGCTCTCCGGACAGCTAAACGCAATCGCGTGCTCCCCTTCGCGGTCCCACCCGTACGACGATTCAAATACCGCGAATGATCTCAGCCGTCGGATCACGCCATAAAAAGCCGAAAGGGGCATTTTCGGAAGAGAAGGGGCCATGTTTTTAAAAATTAGAATACGCGGCTTAGCCCGCTAATCGGTATAACGACAGCAACGTACACTATAAGCTGCCGGAGATGGTCTTCTTACTCGGGGGAGCGTCGAAAGTAATTGTGCTTCGCGATATCTACAGCTAATGATGCACTTCCGAACCAATCGACGGCCGGTGATCCGCGATCAGCAGATCTTTTGGATTCCACGGGAGACAAAACGGTTCATTCACAAGTAACGGTCAACGCCTGCGGTCGTAGAGATCAGCGCATGGGGGGACCGTCGGTGATGGTTGGCCCTACAGACACACCGTACGACGAGCCATTTTGATTAAAAAATATATTTTATCATTAAATTATAATTCCTTCTCTCCGGAGGGCCAACGACGGGAAAAGCCTAGATCCTGTGATCTCGCATGCTTCACCAAGGATATCGGAGAGGCGACACATGTCCTCTTTCTTATCTTTCATTGCACGTGTCGAGTAAGTAAACGAGGAGACGGTGAATTTTGCAAACCGGGGCCTCTGCGGGATCCCTAGTACCCGGTTTGCTCTGGACACAATCCTTAGACCCGGTTCGATCGGGTTGGGATTTTCCAGACCGGATCCGAGGAATGATGATTCCCGATGTGACCAGAGATGGATGGGACTGGTGCACAGTTATTAAGGAAAAGGTTTCCTTTATGGGACGGTGGCAGTGCGTGCACTCAATCAGTTTAAGGATGAGATCGTATAAGTTGATGCTCCAGTATCGTAGGTTGTTCGGGAGTTACTCCATATAAAACAGGCCATCCTCTTGGCAACAATGTGTGCTACTTTCATTTTTAAAAAATAAAAATAAAAATAATATATGCTAATACTTTGAGAACTATGATTCTTTTGACGATCAAATAGTTCTTACCGTGAGGCATAAAAAGAGAGAGATATAATATTTCAGTTTCACCGAGTTATCACTAATAATCTCAGTTTGCAAGCTGGATTCATGGTTGATTATTCCCTGCTTTCATCAGTATTTTCAAGCAGATTAGTTGGTTGTGAATTACCAGTTATCATGTCTTCATTTTTGCACGAACCAAGCATGTAAAAGAGATGAGCGCCGCTTGATGTAAAAGCATTGACCATCCCAAATAAGATTTTTAATAGCCCTCTATTTTTTTGGAAAAAAAAAATTTAAAAAGAAATTAATAGCTCTCAATCAAATACCATCAATAATATGGAACCGCAAAAAAGTTAGTAGTTCACACTTTTATGATTCTAAAAAACCTAAATTAATCATGCAAAACTAGTTCCTGAATGCTTTCTTCGATGATTCAATCATGATCATGCAAAGCTTTTGAAGATAAAAGGAGGAAAAATTGTTCCAGGATATTGGCCATTTGATCACTTATGTTCAATGCTACTTGTTCTATTTTACTAGCCTAGCTAGCTTCTCCTCCTTGTTAGACCACATATATTTGATACTTCACAGTGAACTTGTACCATACTCACCCTCTGGCATTCTGTCTAATTGAATTTGCTAATATTACATACTACCTAGCATATTTTTGGAATCATTGCTCGGTTTTCTCTCCTACCTAAAGTTGTTTCCACAACTAGCTGCAAAGTAGGGCTAGTCTAGTTTCACTAGCATGATACAAAAATAGAGCTTCAGCTGGTTCAATGTAGACATCCTACCTCCCTTGTGCTTCCATCATCAGTGGTTCACCATTCCAATTTGAGTTGTTTAAAAGATTGAAGGCTAAGCCTTGGTGGTTAGTCCATGGTTAAACAACAGCCACTAACATGGTATGCATGCTATTTAATACAGCTACCTGCTTTATTCTTCCCATTGGAGAAACATCGCACCCACCATCTTTCTTTTTCTCCCCCTTCCGTACAAGGATTTGTGGAAATAATAATAACCCTCTTCCAAGGTGCCGAATTAATTGGGAAGTCGCGTCATAAAGATACGGTTTTGACTCAGAAAAATATAATGAACCATGTCATGAATAGCTTGGAGAAAGTTTAAAATGGATAATTTGTCACGTCATTTGGATGGTGAGAGAAGGATTGCAGGGCAACAAACAATTACGTGATTTGCTCTAATCAGCATACCTGATCTAATTTCTTGATTGATAAATTATGGTAGAAATAATCAGAACATTTTTCGTGGATAAAGATTTACTGGATCATTCCGAATGGGACGATTTGGGACGCTGATGCCAAACCGTCTAAAACTAGAATATTTAAGCTATCGAGATGGATCAAGGTGCGAATCAAATCGATTTGGTCTGATCTCAAATAATGTGATTCGGTCCAACTAAACTGGCCGCTGTTATAAAATGTCCCTTATCCCCCTTACCTTTTGATTATATTCTTCTGCTCTCTTTTTTTTTTTTTTTTCCCCGCCAGCATTGAGTGCCCTGCCTCTCTCTCTCTCTCTCTCTCTCTCTCACATGGTCACATGCCCACCCCTAAGGATAGCTTCTGAGCCAGCTCCGAGTCATGCATCAAGATGCAGACATAAATGAAATATATATCTCATAGCTATAGGATAGGGGTAGTAAAATCACCAAATGAATACCACCCTATATTATTATAATGCTATGTCTAATTGAATTTGGCAATATCAATCTATTATACATAATGTCCATCAATTCTCCTGTCTAAATTTATTTTCAAAATTAACTTCCAATTTTCAACTTCATTTTTTTTTTCTAAAGAATGGAAATCGAGGCAGCAATAGCATTTGTCAGCCTTTTTCTTGTTTTCTTTTGAGGAAAAAAAAAGCCTCTTCTAGCTTTTAAAAAAATCAAGCTTCTAAAGATTTTAGAAATCAAAATTGCCCATGACCACCATCATAGTTCCTATCGCCACTAATGCTTTCATCAACCACCACTTGCCGCTACCAACACCAACACCTTCGTCGTATCCTCCACTAGATTGAAAATTGGAAGCATCGTCAAACCATATAATGATTTTATGGGCATGATATAGAAACAATACGTCGATCACTTCCTCCTTCCTCCTCAAAAAAGATATGGAAACAATTAATGATGTAGCTTGCAGTTCAATGTAGACATCCTACCTCACGTTATCCTTCCGTTGGTAGTGGTTGTCCATTCATTCCAAGGATTCAGGACAAGCTGTGGTTGATCCATAGCTGGCAAATAACCACTAATATGCCCTGCTATTAGTGCAGCGACTCCCTTCATTCCTCTGAGTACGACGATACTGGCATCATCACACCCACAATTTTTTCTTCCTTACAAGGATTAATTGGCCATGATTTCATGGTAGAAATTGTAAGAACAGGTGCTGATTTGATTGGAAAGTTGCAACGCAAAAAAAAAAAAAAAAGCTCTGGAAAATGAATGAATACTTTTATGCTGGCTTGAGATAATGTTGAAATGGGTAATTGGCTCATCACTTGGATTGTCATGGAGTCTAACAGATCAGGATTGCGGCAGCCGCAGGTAAATTGCACCAAGGCCTTCGATGTGATTTGAGTGAAGCAATCTGACCGTTGAGTGGATAAACGCTGTTATGTTCCTCAAAAATTTACTTTTTATAATTTTTTCCAATCACTCGCAGCCAAACACCAATGATGTTTGAAGTGTTTTTGAACAAAGAAGAATATATCACTAAAAAGAGCAACTCAGTGCACGAGGCTCTTGCTCCTACCACTACTACTATAGGATTTAGGGAAGATCAAATGTACACAGCTTTACCCTATATGCAAAGAGATCATTTCTTTGTTTTAAATCCATTCTCAGATTATAATGAAGCAGCATTACCATTTTACCATAGCTCACACTCAAGGAAGACTATATCACTATTTTCTTTCTAAGAAAGCATATATCAATAACTTTGAGCCTGTTCGGTATTACTTTTATATATTATTTATGTCTTCAAAAATCTAAGAAGAAAATATACTAGATTGAACGACACGAATAATTAAAATCTTTCATTTCTTAAAAGATTGATTGCTTTGAAAAGAGAGTAAATTCAAAAAAGAAAAAAGAGTATTACAAATCTCATGTAAATATTATCTTCAACATCAATCTTCATATGGAATTTCACTAATTTATGGAGAGACAAAAGACCCAAAAACAATCAGCCAAACAGGCCCTTCAATTATTGTACATTTTGAACTCTTTCTTTTTCCCTCTGTTGCCTGGAATTTTTTTATCTAGTAGGATTAAGACGAGAGGATTTTAGACCAAGGCCTTTAACAGCATGGCTATCGTTAGCTTTTCTCGAAGTTTTCTGTTCTGAGATTTTAAGTACACCTAAATATTTTTACTTTCTCCTCTCATGTATGCCATCCCTATTGTTGTTTACCCTCTCTCTCTCTCTTACTTGTTTAAGATTTTCCTCTGTCATTTTCCATCTAGATTAATTTTTGAAATTGTGATGACTTCATCCTCATAATTTAGACCTTTTATGAAGTATGCCAGCCAGCTGTACAAGGAGTAATTGTTGGAGACGTTTTAATGTTCAAACTTATATTGTCTATCTCAACATAATTTCGGCATTCAGAAAAACACACAGACACATGCAAGCATATTTATGATCTTGTTATCCTTTACACTAATTATCACCATATAAAAGAACCCTCTTCCCATCATAGCAAGCATATCTATGTCCATTCATGAATAAGTGGATTTTTTTTTTTTTTTTTTTTTGGATCCCCCTAGTCCCACAAATCACCCACCAGGGATCCTTCTTTCACATGCCTTAATGTACTCAGAAGAGTTCACCTTCCAAATCTAAGATCATCAATGCCCAATTTTCCATGTATAAACTAATCATTTTACTTATCAAAGCATAATGGTGAATACATGATAAACAACTATGGTGCAGGGTATTTGCAAGTAATATTTTTTTCAAAGATCTTATTATATTGTGACAATAAAGCTTTTATTCCCTGGTCTTAAGAAGCTGTGGTACCCTTTCCCTATCGTTCACTGATTAAAATAATTTTATTTTTGGTTGGCAAAAAGACAAACCCCTTCACACATGGTGGTTCAATAATTTAAATCCTTATCATCTCCGGTACTTTACAGGAAATCCAGGAATCTACAACAGTGAATAATCAAGTTTGATGTGTTTGTATCAAGATTTCTATTTAACTCGGCTCTCAAGAACCAAAATTAGAGAGATCAACTGAAGAAAATCCTTAAATTGTCTGTTCCCAATAATCGAAACTTGTGACAGCTATCTGAGGTCTGACATGCTTCTTTTTTTTTTTGTCTGGTGGCTTTCCATATATAAAACTTCTCATAGATGGTGGCGCACTGGGTATTCGTAGAATACAGCTATGATGTTTAAAATATGTCAAATGATCAGAGCCGGTACTTGTACTCAAAAGTATTATAACATTAGATTAGACTACTATTAACATATCAGAGTGCATCATAACATATATCATAAAATAATGGTCTTTCGTTGTTTTCTTTAAACACTTCAATCTATGTAATGGTGGTGGATTCGTCGTTTCACCAGGAAAACTAAAATGGTTGGTATGTATCTATATTTTGATACGTTGCCAACTTTGGTAGGAACCATATACAAAAGTTTGCAGGTCACAGATGGAACAGGGAATTTGGCAGGCAAGGATTCATTGTTATGGCTGTTCCATGTCATTAGTGGGACAGCCAGTCCTGACTTCGTGTAACTACACCCCATAAAGATAAAGTTGGGCATGAATCATTTCATCCATATGTGGGTCATCCTAAGAATCCCATGTAGCTCGCAAACAAATATATTCTCCTCCTTGCTTACAGCCAGAGAAGTGACTCAGTTGGACAGTGGTAAACTATTGCAGCATGTATTGGAAAAGGTAGGCAAGAGATGATATCGCTGGAAAAGGGGGAGGTCTTTATTGTTCATTGAAGAATCTACTCGGCTGTCAACAAGCACTTGGAGTGGGGCGGAGAACATGGTTTTGGTGGCATTTATGCTTTGCCTCTCTCTGAAGCCAAACAAAGATAAGGCTGGAAAATCTGGACAAATGCTAATGTATATTCGGTGTACCACTATGAGTACATGATTTCCTTTGGAGCAACCAATCTTATCTTCCTAACTGGTTAAACAAGTAGAGCTCCTTCTGTTGCTTGTTATCAATATACTAAAATGGTGACCACTTACCTAAGACTAGAGAAATGGTTGAAAGAGATTGGTCTCATACTAATCAATTTCTGTGTTTGATGCATCCACTTTAGAAACCAAAAACGCAATTGTCAATGATGATGTTATATAGATACTTGTAAGCCAGATCCTACTTTAGATGTTCAAATATGTTAAGGGCAATAAAATGTCGCGATTCATACGAGGCCTGCAACCCATTCTCATGTTCACCATAGGATGAAATTGTAAATTTAGAGTATAACTTTTCACATTCTTATTAGCATATCAAAAAACTTTTTTTTTTTTTTTTTTTTTGAATGATAAGGAGGCAAATATAGCCCACCGGCTTTTATTGAAGACCGAAAAAATAAGAAAAAGGAACGAAGATTTGTACAAATACTTTTAATCATCATACAGACTCTTACAAGATCCTGGTCACAAAGTATAAATTAAATATGCGAAATCCTTCAACAAATGATGTTTATTAAGATAAACATTATACTTTAAACATAGTTCGCCGAACCCCACTGACAATCAAACAGTGTGATTCAGATGTTCGATTCAAAATGCCGGCAAAAATAGAGTAAGAAAGAAAAAAAGAGAGGAAGAGAAAAAGAGAAAAAAGAGAGAGAAAGAGAAGGAAAGGCCGACGGTGGTTTGCCAAGACCATCAAGACCGTCGGGGCTTCATGATTCTTTATGAGAGAGATTAGAAAGAGAGATAGCGAGAGGAATGAGGAATGAAAGGCGGCGAAGAGGTTGCCATGACCGTCGGACGGCGGAAATCTATCTCGTGGACACCTCAAGTATGAAATAAGGGTGACACATCCCTACTCATTGTATTATTATTATTATTATTTTTATACGATTCACAATGAAGTCGGCAATGAATTTGAACTCGTGATAAATGCAAGACTTGCCCTATTTCGAATCCGTAACACCCATGAGATGAATTTTTAGCGTCCGACCACCTAATAGCCCTCCGATTCCCTATCAACTTCTCCTCTTTCTATTTATCTCCCTCTCCCTCTCTCTCTAATCTCTTTCGTAGAGAACCATGGAGCCTCCATGGCCTCACCAGCATCTCCACCAGTCTCCTTCTCCCTCCCTCCCCCCTCTCTTTCTCTCTCTTTTCCTCTTCGATTATCTCTCGTTTTTATGTCGGTCTGAATCCGATACGGTCTAGTATGAGAGCATGCCGACTTGTACCATCCATCAATAGGTTTGTGTCTGAGTTGGTGAACTTTAGTCATAGACGATACATCCTTGTCTTTTGCTGTGTCATGATGGCTTCTAGTTATTATAGCGTAACTCTCTCTCTCTCATCAGTGTATACAAAGGCACATGCAGGTCACCATCTCAAAGGGCCCAAGGCACAACTGGAAAAGAGACTCAACTGCCTTCAGGAATGTCAAAGACGAGAAAATATGCTGGAGAATAGATGCTCTGAGAGCATCGCTTTCATGAGAAGTAAAGGCCTGGGATGAGGTTCATGGGCCCTGTAACCCCGAAGTATCCAAATCCCTCCTACTCTCATGATAACTAATATCTGCAACTAATTATACCTTCTTTTTAATAGACTTACGGGGCCAACAATGTGAAGCATAATTAGCAGACCAAAGCAAAACACTGTCAGTACATGCGCATGGTGACAAATCTCAGATAATTGTAATGATTTCTTTAATCTTAGAGTGAAAAAGGGAGACAGAAAGAAGGGCCATATGTCCAAACATGCATGTGGATAATATTACAGTGCATATTAATGAAAAGAGTGTCTTCTTCATAAAATTCTCTGGGGCTCAATGTGAGAGAAGATTCAGTTAGGAGTTGCGCAGAAGCACTGCATCTGAAATAAAATGAATTCTTAACTTGTAGATTCTACATAAGAATCAGATTGTTCACCAAACAGAGTCAAATAAACAAATAATACACCTTCCTTGTTTTTGTGGGAGATTTCATCAAGCAGCGTCATTGTACAGCATGCATACGTACCAGTTAACCTCCCAAACGACCTAAGAGAACAACGAGAGTGATAGAAAAAATAATACACCATACCCATGCTATTTAAGTACTTACTTTTTGATTCCCATGAAGCAGCGTCCATTGGTTTTATCATTAGGATGAATATAAGAAAGGAGAGATGCTGGAGAATTAATGCAGGCAAAAGCACATGTAATCTGGAATAAGCGAAGAAAAGGATGCAAAAATGCGGGGAGTATGGGTAGTTTGCAAGTTGGCTGCACGTAACGTCACCGTAAGTTTCTATCGAGAGAGATTTTTGCAGCATCCAAGTTTAATTAGTTAGCACCGACAATGGAAATTTCGAGGCTGGATGAGAAAAGGTACGAGCTTAATATTTAATATTGGATAAGCAATCGTCTGCATTCCAGAGGTTTTCCTGAGATGATTTAATCAAATATCTTAGTTGATACGGGATTTTAAACAATAATTATTTATTAGCAAGGCGATGACAATGTCGGGCTATGGTAGAACTTTGAGGGGTTTACTCAGACATATGTACAGAAGGAAAATTATCAGATGACATGCTTAAGCAGAAACTAGTACAGACCACATCGCTAAAGAAAAGGCTTCAGGTATCAAAGTTGTAATCAGATACGCATGATCAAATACGTCACATAAAATATGGCCCTCTGCTTCTTTTCCAAGACCTAGCCTTTTTTTCTGATTGTGGCAACGAGAATGAACAACAGGGAGACGATATAGACAACCGAAAATGCCACTATTACATCAATATCTATTCAAATTATAGTGAAACATGGAGCTAGAAAATAATCTATTATACTCATGGAAACTAAACATATCTGACAAAATATGGAAAATTAGAATGTTGATTAAAGTTTCGATGAGAGGTGTAAACTCACTTGACTTCCTGCATTAGAATCAGCTTCTCGCTCATTTCAAGGATGATGGATGACCGAGATAAGATCTTGATGCTAAAGCTTAAACAAGAGACAATCCATAAATGCTATTATTTATAGAAGGATTGACATGGAAGAAAAGAACGCTCATCTTTGGTTTCAACCATCTACATACCGTGTGAACTTTTTGTGGCACATGTAATGCCCATGAAAGGATACAATGATGTACTGCGATCCTGTGTCTGGTTATTTGTTTCAATTATACATGTAACTTGTTAAAACATCCTCCCGCTTTTAGGTGGTGCACTTCTCTCGTCTTTCGGTCAAAGAAAGAACTATGTGGGGTGTTTTTGTAAGGGAAGGAGCACATACAAATGAGTGAGTGGAGAATGGAGACCTGTGAAGCCTTCCCAGCAGAGGAATTGCATTATTACAGTAGAAGTACCGGGCTTGAGCAGTTATCAGCAATAAGCAAGCAATAATAAATAGACAAACATCAGTCAAGAAATACGTGCACTGACAACTCAACAGCAAAAAGAAATAAAGATAAACAGCTCTTGCCACTTTAACACAGGAAAAACGTTTTGCCCAGAATCCAGAACAAATGGCTCCTGTGGCTATCAGCGTACTAAGAAAGCTACAGTACTTCCATTAGGATTTGGTGGTCCTTTTCACCAACTGGGTTGTAGATAGTTTTGACGCCAAAAAATCCTAGCCGCTAAATAGCTTCAATGCATTATCATCATGCATTTAAATATCAAAGAAGTCATCTTCTGTCTTGAAATAATAAGTCGAGCCAAACATGTTGAATTCAAGAAATAAAATGATGAAAACATGCTTGTGTCAAATTGAAGTTAATCAGGTCAAACACAGGCAAGCCAGGCGAATTACTAATTCGGGCCATTCTGACTTGAGGGCTCCTCCATGTCATGTTTATGCCAAAGCTCAAATTGGAACATGAAAATTAAAAGTATATGTGTCACTGTTGAAGTTAAAGTCTTCGTGCAAGTTTCCTCTCCACATGAAAATGAAATTTCTGATTTAGCTTCCCATAAGCACTTCTGATATAACAAATCTATAATGCCCGAAAATGGCTGCATTGAAGATACTAAAAGAAAAATAATGGAAAAAGGTGTTCCACAAGCCCGCCCATTTCCATCAGTGTTGGTCATATTAGGCACAAACACTTACAGCAACAATCACACATCTGCTCCTTACATTCCATGAAGACCTTGCTCGATGGTAGCCATCGGACGCATACCATTTGCAAGCCTATATCCATCCACGGGCATGGGTCCAAATAAATTATTGTACAACATTTTTGTACATCATTTTTGGCAGCAGATAGAGTTGATTTTCGGAGCAACTTGCAGCTTCAGATGAACTTATGATGTACTTTTATCAACATACATTCAAGAGGCTTCGCACAAATTCAGTGTGCAGCAAATGACCAGCCTGCACCACAACTTGATAATCATAAAATGTCCACAGATGGCAAGCAAATCTTTCGTCAACTTCAGCGGCAGTAATATATACATCAGAAAACCTTTTCATGCTAGGTAAAATGTATGCAGGATTTTTCCTTGGATCTTTAATTTATTCAATTCAAGCCTCTTTTGACACTCAGATGATGATCGAAATAATTAACTATACAACGATATGATCTTAATATGGCATCTTTAAAAGATATTATCAGTTTTCTTTTCCACATTTTTCTTCTTTCGATTAAAGCAATGCTCCAAATTCAGGCTTTCATCCTCAGAATTACAGAGAATTATTACGATGACATGCTCGGCACATGCATAAAAGAGTGCAACATCCTAACTTTTTTCTAAAACTACATTTGAATTATGTTAAAACACCCTACGTTGGCATATTTTTCAGAAAATAAAGGTTAAGCAATGCTTTTCACTATAAACTTATATCGGTTTTACTAAATGTACAGTAACACAGTCTTGTTATTGATTTTAGTGAACAAAAAGTTATGTTTAATAATGATTTATTATTGTAATTAATTTTCCATAAAAAAATTATAGGGCAAAAACAAATGATTTGCCTTTAACATCAAATTGCAGCCACCTTAACTGACCAAAATATTTATATATATTCGTACAAAACCTACTCCAGAAACCACTGGTTGAGTTACAATTCTCCTCATCCTACATTTCTGGAAACCACCAACTTTTCTTTAATGACTTCCTCAATTCTCAACAGTTTCTAATCCTTCAAGTCTCCTTTCCAATGTCACTAAAATTTCCCATTTGCATTAAATGCAAAGTCTGCAAAATGAGGAAGATTCAGAAGTAGATGAAAGCAATGAGATCTTAGTTTTGGGATTAATGATACAGCCCACAAAGAAGAGCTAGTGGAGAAACAGTATTTCAATTTCAACATTATCCTCCAAATATTCACTGGATAAAGTTGAAAGAGAGGTGAATTAATCATGTCAATATGATAGGAAGGACAAATTTTATCCCCCTCAATTTATTTTAAAGTATGATGATTTAATAAACCAAACTATACATGCATCATAAGTAGAGAACCAAACCTTATATGCAATTATATGCGCAAGCAGAAGCCCTTGGTTACCATTTTGTGCAAAGAGAGAAAAGTCCCCCACAAGATCTAAAACTTTGTGGCGACAAGGTTCATCATGAAAACGTAGTGGTGGATTTAACCAACCAGCGTTGGCACTGCAAAAGAAGAAGAAAATGAAACAATCAGATTTGCAACAAACATCTGAAAATACCAAAAGGGCATGTAATCTTTTGTATATAGTAAATTTAAACATTGTAGATCACATCAAATGTTTTAGGTTTGCAATTTTTCAGCCCCCCAATATTGAAATTTGTTGTGTGGGCACAAAGTTCTCTCTTGACACCCTATGTGTATTATTGTAAGGAAATATGCAAGTTTCATGCTTGAATTTCAAAACATTTTTGAAATAAAACATGGCAGAAGATGCAAATTAAACTATTTAACTTACAAAAACATGTAATCAAATTACTAAATCCTACAACTAGGACCTATAACATGTTATATTGCATTTTAAATCAAAAAATAAATGTTTTGGTATTGATCAAATCAAATACCCTAGATCTAAAACCTAGATCGCATCTAGGTGAGTGAAGAGATCAAATCTCTTATCTTCGTGCGGGTCGAGAACTCCGCGGTTGATTTCACGTTGTTGTTTTTGGAGCCGCACACGTGTCTGGCCTCTACAGGTAATCCACACAAGGCTGCAACAAAATTGGAGGTTCGTCGAACGAAGATCCGCTCGAAGTACTAGCTTCTCGTGGATCTCTTCGGATGGTTAATCTATAATTTATTCTTCGTATCTCTTGGACACTATAAAAGACGAAGAATAAGAAGAGGAATTAAGGGAGAAGTCCAATCTTTGGATCTCCCAAAAATTAGAAAATAAAATGCTTGAAAAGAGACCATTAAGAGAAGACCTATCTTCTCTTCAGGACATCAACCATTAATGTCCTAAACTAATCTCCTTAACTTAACATGAGGAGACCTTCTCCTCTAGAATTTTCACGCTCTATGGCTTGTTCCCTATCTGATTTTTTTTGATGAAAAAATCTAACAAAAGATGGAGAAGAAGGGCTCTTAAAGAAACCCTAAGAGAAGATCTTCTCTTCTTCCTCTCTCATCAGGACATGATCAAATCATGTCCAAAACAAACCACCATGCCCCAACTCCTTGGAGCATTCAACCTCCACGCCCTATAGCTCTTCCTCTCTGGTTTTTCCCATGGAAAAATCTTACAAAAACTGAGAAAAAAAATTCCTAGAAAGAAAATCTAAGAAAAGACATTCTTCTCTTACTTTTCTCTCACCATTACATCAACAACTTGATATTCAAAAGGAGCATCCACGCCCAACTATTTTGGACGCCATCTTCCCACGCCCTTCACACCTCTCTCTTCAGATTTTGCATGAACAAAAACCATGGCCCTCTCACGCCCAAACCAATAAAATAGGAGGCGCCTACAATTATGGAAGACTAGGTCAAAGGAAGATAGTTAGGGATTTAAATTTGAAGAGATTGTGGGGGCATCCAACTCTTGGACGCCTCCCCTAAAAAAATGGCGATGAGAATTCTGAAATCCTCGCACAAAAATGCCAAAAAATGGGCGAACAGAATTAATATGGCGTTGGAAAAAAGGCGCATAAGGAATGAAGAGTTTTAGAAATCTAAAACTCTATCAAAGCATAACAACTTTCCAAGTTTTGACCAATTCAAACTTATTCCCATAATCAATGGAATAGGGGGCGTGGAACTCTAATTAGCATGAGAAAACTCATGCAAATACCAAAGGTAATGGCGAAAAAATTTTCGTGGCTTCTTAATGGGTGCAAAGGGAGAACTGGAATCCCAGTCCAACTGGGAGTCTTGTAGTTTGACTAGATCAAAGTATTTTGAACCCAATTTAAATTAGTTTTGAGTTAACCTAACAAATAAGCAATCCTAATCCAATTAGAAGCCTTATTAAATCAAATTTAAATCATATTTAAATCTAGTTTAATTTTTAATTAAATTAGAAATTAAGTGCACTCAAATCCTAGTCGAACAAAAACTTTTTCTTCCTTGCAATTGGCTTATCCAATAAACCAATTAGACTTAATCCAATTAAGTCCAAACCAATTCTAATTGAATTTAATTTAATTAGACTTGATCTCAGCCCGATTGCTCAATCAAATTGAGCCAATTAGCAATCCAATTGCCAATCGATCCTCCTGCAATACTTGCATTAAGTCAAACATCAATCGCATTGATAGTTTGACCTTAGAACGATTCTCAATCGTCGACTAACCATCTGATCAGATTACAACCTCTTATATATGTGATCCCATAGATTCGAACCTAAGCCGGTAGCACAGGAACCAATTTCTATACCAGTCGAAGTAACCATCTAACAATGATTTCCGATGTCCGGATAGGTCGAATGTTTGTAAAGCAACATTCTTAGAATCCTGACCCATGGTTACCGTATAATTCATCCTTTTGACTAATACTCAAGATGACTTCGAGGATGCTGTCAACACTCATACAAGTCATCTCTATTGTATCTCAAAATTTTATAAATTTCGTGACTCCTCACGAGGATTACCTGGGCCTAGGTTTTGCTAAATTGAAACACAACGAGTCATTCTCTTCCTGAAGTTAATCAGGAGTAGTCAATTCCATCTTAACTCACACATCGACTTCACAAGTACTTGATTGTATCTAGAAATCTTCCGAACCTATATTAAAAATACAGGTAGTCCGGCACCAAAGTACAGTGAATTGCTTCCAAGTCACCATGGTGATCTCAAGTCGGAGGGACACTTATATCCATTGACCTTAGCTAGCTACTCTTGACGATAGAGTGCTACATTGATCACGTTCAGTACAGATGTACTCCTACACCTCACCTAGATGTCATACCAGTGTCTCCACACCACTTGGTTACGAGGACAACCAACGCATATGGTATACAGTGACCTACATTCGATAAGTTATCGTCCTTATTAATAACTTATCATTTGATCGTGAATAATTTAAGAACCATCCGATAAATCCTCCTTTATCGATTGATTATGGTTCCAAGGACTTCATCATAATTTAGGAATTCATTTAAGAAAGAACTTTTATGATGAACCAGCCAAATAACTATTATTATTAAATAATTCATATACTAATTCCAATCATCTACCACTTAGATGATTTGCTTTAGAACACATTTTCCAACAATTATAACCACCCCCATATATAGAGACAGAACCATGTATACATAATGCAATGATTTGTCTATCAAATTTAGGACCTAAAAAAGGCTTCACATGGAATTTGGAATGACAAAACATTCCAAAAAATAAATCTCACCCATTCAAATTAGAGAATACTTTAAAAAAAATAGAAATTATAAAACAAGATAAACATAAACATACACAAGAGAAGATCCTGTGGATTTTAGTGTCAGCACCAATTGCTTCAATCACGCTGCAAACAGGTTGAGATGATTAGGTAATTTGCTTGACATAGCCCAAGATGCTTATAGAATTGAGGTTGTGTCAGGTCAGTCTACAGGTTTGATATTAAGCTCAAGCTTCCAATATTAGGACCTCATACATTTAGGTTTAGCTCATGGTCAGGGTACTCATAATAGTTAGGGATTGTATCAGGTAAGCATTTATCTCTGTTGTATCATTCCACGTTATACATTGCAGTCACAAAATCTGCTCTTATGTTAAAAACAACATGATCATTACCTCAACCATATCAAATGATGGATTCAAACAATCCATTTTCAACTTTAGATAAAAACTCAAGCAATTTTGCCACATTTTTTGCTTTCAGATTCTTTTTAAGAATGCTGTAAGTGATATATCTATGCACTAAATATTATGCAAACCCCGAGCATGGCTAGATGCTTGCACGTGGAGGCCAATATCAAAGTATCTCATTCCCTTCAAAAATTACACTCTACTATAGTAGATTAACAATCAACAAAAACATCCTAAATATACATGATAAAGATAGATAATGTCAAAACAATTATGGGACAAATCACCTGCAAACAATGGCATTTTCAGCTGATCCTCCTTGAATCAGCCCAGCACCGCGCATTCTTTCAACCTGCAAACAATTTGTATGCACATGGATAGATTATGATATATGAGAAAATTTTAGATTAAAATAAATCAGTATTGCCATCGCATATTCAAAATGTTCACAGACTATTACGAAATAAATGTAAGTGCAGAACCACAACTGAATTTAATATTACAAAAACTGGAAATTGAAACAATAAAGTAGCAATGCATTCTGCTGAAAGTTGTCGAGAGAAGAACAAGGTCTGCATTTTGAAAGCAGGGCTACCGGTTGAGATGGAAAGTAGGAATAAAGCGACAAATCTGAAAATATCTTGCAATCGAAAGATGCCCATGTCCCAGCCATCTAGAAAGAGGCTTAGACATGACAGCATTTAAAGCATCCAGACTATCTCAAGTACACACATGATGCATATGGCCCATATAACCTAGTATGGCAATGGTATCCTTGTCACATCTGATCTATTCTCCTGGTAACCTTTGTTCCATCTACTTGGGCTTGGCGCATGCATTTTCTTAGTAACAAATTGTTGTTAGGCTCCTCTTATGCCTGCTTCTGCCAACTCCACTCTTATTTAGTGTTTTGGGAGGCCATCCCTTTCTATTTTCTTGACAGAAAGGAATACCTTTTTCTTGTATTTCAATATATACAATTCTGCTGCTTTTTTCTCACAAAAATCAATCCACTCCTTCATCTTTGGGTTTCAAGGACAAACCCGAAGAATGCAAACAAAAACTGCCAAAGTTACAGCCACCATGTAAAATTGTTGATATTATATCATGTAAACCAAGACAGAGGAAGACGAGCAATAGCAGCAATGATGAAAATAAGATCACTAATACAGGTGCAGTAAAACGTAACCAGACCTCTTCATAAATGCAAAAGGTTCTTGAAGAAGCTATCTCCTTCAAGTATATAGAGGCATCCAAGAAAGAAGAGAACCACTGACAACCAATAGCTGGCACCTGTTACATGATGCATTGTGTGATTTAGTACCTTAATCATCAGGAATTATTGTATGAATCTCATTAAATAAATTACATTCCACCTTAACCATTAAATAAATCATATTCCACCATCAGCTATTCTTATTTTTCCACCATCAGTATCATGCATAAGTGCATAAATTGCAAACATATGGTTATGCATCGTCAATGGTTTGCTAGAAATTTACAAGGACAAGAATCATTCCATTGAAACCAAATAATTCAAATATCAACCATCCACACAATAGGGTTAATGAATGACTCAAGCCCCTAATGCTATTGCATCATGTGAAATGTAAGAAATGAGAAAACTGAATCAAGAAAGCTTTAAAGAATGAAATGGAATATGCAACTGGCTCATCCTCGTACTTTTATGTCTTACAACGCACACCAATTGTAAACAAACCATGTGCTGTGATATTTTGGATCAATGAATACAACGTATTGTGTGCTCATGGTAATGAATCGCACTTCTTTTGAATCTATTAGGAAAAAAAAACTCACAAGATTTCAACAATATCAAGTCTCCTCACTTTTTAAAGAAGAAACTTTTGTGCTAGAAAGCCAATAGAACTACATGAAAACAAGTAAGAAATTAAGTACATTGTCATTACATGGATTACACTTTTTGGTATTTTCCCATACTATCATAATAATAAAATAAGATTGTTAATATGACCTGTTTATTAATTTATAGCTATATGTAATTTTTAAAAATTATGTTCGCAATATGTCTAATAAGCGTATTTATCTCTTTTTCACATATTGTAACAATTTTTCCCGGAAAATATCTTTGAAAAAACTGAACAGGTTTGTTGCAGTGAGTGGCCTAGATTTTGGAGCTGGTGTTAGCATAATTTTCCAGGCAGCAATTGGCCATAAAAAGAAAAGGTACCTTTGGAAAATCTATTCCATAAGTGATCTGAACTTTGAAGGATGGGAAGGCAGCCACAAAAGAATCGTTCCTCCTTAAATACATAGGCTTATGGAGCTCGGGTGCTAGTTTATCCATATTATGGCCACTGGAATCCTCTGCAGCACACAGACCGACTTGTTCTATCGCCTCAACCCATCCTTTAGCCGAACCATCTAACAAAGGGACCTGCAAATTAGTTAATCATTTGCACTAGAAATTGCCTCTACAAAATGGAACCTTGTCATGCCCCACTAGAAGAACTCTATTGTTCTTTGCACATATATCTCAAGGTATGTCTCTTGAATTGCTTAATTTAAGTATAGAGAAGCATCAATGTGGCATAAATTTTCAAGCAAAGGCGACTTCTTGAATGCAAAGGGATTGGCAATAGACCCTAGCCCCAACAACCTCGTCTCCGCCTTCGATCTCAATGCGGCAGTTATCGACCCCGCACGCCTCCAGAGCCGAGAGGAGGTGCTCGACGGTCCGGACCCTGGCCCCATCTCCGCACAGAGTGGTGCAGAGGGGGGAGTCCACAGCGTGGTCGACCTTGGCGGGGATCCTCGACCGGCTGGGCCCGGAGACGAAGTACCGCCCCTCGCCGGCCATCGCGGGGAGGAGCCGTGCGGTCGTAGAGGCGCCGGAGTGGAGGCCTGTCCCCGATCGCGACACCTCCGAGATTAGGGTTTGCTGCAGCCTCCCCGTCTGCCGTGGAGAAAGAAAGAAAGAGAGAAAGCGAGAGGCGATGGGTGCTATTAACAGGGTGCGATGGATGAAAGGGGCGCGCACGCGTGAGACAGAAGGGATTACCGACCGGCTTCCATGAGAGAGCGCGCGAGAAGGGTTTAAGAGCGCGGTTATAAGCAGAGAGGCAACCTCGCTGGCTCATTGGATTGTTTGAAGAGCGGTGGTCTACTCGCCGGCGTGAGTTTACGTTCTGTGAGGCGGGTTATCATGGCACATCCACGACAAGGCCTGCCAGGTTCATGTTGTAATCCATGCTCATGAAGATATTTCATTAATTTTATTTAAAAATTATTAAATAACTAATAATTATCTATAAAAATATAAAATTTTGATAAAATATAAAATATAAAATATAAAATAAAGATAACAAGAAATAAAATACGAGGCACTAAACATTTTGTGTATAAATGCATGTGTGCTAAGACTTGAACAAGCCTTTTAGCATTATCGAAGAAATATGGTACTTATTAATTTGATCTTGAACTATTTCTTATACTCGATCATTCACAATCATACCCATAATATGAGACAATAAAATCTTCAAGTGCGAGTGTGCACTATTTTGGCCATACATAATATCTTGATTCTCATGGAGCAACTAGAAACCATGCCCAAGGTTTCCCAATCACGGCCTCACGTTGCTCTCACATAGGTGATATCTTGAGGGGTACCAAGATGTCAAGGATACCTTAGCAAAATTATATATATATGCCTTTGACACTATTAAGAGTAAAGTACGCAACCTAACGTCACCTTTGAAGTATAGATTAATATCATAGAGATGAGAGAAATAAATATTATACTTCACAAGTCGGATCAAATGTTTCGTTCTTTTCATTATATCTCCATCATGGGATCTCCGATCAAAGAGATTGGCTATCTATTTTTATGATATTTTCATATAGGCTTTAATCCCATTCTTCTCGATGTATTAATGATTTGGCCTTTGTTTAGCCCTTTAGTCAAATCATCTGCCATATTTTGATTTAAATACACAAATAATAGTATAATAATGCCATTATCCTTATTTTTCTTTACAGACTCATATCTGATTTGTAAATATCTATTTATTTTTTTATTGCAATTTTTTTGATCTAATAGAACCAATATTGATCTATTATCATCATGCAAACTTATGGCAGATACAGGCTTAGAAACATATGGCAAATCAAAAATAAATTTTTTTATCCATTCTGCTTCTTTAGAAGTGGTATCTAAGGTTATTAATTCAGTCTCCATTGTGCTTCTAGCAATAACTATTTATTTAGTAGATTTCCAATGATAGCGTCGCCAAGTAAGAATATATACCCACCCGTTGATCTCACATCGTGAGAATCTATTACCCAGTTAGCATCACCATATCATTTAATTATATTAAAGAAACCACTATAAAATAAATAGTAATTAATAGTACTTTTAAGATACTTAAATACTCTTTCTAGGGCACGCCAATGATCTTGGCTAGGATTACTAGTATATTTACTAAGTCTAGATATAGTATATAAAATATCAGGTCTAGTACAGTTTGCAATATAAAGTAAAGAATCAATAATTTGTGCATACCTAGATTGCATAACAGGTTTATCATTATTCTTATTAAGATGCATACTTGAATCAAAATAGAATAAAAATAGAATTAATATCATAAAAATTAAATTTCTTAAGCATCTTTTCTATAGCATGCGATAAGGTTAAAGTAATACCATTATTTTTCTTAGTTATTTTCATGCCAAGCATAAAATCTGCTTCACCTAAATTTTTCATATCAAAATTTGAACATAATATTATTTAACAATATTAATAACTTTAATTGAACCACCAAATAGCAAAATATCATCTACATATAAACACAAAATTATATAATCATTTTTCAAAATATTTATAATAAACATATTTATCATACCGATTAACAACATACCCAAAACTAATTATAACATTATCAAATTTCTTATACTATTATTTAGATACTTGTTTAAGACCATATAAAGACTTAACTAATTTATAAACTTTATGTTCTTGATTTTTAATTACTGATCCTTCAGATTATTGCATATAATATTTTTCATTTAAATTATTATTCAAAAAGCAGTTTTAACATCTATTTGATGAATAAAAAAATTATAAATTGAAGCATATGCAATCAATGTATGCATAGTAGTAATACGAGCAATAGGAGCATAAGTATCATAATAATCAATATCTTTTCTTTGAGTAAAACCTTTTGCTACTAATCTACTTTTATACTTATCAATTGAATCATTAGGTTTTAATTTTCTGTTAAATATCCATTTATAACCTATTGCCTTACTATCAGGAGGTAAATAAGTCAAGATCCAAGTATTATTTTATAGGATAGAATCTATCTCGCTTTGGATAACTTCTTTCCAAAAGGTGCTTTATCAGAAGTCAAAGCATCTGCATAACTTGAAGGTTCACCTTCAACTATAAAGGCAAAGAAGTTATCACCAAAATCATTTTCTTTTCTGACTCTTTTACTTCTCCGTAGTCCAGATTCAGGTTGTATAATAGAATCAATAATTTTAAAACCAAAAGATGAAGAGTCACTAATATACATAGGAATAAAAGAAGAACTAGTAGATGATCTAAATGGAAAAACATCTTCAAAGAAAGTTACATCTTTTGATTCTATTAAGGTATTATTAAAAATTTTAGAAATATAAGAATTGATAACAAGAAATCTATAAGTATTACTATTCAAAGAATATTCAATAAAGATAGCATCTATTGTCTTAGGACCAATCTTCCTTCTTTCGGGCCTAGGTCTACTAACTTTTGCTAAACAACCTCAAATCTTAAAGTAATTTATCCTAAGAGCTCAACCAAACCAAAGTTCATAAGGTGTATTAACTCCTAATTTTTGAGAAACTCTATTTAAAATGAAACAGACAGATAGGAGGGCTTCCTTCCATAGATTTTCAGAAACCCCAAACTTTAATATCATGGTTATTGTCACAGAATCTGATTGACGTCGGATCAAACTGAAGTCGAGAAAGACGAGGTCGCCATCGGTGATCTGCAAAATAAAATTTTATTCGAAGTCGGTGATGGTGGCTCCGGCAGGATCCTCCGATGATCGAGTTAGCTCTTCTGACCAATAGAAATGGAGTACTCAGATGAAAATTTGGCAAAATTTCAGAAAGAAGAAGAGAGCTTAGAGCTTAGAGAAAATGTATATGGAGGGTTTCTTTTTATAGACGGAGCTTGATTGATGGTGACAGCTGCAGCTATCTAGTAGCAGGCCGCTCGAGGTCTGATGGAGTTTGGTATGGAGAGAAAGATATCGTCAGGCTGATAGTGATAGCCATACCATCCAGTAGCGGCCCGCTTGAGGTCTGATAAAGTTTGTTACAGAGGAGGAGCACTATCTGTAGCAGATTGATGGCGATCGTTCATCAATATTTAATAGCCATAGCTCGAAAAAAATAGATATTGGTTGGTGAAGAACTTTGACATACGTCAATTTCAGAAGAGTTTGAACTTTCAAAGAAAATACGACTAGAGGAGATCATCCAAAAGGAACGTTGGCCGAAGAAAAGGTTCGGAAGGAGTTTGACTCCTAGAGAAGTTCGATCAAAGAAGAAGTTCGAAAGGAGTTCGATCGAAAGAGGAGTCCAGAAGAAGTTCGACTTCCGTAGGAGTCCGACTGAAGAAGGAGATCTGGAAGGAGTTCGGCTCCCGTAGGAGTCCGACTGAAGAAGGAGTGCGGACGGGAGCCGACTGAAGGAGAAGTGCGGAGGAAGTTCGGCTTTCGTAGGAGTCCGACTGAAGGAGGAGCGTGAAGAAAGTTTGGCTCTCATAGGAGTTCGACTGAAGGAGAAGATTCGAAAGAAGTTTGGCTCCCGTAGGAGTCCGAAAGGAGTTTGGCTTCCATAGGAGTCCGACTAAAGAAGGAGATCCAAAAGGAGTTTGGCTTCCGTAGGAGTTCGACTGAAGAAAAATTTTGATCGAAGAAAAAGTCTGGGAGGAGTCCGACTCCTGGAGCGTTCAGCAGGAATTCGACCATTAGGAGAGTTCGACTGGGGCTCGATCGTTGAGAAGCTCGGTTGGGTTCGACCGCTGGAGGAGTTCGACCACTGAATGAGTTCAGCTGCTGGAAAGAGAATTTTTGATTGAAGCTCTTCCATGATTACTAGCTGTATTAGGCTAAGCACCAGGCTGGACTTCAGCGGAAGTGGGATTTATCTCCAACAATAGTATTCATCATATCAATAAAGATCCTATTTTTTCATTATGCCACTTCATTAGACTGAGATGAATATGGGATGGTAACTTCATGTTTAATACCATGTTCTTCACAAAAAAATGTAAAGTTATTAGAGGTATACTTACTCCCACGATCAAATCTAATGATCTTAATATGTTTATCTCTTTGATTTTCAGCCTCAACTTTATATACCTTTAATTCATTAAGGACCTTATCTTTGGACTTAAGTAAATGCACATAATAGTACTTAGAATAATCATCTATAAAGATAATAAAATATCTACTACTATCTTTAGTAGAAATTTTAGTAGAGTCACAAACATCAGAATGAATAAGTTCTAATAACTTAGAATTCCTTACAACTTTCTTGTATGGATGTCTAGTTTGTTTATCTTGAATATATACTTCACACTTCTTAGATAAATCTACTTTACTTTTAGGAACTAGATTTAAATTCATCATATATTATAAAGTATGATAATTTACATATCCTAATCTATCATGCCATAAATTTAAGAATTCAACATTTAAAATAATGGAAGTCGAACTTTTATTAATATTATATGGAATTATATTAAGTCTATACAAACCATCACATGAATATCCTTTACCAACATTTAATTTTCCATAACTTATAATAGGTTGAGTACTATCAAACATAAGACGATAACTATCATTACATAATAAAGAAGTACTAACTAAATTCTTTCTAATGTCTGGAGCATACAACACGTCCTTCAAGATAATAGTCTTTCCAGAAGATGTCTTTAATATAATTTTTTCAATTCCCTTGAGAGGCACTGCTATATGATTTTCCAATATTACACTTTCCCCATATTTGTCCAAAAAGATGGTAAACCAAGAAGAATCAAAACAAATATGAGTGTTAGCCCTGATATCAATCCACCAATTAAAAGAAAAGGTAGTAACATTAACAATAGGGTTAGAAACAAACCTTAAATTATTTTCTCCTTCAAGCATATTGACTTGAGGATTTGTAGCACTCTTTGGCTTCATAGAAGGTTCCTTCTTCCAAAAATAGCACTTAGGGGCCAAATGGTTTGTCTTTTCACATACATAGCAAAACTTTCCCCGTTGACCTTTAGTTTGATCTTGGAACTTAGAATATTATCCTTGGCCTTGGCCCATTTTTCATTTCTTAAATTTTTTTTTTTTTTTTTGGCTTGATCTTAGAGATTGGAGGATTAGAAAGAACTTCAGTTACATTTACTTTAGGTCCTCGATCATTCGTAGGTTGAAGTGTAGACCTACGTTGATCTTTGACTCAAATAGCATTAAGAAGTTCAAAGAAAGATATTGATTTTTGGATCTAACGAAGATGATTAGAAAAGTTATTCAAGGAGGGAGGAAGAATATCAGTGAGAGAAGACACTTTAAAATCCTCTGAAAGAATAGTACCAAAAGTTTGAACTTTCCTAAGTAACTTTTGAAACTCATGAAGTTGAGGATTAATAGGTTGATCATCAATAATTTTGAATTTATAGAAAGAAATATTATTAAATTTATCAACTCCAACATTATCCATACCAAATTGAGATTCCAGTTCTTTCCATAATTCAAATGCTATTTTAAATATCAAGAAATTTTCATACAAGATTTTATCAAGAGCACTCAAAATCCTATTTCTACAATGGTAATCAATTTCTTCATCATTATGATTTTTTTGATTTGGCAATCTTTATTGAAGATAGGAGACAAATAAAATTTTCATCCTTAACCATAGAAGATGATGATGATGAAGATTCAGAGTTACATTCAGAGTTTATGGAGACTTTAAAAATGGCTGAGACTAGACCTAAAGATGCAAGCTAATATTTTACTTTGATTTATCAAGTTTCGAATTCTTTAGTTCCATCAAACTTTTCTGGTTTAATAGTTAGTAAATCCTCAAACGGTGCCATTGTAGATCTGACTGAAAAATAATAATACTAGCGAATATAAAATCTCAGATAGTAGCAATTATCCAAATACGTTCTTAGAATGTTATAAATTTACGATAGAATAATAGTTAACACAATAAAGTTATTAAGCAATTATAAACTAAAATTTTGTGTATAGATAATTTTCTTTAAAATAAAATAGTAAAAAAGATTAGATATGACAAGCCTGACAGAAGCAAGGCACATAGTTCAACATCATCCTAAGAATGTATTACCTCATATCATATAGGATTTTCTAGTCAGATACACCCCCAAGGTTCAACCCTTATCGGCTTGTTTGAATCCTGGCCCGGTAAGTATGAATCTCAGGTATTGGTGCAGAATCTAGTTGATATTGGATCGAGCTGGAGTGAAGGAGGATGAGGTCGCCATCGGCGATCTGCAAAATAAGAGTCCCGTCTGGAGTCGGTGGTGGTAGCTCTGATAGGACCCTCCGACGATCAAGTCAGCTCTTCTGACCAACAGAAATGGAGTGCTCAGTAATGAGAAGTGAGCTTTGAGCCTTAGAGAGAAGAGGAGAGCTTAGAAAAAGCATATATGGAGGATTTTTTTTATAGACGGAGCTTGTAGCGGATTGATGGTGACAGTTATAGTTGTCTGATAGCGGGTCGCTTGAGGTCTGATTGAGTCAGTCACGGAAGGAGGCACCGTCTGCAACACCATCAGTAATAGATTGATGGTGACAGTCATCGCCATCTGGTAGTGGATCACTGTCACCTATAGCGGACTGATGGCGATCGTTCATCGAGATTTAATAGTCGTAGATCTGAGAAAGCAGGCATTGGTTGGTGGACTTCGGCATATATCAATTCTAAAGAAATTCGATCGAAGGAAAAGCTCAGAAGAAGTTTGGCTTTTGTAGGAGTTTGGCCAAAGAAGAAGCTTGGAAGGAGTTCGGCTCCTGTAGACGTCTGACTGAAAGAGCACGGAGGAAGTTTGGCTCTCATGGACGTCCGACTGGAGGAGCATGGAGGAAGTTCGGCTCTCGTGGGAGATCGATTAGAGCTCGACCATTGAGAAGTTCGGCCGACTGAAGGAGTTCGGCTAAGGCTCGGGGCGGAAGAGTTCAGAAGGGGCTCGACCGCTAAAGCTCTTTCATGACTATCGATTGCATTAAGCTGAGCATTAGATGAAACTTCGATAGGAGCGAGATTTATCCCCAATAATAGTTCCTCCCACTCTCGAGTTTGGAACTCGAAGGAAGGGAGTGCAGAAAAGGTGACTGCTGAAGTCTTCTTTAGAGCCCTATGCCAGTTCAGGTTGAAGCTCGTGGGAGATCTCATCTTTAGTCAAGGTTGATGGAGATCTCATCCCCTACAATCGAGGTCGAAGATTGATACGGGCATTCGAAGAAGATCTTATCTTCTACAGTCGAGGTTGGCTCGGAGGAGATCTTATCTCCTACAATTGAGGCTAAAGCTCGGGAGAGACCTTACCTCCTGCAGTTGAGGGTGCCTCGGAGGAGATCTTATCTCCTACAGTCGAGGTTGGCTCGGAAAAGATCTTATTCTCCTACAGTCGAGGGTGCCTCGAGGAAGATCTTATCTCCTGCAGCCGAGGTTGGCTCAAGAAAGATCTTATCTCCTACAGCTGAGGGTGAAGCTCGGAGGACATCTTATCTCCTACAATCGAGGTTGGCTCGAGGGAGATCTTATCTTCTGCAGTCGAGGTCAAAGCTCGGAGGAGATCTTATCTTTTGCAGTCGAAGTTGGCTTGGAGGAGATCTTATCTTCTACAGTCGAGGTTGGTCCGATCAATCGGAAGAGATCTTATCTTCTGTAATCGAGATTGAAGCTCGGAAGAGATCTTATCTCCTACAGTCGAGGTTGATACGGGCGCTCGGGAGAGATCTTATCTCCTACAATTGAGGTTGGCTCGGGAGAGATCTTATCTCCTGCAGTCGAGGTCAAAGCTCGAGAGAGATCTTATCTCCTACAGTCGAGGTCAAAGCTCGGAGGAGATCTTATCTCCTGCAGTCGAGGTTGGCCCGATCGATCGGAAGAGATCTTATCTCCTACAGCCGAGGTTGAAGCTCAGAAGAGATCTTATCTCTTGCAGTCGAGGTTGATACGGACACTTGGGGAAGATCTTATCTCCTACAGTCGAGATTGATCCGATCACTTGGGGGAGATCTTATCTCCTACAGTTAAGGTTGAAGCTCGGAAGAGATCTTATCTCATGCGGCCGAGGTTGATATAGACGCTCGGAGGAGATCTTACTTTCTACAATCGAGGGTGCCTCGGGAGAGATCTTATCTCCTATAATCGAGATTGGCTCGGGAGAGATCTTATCTCCTACAGCCGAGGGTGAAGCTCGGAAGAGATCTTATCTTCTACAGCCGAGGTTGGCTCGGGGGAGATCTTATCTCCTGCAATCGAGGTCAAAGTTTGGAAGAGATCTTATCTCCTGCAGTCGAGGTTGGCTTAGAAAAGATCTTATCTCCTGCAGTCGAGGTTGGTCCGATTGCTCGGGGGAGATCTTATCTCCTACAGTCGAGGTTGAAGCTCAGAGAAGATCTTATCTCCTGCTGTCGAGGTTGGCTCGATCGCTCGAGGGAGATCTTATCTTCTGCAGTCGAGGTTGGCACGGACGCTCGAAAGAGATCTTATCTCTAGCCGAGGTTGATTCGATCACTCGAAAGAGATCTTATCTCTAGCCGAGGTTGGCGTGGTCGCTTGGAAGAGATCTTATCTCTAGCTGAGGTTGACTCGGGCACTCCAGAGAGATCTTATCTTTAGTCGAGATTGACACGATCGCTTGGGAGAGATCTTATCTTTAACCAAGATTGATGCGGGCATTCGAAAGAGATCTTATCTCTAGCCGAGGTTGTCACGATTGCTCGGGAGAGATCTTATCTCTAACTGAAGTTGACTCGATCGCTCGGAAGAGATCTTATCTCTAGCCGAGATTATCATGGTCGCTCGGAAGAGATCTTATCTCTAGTCGAGATTAACTCGATCGCTCGAGAGAGATCTTATCTCTAGCCGAGGTTGAAGGACTTTGACCGACTCATGTTAGAACGAGGTTCTCCTCCTGTTCCTAATACGATCACTATTGACTGCTTCTTTCCTATTATCACATAGTTTTTGCATCAAAAATAATATTATCGAAATGAAAGAATTTTATTGAAAGAAAGTTACTGGCAGTACATCCCCAGATCATGGGAGCGTTGTTCCTTTGAGTTTCTTTAGGCGATAAGCTCTGGAATCTAACGACCTCCTCTATTTTATGCTGGTCTCCTCAATTTGGAGCAAGCTTCTCTTAGCTTTGACATTGAAAGATGATGGATCGTCGAAGTACCAAGCTCCTTCCAGACGTGGTGTTGATGATATGGAAGGCGACCGATCTTTTTGTTGTTCCTCCATCATTGATGGTTCTGGCTATGATAGTGCCCTCGGTCGATCTTCTCCTACTTTAGATTGGCATCTGAGGAATCGATCCAGTTGGCCTCTCCTGATGAGCTTCTCAATTTTATCTCGAAGCTGAACGCATTCTTCAGTGTCGTGACCATGGTCGTGATGGTAGAGGCAGTACTTGCTTCGATCGTGCTTGTTTGGAGAAGATCGTAATTCTTTTGATTTTGGCAGCTGGTTTCTAATTTTTGTCAGAACTTAAGCCTTAGAAGCACTGAGGAGGACGTAGTTGTGGAACCTTTTAGAAGGAGGACTTCTTTGTATCCTTCTATCAGGGCTCCCTTGATGATGAGCTCGAGGAGTTCAGGCTCGCTTACGCCTGGGGAAAGTCCGTGAGCACGATCGAACTTCATTCCGCCCTTCCGTGAAATCTCTTGGGAGAGAACTCATACCCCTTTGTTGGGACTTTCTTGATGATGAGCTAAAGGAGTTTAGACTCACTTGTGCTCGGAGGGAGGTCATGAGTATGGCCAAACTTCTTTTCCATCCTCCCATGAAATCTCATGGGGGAGAACTTCATGCCCCTTTATCGGGGTTTCCTTGATGACGAGCTTGAGGGAGAGTTCGACCTTGCTTGCACTAGGGGAGGTCGTGAGCCCGGTCGAACTTCTCAATCCGTCGGTCCATCTTTCATAGTTTATGATTGAGGACATCGTCTCGATCGCGAACCTTGGAGGGTTTTCTGCTACAGATGGAAAATGTCTCCTCTAGAGGAGATCCATCATCCAAACTTGGATCCTCTGTTCTCTATTTTTTCTTTCTAGTGGTGATGGGCATGCTGGCCCAAATGCTCTTCCTCAGGATTGGTTTTCGACATCCTGACGGTAGGTTTCCTGATAGAGTCACCGTCGAAGGCTGCCGCATGGCCTGCACCATCTCAATGAGGCCCTGAACTCACTGCATCAACAGGTTGGACTACTCCGCATCTACCGCGGCTATGGATAGAACCTGGGTTGCTAGAGCTGAAGCGAGAGCAGATAGATCTGGATGAGATCGGGCCACGTAGGCCGTCGATCATCGAGTCGAAGCTCTTCTGTGAGGCATTCTCTCTCGAAAAAGAACTCTAGAGAGGAAGAAGAGAGATCTCTGAAGAGAGAAGAGAGGAGTTGTCACTGAGCACTCCTTTAAAAATAAGAAAATCTCAAGAATAGAGGGCCCTTTCTCTAGCGCCAATGCTGTTGGTGCAAAATCTGGTTGACGTCGGATCGAGCTGAAGTGAAAAAGAACGAGGTCACCATCGGTGACCTGCAAAATAAAGTTTCGTTCGAAGTCAGTGGTGGTGGCTCTAGCAAGATCCTCCAACGATCAAGTCAGCTCTTCTGACCAATAGAAATGGAGTGCTAAACAATGAAAAGTGAGCATTGAGCCTTAAAGGAGAGAGGAGAGCTTAGAGAAAGCATATCTGGAGGATCTCTTTTTATAGACGGAGCTTATAGCAGATTGATGGTGATAATTACAGTTGCTTGATAGCGAGCCGCTCGAGGCCTGATGAAGTCAGTCATAGAGGGAGGCACCGTTTGTAGCACCGCCTGCAACAGATTGATGGTGACAGCCATCATCATCTGGTAGCAGGTCATAATCACCTGCAGCGAACTGATGGCGATCATTCATCGAGATTTAATAGCCGTAGATCTGAGAAAGTAGGCATTGGTTGGTGGACTTTGGTATATATCAATTTTGGAGAAGTTTGGACTCTTGAAGGAGTTCGACCGAAGGAGAAGCTCGGAAGGAGTTTGGCTTCTATAGGAGTTCGATTGAAGAAGAAGCTTGAAAGGAGTTTGGCTCCTGTAGGTGTCTGACTGGAAGAACGCGGAGGAAGTTCGACTCTTGTGGGCGTCCGATTGAAGGAGTGCGGAGGGAGTTCGGCTTTCGTGGGAGACCGATTGGAGCTCAACCGTTGAAAAATTCGATCGGCTAAAAGAGTTCGGCTAAGGCTCGGAGTGTAAGAGTTCAAAAGGGGCTTGGCCGCTAAAGCTCTTTTGTGACTATCGATTGCATTAGACTGAGCATCAGACGGAACTTCGGTAGAAGCGGAGTTTATCCCTAACATCAGGGATGCTTATTTCAAGATATTGTTGTCTCAATATTACCATAGAAAACAAAAGAAACGAAGACTTGGATAAGATAGAAAGGCTTAAGGATCTGTAAGCACCAACATGAGAGAGAGAGTTTTGTCTCTGAAACCATAGGCTTCAAAGCATTCAATAGGCGAGTGCAAGTGCACGCTACAAACCCAACTAGAAGCAATGGGCATGAGAATCAATATAAGCACTATATCCCTATTGTGTTTTTTCAATGTGAGACTATTCATTTTGAGAAGATTTATACCTTTCCATAATAGCCATTTTCCAACAACAAAATAAGATGAAATCCAATCATAAAAAAATTTAAAAATAATTGTAATTGAAAGTATGCATATCCTAGATTAATTTGATGCTCTTATAAGTCATTAAGATTTTTTATTAATTTTATTTAAAAATCATTAAATGGCTAATAGAATAAGATCTGAAATTAATTTTTAATAAATTTAAAAAAAAATATTAGTCTCGCTCTAACTGAAAAAAGGAGATTAAAAGAGAAGGTTAAAGTTTTCATATGATTTAGAGTTTTGGCATCATTGACTTAATTTTGAAAATTTTGGATATGGTATACCTTGATTCTCAAAAAAAAAAAAAAATCGTTCATATCTATTGGTGCAGAAATTGATCGTCGTCGGATCCAATTGGAGCGGAGGAGGATGAGGTCATCGTCGGGGATCTGCAAAATAAAGTCCCATCCGAAGTCGGTGGGGGTGGCTCCGGCAGAACCCTCCGATGGTCAAGTCAGCTCTGGCCAACAAAAATGGAGTGCTCTGGAATGAGTTCGACAAAGTTTAGAGAAGGAGAGGAGAGCTTAGAGCTTAGCGTATCTGAAGGATCCTTTTTATAGATGGAGCTTGATTGATGGTGATGGTCATATCGTCCGACCGTGGGCCGCTCGAGGTCGCATGGAGTTCAGTACGGAGAGAAAGGCATCGTCAGACGGATAGTGACAATCATACTGATGGATCATGGGCCGCATGGGATTGGATATGGAGAGAGTGGTGTCGCCAGTAGTGGTGGCCATGTCGTCCGATCGCATCGCCTGTGGCAGACTGATGGCGATAGTTCGTCCAGATTTAATAGCCGTGGCTCTGAGAAAGCAGGCATTGATCGGTGGACTTCAGTATGTATCAATTCTAGAGGAGTTCAGACTCCTGGAGGAGTTCGACCGAGGAAAAGCTTGGAATGAATTCGGTCAGAAGAGTGCGGAGGGAGTTCGGCTCTTGTAGGCGTCTGACTGGAGGAGTGCGGCTAAGGCTCGACCGTTGAGAGTCCAAAGAAGCTCGACCGCTGAGGAGTTCGATCGGCTGAAGGAGTTCAGCTAAGACCCATCCGCTGAAGCTCTTCCATGGCTATCGATTGCATTAGGCTAAGCATCGAACTGAACTTCGATAGGAGTGAGATTTATCCCCAACAATAGTCCCCCCCACTCCCAAGTTCGAAACTCAAAGGAAGAGAGTGCAGAAAAGACGACTACCGAAGTTCTCTTCTGGACTCCGTGCTGGTTCAGGTTGAAGCTCGGAGGAGATCTCATCTCCAGCCAAAGTTGATGTTGAAGTTGAAGCCCAGAGGAGATCTCATCTTCAGCCGAGGTTGAAGTAGATCTCATCTCCTACGGTCGAGGTCGGAGATTGAGCTCCTCGGGAGAAATCTTATCTCCTACGGTCGAGGTTGATACGGGCGCTCGGAGGAGATCTCATCTCCTACAGTCAAGGTTAGCCCAGGGGAGATCTTATCTCCTACAGCTAAGGTTGATGCAGATGCTCGGAGGAGATCTGATCTCCTGCAGGTGAGGTTGGCCCGGACGCTCAGGGGAGATCTTATCTCCTACAGTCGAGGTTGCCTCGGAAGAGATCTTATCTCCTGCAGTCGAGATTGTTTTGGAAGAGTTCTTATCTCCTGCGGTCGAGGTTGATGCGGGCACTCAGGGGAGATCTGATCTTCTACAGTCGAGGTTGCCTCGGGAGAGATCTGATCTCCTACAACCGAGGTTGTTGCAGGCGCTCGGGAGAGATCTTATCTCCTACTGCTGAAGTTGCCTTGGGGGAGATCTTATCTCTTGCAGTCGAGGTTGGCCCAGACGCTCGAGGGAGATCTTATCTCCTACAGTCGAGGTTGCCCCGGGGGAGATCTTATCTACTGCAGTTGAGGTTACCTCGGGGGAGATCTTATCTCCTACAGCCGAGGTTGATGCGGACGCTCAGGAAAAGATCTTATCTCCTGCATCTGAGGTCATTGTAGTCACTCGAGAGAGATCTTATCTCTAGCTGAGGTTGGCTCGGTCGCTTGGGAGAGATCTTATCTCCTGCAGCCGAGGTTGTCATGGTCGTTCGAAAGAGATCTTATCTCTGGTCGAGGTTGGCTCGATCGCTCGGAAGAGATCTTATCTCTAGCTGAGGTTATCGCGGTCGCTCAGGAGAGATGTTATCTCTAGTCGAGATTGATTGGCCCGATCGCTTGGGAGAGATCTTATCTCTGACCGAGGTTGGCTCGGTCACTCGGGAGAGATCTTATCTCTGGTCGAGGTTATCGCAGTCGCTCGGGAGAGATCTTATCTCTGGCCGAGGTTGGATGGCCCGGTCACTCGGAAGAGATCTTATCTCTAGCCGAGGTTGGCTCAGAAGCTCGAGAGAGATCTTATCTCTGGCTGAGGTTGTCGCGGTCGCTCGGAAGAGATCTTATCTCTGATCGAGGTTGGCTCGGTCGCTCGGAAGAGATCTTATCTCTGATAGAGGTTGTCACAGTCGTTTAGGAGAAATCTTATCTCTAGTCGAGGTTGGCTCGATCGCTCGAAAAGAGATCTTATCTCTGGCTAAGGTTGTCGCGGTCGCTCGAAAGAGATCTTATCTCTGGCCGAGGTTGGCTCGATCGCTCGGAAGAGATCTTATCTCTAGTCGAGGTTGTCGCGGTCGCTCGGAAGAGATCTTATCTCTGATCGAGGTTGGCTCGATCGCTCGGGAGAGATCTTATCTCTGGTCAAGGTTGGCTCGATCGCTCGGAAGAGATCTTATCTCTAGTCGAGGTTGGTTGGCCCGATCGCTCGGAAGAAATCTTATCTCTAGTCGAGGTTGGATAGGAAGCTCGGGAGAGATCTTATCTCTGGTCGAGGTTATCATGGTCGTTCGAAAAAGATCTTATCTCTAGCCGAGATTGGCTCGGTCGCTTGGGAGAGATCTTAATCTCTGACCGAGGTTATCGCGGTCGCTCGAAAAAGATCTTATCTCTAACCGAGGTTGGCTCGGTTGCTCGAAAGAGATCTTATCTCTAGCCAAGGTTGGTTGGCCCGGTCGCTCAGGAGAGATCTTATCTCTAGTCGAGGTTGTTCCGATCGTTCGGAAGAGATCTTATCTTTGACCGAGGTTAGCTCGGTCGCTCGAAAGAGATCTTATCTCTGGCTGAGATTGAAGGATCTTGACCGACTCATGCTAGGACGAGGTTCTCCTTCTGTTTCTAACATGGCCACTATTGACTGCTTCTTTTCTATCATCACGTAGTTTTTGCATCAAAAAATAATATTATTGAATCAAAAGAATTTTATTAAAAAAAAGTTACTGGCAGCGCATCCCCGAATTCTTTATGTTTTAGGATCGTGGTAGCATTGTTCCTCCATATTTCTTCAGACGATAAGCTCCGAACCGGACGACCTCCTCTATCTCATGCTGGCCGCCTTAATTTGGAGCATGCTTTTCTTGGCTTTGATTCTGGGAGATGATGAATCGTCGATGTACCAAGCTCCTCCCAGAGATAACATTGATGACGCCGTGAGGTGGCCGACCTTCTTGTCATTTTTGATTATGGCAACACCCTTGGCCGATCTTCTTCTACTTCAGGCTGGCATCGAAGAAATTTATCCAGCCGTCCCTTTTTTATGAGCTCCTCAATTTCGTCTCAGAGCTGAATGCATTTTTCAGTATCGTGGCCATGGTCGTGATGGTAGAGACAGTACTTGCTTTGATCATGCTTGTTTGGGAGAGATCGTAATCCTTTTAATCTTGACAGCTGGTTCTTAACTTTCGTGAAAATTCGAGTTCGAAGAGCGTTGAGGGAGGCGTAGTCGCGGAATCTTTCGGGAGGAGGACTTCTTCGCACCCTTCTATCGGGGCTTCCTTGATGGCCAGCTCGAGGAGTTTGGGCTCGCCTACGTCCGGAGGAAGTTCGTGAGCGTGGTCGAACTTTGCTCGACTCTCCATCGACGATGGGTCTATTATACTCGTCTGCCCGTCGCTCTCTTAAGGTTTCTTCGTCCTTCAACTTGAAGGCTTCTTGATGCGGGCTAATTTATAGCTATGGTAAGTGCACCAATCGATCAAGTAATAAAGTAAATGAGTAGAGTATCGTCCCTAGAGGATTGAAAAATAAGTATTGAAAAGCTTTTTCCTATGCTTTATTTAGAAGATCGATTTATGAGAATAAGAAATTAAAGAACAAAATAAAAAAATAATTAAAAGTTTTTAAGAAAATAGAGAGAGTGTAAATTATTAGAATTTTAAACTCAAGAGCAATAGATTACTAAGGTAATCGGTTCACCAACTCAATCAATACAATATTTAGATTTTTAGATTAATTTTATTTCATGTGACGGTGGAGTCTCCTAATTTATTCACCATCCTTTGGTCCAGGCATAGCAAAACTATTAATATTTATTAATTATCCTTTGGTCTAGGTGTAATTTAAATAAATATTAATGCATTAAGTTTTGTGAAATCCTCTAATTAAAATACGCTGCGTCCAAAGCGCACTAAAATTTCCGCATGCATATGAATTCTAATTTGATTCATAATACAAGATATATAATCAAGAAGCATTAACATAGATGTACTTGGTCCGTAACATCTATGTTCATCAGATCAATTAGAAGATGGTCAGTAATCTAAAAGCATTAAGATCAGATTTATATACTCCTCATGAATAAAATTTAAAAATAAATCATACTGAATATTCCATCAAAAGAGTGGCTATACCTTAGCCTTAGTAAAAGAAAATTTAGTTCATGATAACAAGTTCAAAAATAGCAAATAAAATAAAAAGTATAGAAAAATTAGACTGTTTGATTGCTGAAATTGATTATTCATTGCTCTTGACGTGGAGAACTTGGTGAACAAGAAGATGCTCCTTGATTGATGTCTTGATTGTCGAAAGAAATCAAAAATCTTTTTTTTTCTCTCATAAATCACTCTTCTCTTTCTACCTCTCTCCTCTCTTTTTCTTTTTATTTTTCTTTATTTCTCTGACTCTCTCCCTTTTTCTCTTTTTCTTTTTTTTTCTGACTTCTTCTTCCTCACTCTCTCTCTCTCTCTCTCTCTATTTTCTATGGCAACATCAGGTTTTATAGGTTAAGAGATTGATTTTCTCCTAAAATCCTTTAGAAATTAGGTTTAAGACTCCTAAAACAACTCAAATTAGGATCTGGATAATTCTGATCGTTGAATGTTGATCAAACGATCCAAAAATCACTTAAAAATCTCTTAAAATAACCCAGATCAAGTTGGATTTCATGCCAACCATTGGATCAACCGTTGGATTGAATCTGAGCCATCCGATTGCACAGAAAGAAGGCTTCTGATCTTTAGTTTAACGTTGGGATGAATCTCAGCCGTTGGATCTCGACCGAAAGCTACGGATATCGTTCATCAGTGTCTTCTTTTCGACCGTCCAATCAAGTTTCAGTGAAAGGCGCCCGTTAGATCAAATAAAATTTCCAAATTGCCCTTCGTAAACTATGCACGAGCCCGATGTTGCGTGGATCACCGCATTCTTCAGCCAATCAGAGTACGCTTCTTCATGTGAAATTCCCGAATTGCCCTTCAGATGGTCCACCATGCACCGCAAAAAATGCTGACGTCATTCTGACGTTAGCGTTGCATCGGCGGGTCGATCTACGGTCGAGCCAGACGGTCTGCTGAGCCGATTTTCTGAACCGATTTGAACCAAATCGACTTTTTTTTTTGAAATTCAATTCTGAGCTCGTTTGAAGTCCGTTTTGCCTGAAATTTATTTCATCTGAATCAGAAAAATAAGATCTTCACATTGGTGGCCTTCTTTCCTGCATAAAATTAATAAAAATATCATTTTCTAAAGAAATAGATTAATTTATTTTATAATTTAATACTTTTATTAGTATATTTTTACCACTTATCACACCCCCCAACTTAGTCATTGCTAGTCCCTTAGCAATATTTTATTTAATACCATATTTCAATAAGATTATCCATCATAAAGATAAAATCTAGGACTAAAGGTCAAAAAGTTTAGAAAATACTGCTAACTAAGCATTAAGCTTCAAAAGCAAATTTTTTAGTCAATATAACTAAAAACTTTCTTAGAGTACATCAAAGATCTATAACACTTATGTTCATGATAATTAACTTTAGCATTTCAGTATTAAATTAAAAGAACAAAAGTATCCTCTCTTATCACCTATTTTGGTCAATTTTCTATACATTCTCAATTTTATACTCATGAATTAAGGTAGCTTTCACACTGCCTTCTTTTTTTTTTTTTTTTTGCTGTGCTGAGCATCTTGGCCTTTTCTTCACCATTTTATGTGAATTTCTATACTTAACTTAGGTGCAGAGACCCAGTTACTAGGCTTTGGACAATCCACATATACTCTATCTTTTGCATTTTATTTTTAGGCAAGTAGCTCTTTCCTTAAATTCAAGTTTTTTTGATTAGAATGTATATTAATTATCAATTTTTAGTGATAATCGAATCTTCAGTTGGTCTTATAATCAATACCTACTTTATCTTGTTAGGTGCATGTGCAATCAGAAGTGCTAATAATCTTTTAATGACCTAAGTAGGCTGCTAAAAGTTAACCAAATAATCTACTTCTTTAACTCGTTACATTCATTAATAAATAATTCTATCTTTTATCACTTGTCCGATCTATCTTGCTTAAGATTTTCTTCTTGACACATGATTTTTTTTTTAACTTATTCTACATTATCTTAAAGAAGAAAGAAAAATAAAGGATGCAATAAATGATAGGAAGGAATACACCTGATTTGGTTCAGTCTGATTCTTTGGAGCTTTAAAATTTTGCTTGAGCTCTCATTGATTTTCTGCAAAATTAAAAATATACACCAGAGCAGTAAAAGAGCAACAACAAATTACTGAAAAAAAATAAAAAAAAAAGATCAAAACTAAAAAAAAAGAAAAAACCTATCTAGTAGTTCTGATTTATAGTCTTCAGCTTGACTTTCTTTGAGTTCTAAAGTGGATCAATCTGGTGCCACTTCAATTAGAATACTTTCATATTTGATCGAGTCCTCTTTCAATTTGATATTGCTAGCTTTTATAGTCTCAAACCTATTTTCTACAGAATTCTCATATACTGAATTGTCAATAATATCAATTAGAAAATAAGTTTGATTGTCATCAGGATGTTTAGTATCTTTGAAAATATTAAAAGTAACTTATTCATCTTGGACTCTAAGAATTAATTTTCCTTATTGAACATCTATTAAAGCTCCTCCAGTAGCTAAAAAGGGTCTCCCTAAAATAAAGGGTACATCATAATCTTCTTTCATATCAAGAACAATAAAATCAATAAAAAAAATAAACTTATTTACCTTTACCAAGACATCCTCCACTATACCTCTTGGATATTTAATGGATCTGTCGGCTAATTGAAGAGTAATAGTGGTAGGCTTTGGTTCTCCTAGACCCAGCTTCCTGAAAATAGAAAAAGGCATGAGATTAATGCTTGCTCCTAAATCACATAAAACTTTATCAAAACTACAATCACCAATAATGTAGGGGATAGTAAAACTCCCTGGATCTTTTAACTTCTATGGTAATTTATTTTGAAGTATTGCTGAGCATTCTTCATTCAAATTTATTCTCTCATGCTCCTTCAGCTTTTTCTTATTTGTTAGGATTTCTTTGAGAAACTTGGCATACCTGGGCATTTGAGTAATAGCATCTACAAAAGGAATATTAATATGTAAATTCTTTAGAATTTTGAAAAAGTTAGAAAATTTCTTATCTGGATGCTGTATTTGTCTCTCTAGGAATGGTAGTGGCAACACGTAGGGCTTCACATTTGGATCAGCAAACCGTATACCTAGAGACCATCCATCTGCTGGTTGTTTTGGTGACTGATGAATTTTAGTTGATGGTTTCTTATTTGTAGTTGGCTCTTCAGTCTCTTTCTTCTGATGTGGCTCCTCCAAGCTTTGTACCACTTCTTAGGGTGATAGCATTGACTTGCTCCCTTGGATTTGGTCTCCGTATTGCTTGGCAAGGATCCCTGAGGTCTCTCGGAGATTATTTTAGCCATTTGACCTATTTGCATCTCCAAGTTTTGAATTGCTGCTGTTTGGTCCTGCCTAAGTTTGGCTTCCAAATTTTTTATAGTTGCTTCTTGGTTTTGCATAAATTTGACCATCAGCTCTTCCATGTTGGACTTCTTTTCAGGTACTTGGAATCCTTGGGGGTGGCTGTTGTGCTGCATTTTGATTACTCCATGAGAAATTTGGGTGCTGCCTCCACCCTTGATTGTATGTGTTGGAGTAGGGATTATTTTGTTGCGGCCTGAAAAAATTACCAATATAATTAGCTGTATCAATTATTTTAGCAAAAGGATTACCTATCTGGCAATTGCTCGTATCGTGTCCTCCTCCACACAGGTCACAAGTAATGCTCTGAATATGCATAGCTGTTCCCTTTAAGTTGTTGACTTCGGCTCTAAGGGCTGCAATTTCAGCTAGTAAGGTTGGCACGCAATCTACTCCCTGCACAGCTGCTAGTCTTTTTGGCATCATGCATTCTGTCTGCCATTGATAGCTATTTGATGCCATCTCATCGATCAGATCGAAAGCTTCTTCCTCCATTTTTTCGATTAATGGTTCCTCCTGCTGCTGCATCAATCATAGAATGATTAGTAGGAGATAAACCATTATAGAAAGTTTGTACCTGAAGCCATACGGGTAGTTGATGATGTGGACATCTCCTCAGCAGTTTCTTGAAATGCTCCCAAGCCTCATATAGTGTCTCCATGTCCATCTGCATAAAGGAAGTGATATCGTTGCGCATCTTGGCAGTCTTGGAAGGTGGAAAGTACTTGGCTAAGAATTTTTGGGCTAGGACATCCCAAGTTGTGATAGAACCTGCAGGAAGAGAATGAAGCCAACTCTTAGCTTTATCCCATAAAGAGAAAGAAAATAACCTTAATCTAATAGCATCATCCGACACCCCATTAATTTTAAAAGTATCACAAAGTTTAAGAAAATTAGAAATATGGGCATTCGGATCATCATGCACGTGTCCACTGAATTGGACAGTTGATTGAATCATCTGGATCATCGTCGATTTTATTTCGAAGTTGTTTGCTCGTACAGGCGGTCTCCTGATGCTCGAAGCTGCATCGGCTACAGATGGTGTGATGTAATCATTTAATGGATGATGTACTGGTCGAATAGCTTCATGCTGTCCTTCAGTCGCCATATCCAATCCTAGATTGATGTCGTTAGGATCTTCAGCTGCCATGTTTCTTCTCTTGTTGTAGTCTTCTAATGGTCCTTTCAATTTCTGGATCTAAAGGTAGTAAGTTACTATGTCCAGTACGTGTCATGCACTGAAAATTTTTTTTTTAAAATAATAAAAATTAAAAATAAAATTTCTAAAGTAAAGCTAGGATCAAAATTTTAATATTATTTTAGACACAATCCCCGGCAATGGCGCCAAAAACTTGATGCATGCTAATTTATAGCTATGGCAAGTGCACCAGTCGATCAAGTAATAAAGTGAATGAGTAGAGTATCATCCCTAGAGGATTGAAAAATAAGTACTGAAAAGCTCTTTCCTATGCTTTATTTAGAAGATCGATTTATGAGAATAAGAAATTAAAGAATAAAATAAAAAAAAAATAATTAAAAATTTTTAAGAAAATAGAGAGAGTGTAAATTATTAGGATTTTAAACTCAAGAGCAATGGATTACTAAGGCAATCGGTTCACCAACTCAGTCAATACAATATTCAGATTTTTAGATTAATTTTATTTCATGTGACGGTGGAGTCTCCTAATTTATTCACTACCCTTTGGTCCAGGCATAGCAAAACTATCAATATTTATTAATTACCCTTTGGTCCAGGTGTAATTTAAATAAATATTAATGCATTAAGTTTTGTGAAACCCTCTAATTAAAATACGCTGCATCCAAAGCGCACTAAAATTTTCGCATGCATATGAATTCTAATTTGATTCATAATACAAGGTATATAATCAAGAAGCATTAACATAGATGTACTTGGTCCGTAACATCTATGTTCATCAGATCAATTAGAAGATGGCCAGTAATCTAAAAGCATTAAGATCAGATTTATATACTCCTCATGAATAAAATTTAAAAATAAATCACACTGAATATTGCATCAAAAGAGTGGCTACACCTTAGCCTTAGTAAAAAAAAATTTAGTTCATGATAACAAGTTCAAAAATAGCAAATAAAATAAAAAATATAGAAAAATTAGACTGTTTGATTGCTGAAATTGATTATCCATTGCTCTTAGCGTGGAGAACTTGGTGAAGAAAAAGATGCTCCTTAATCGATGTCTTGATTGTCGAAAGAAATCAAAAATCCTTTTTTTCTCTTATAAATCACTCTTCTCTTCCAAAAATTTGATGCATGCTAATTTATAGCTATGGCAAGTGCACCAGTCGATCAAGTAATAAAATGAATGAGTAGAGTATCGTCTTTAGAGGATTGAAAAATAAGTACTGAAAATCTCTTTTCTATGCTTTATTTAGAAGATCGATTTATGAGAATAAGAAATTAAAGAATAAAATAAAAAAATAATTAAAAATTTTTAAGAAAATAGAGAGAGTGTAAATTATTAGGATTTTAAACTCAAGAGCAATGGATTACTAAGGCAATCGGTTCACCAACTCAATCAATATAATATTTAGATTTTTAGATTAATTTTATTCTATGTGACGGTGGAGTCTCCTAATTTATTCACTACCCTTTGGTCCAGGCATAGCAAAACTATCAATATTTATTAATTATTCTTTGATCCAGGTGTAATTTAAATAAATATTAATACATTAAGTTTTGTGAAACTCTCTAATTAAAATACACTGCGTCCAAAGCGCACTAAAATTCCTGCATGCATATGAATTCTAATTTGATTCATAATACAAGGTATATAATCAAGAAGCATTAACATAGATGTACTTGGTCCGTAACATCTATGTTCATCAGATCAATTAGAAGATAGCCAGTAATCTAAAAGCATTAAGATCAGATTTATATACTCCTCATAAATAAAATTTAAAAATAAATCACATGGAATATTGCATCAAAAGAGTGGCTACACCTTAGCCTTAGTAAAAAAAAAATTAGTTTATGATAACAAGTTCAAAAATAGCAAATAAAATAAAAAATATAAAAAAATTAAACTATTTGATTGCTGAAATTGATTATCCGTTGCTTTTGGCGTAGAGAACTTGGTGAAGAAGAAGATGCTCCTTGATCGATGTCTTGACATTCGAAAGAAATCAAAAATTCTTTTTTTCTCTCACAAAATCACTCCTCTTTCTACCTCTCTTATCTCTTTTTCTTTTTATTTTTCTTTATTTCTCTGACTCTCTCCCTTTTTCTCTTTTTCTCTTTTTTTATGACTTCTTCTTCTTCTCTCTCTCTCTCTCTCTCTCTATTTTTTACGGCAACATCAGATTTTATAGGTTAAGAGATTGATTTTCTCCCTAAAATCCTTTAGAAATTAGGTTTAAGACTCCTAAAACAACTCAAATTAGGATCTGGGTAATTCTGATCATTGAATGTTGATCAAATAGTCTAAAAATTACTTAAAAATTCCTTAAAATAATTCAGATCAAGTCGAATTTCGTGCCAACCATTGGATCAACCGTTGGATTGAATCTGGGCCGTTCGATCGCACAGAAAGAAGGCTTCTGATCTTTAGTTTAACGTCGGGATGAATCTCAGCCGTTGGATCTCGATCGAAAGCTGCAGATGCCGCTCACCAGTGCCTACTTTTCGATCGTCCGATCGAGTTTCAGTGAAAGGCATCCTTGGATCAAACAAAATTCTCAAATTGCCCTCCGTAAATCATGCGCGAGCCTGATGTTGCATGAACCGCCGCGTTCTTCAGCCATTCAGAGCGCGCTTCTTCATATGAAATTTTCGAATTATCCTTCAGATGGTCCATCGTGCGTCGTAAAAAATGCTGACGTCATCCTAACATCAGCGTTGCATCAGCGGGTCGGTCTGCGGTCGAGCCGGATGGTCTGCTGAGTCAATTTTTTGAACTGATTTGAACCGAATCGATTTTTTTTTTTTGAAATTCAATTTTGGACTCGTTTGAAGTCCGTTTTTTTTGAAATTTATTTCATCTGAACTAAAAAAATAAGATCTCCACATTGGTGGTCTTCTTTCCTACATAAGATTAATAAAAATATTAATTTTTAAAGAAATAGATTAATTTATTTTATAATTTAATACTTTTATTAGTATATTTTTACCACTTATCACTTCTTCCGCACGGGCATATTCCTCGGCCCAAGCCAGCAGATTGGCGAAGTTTCTGAGATACTTTTTTTTAGGAAGAACAGCAAGTCATTCTTCTGAAGACCGTCCTTGAGTGCGGCCATCGCAACAGACTGGTTTAGGTTTCGAACCTTCAATGCCACGACGTTAAACTGGATGACGTAAGCTTGGATGGATTCTTCCAGCTTCTGCTTGACGTTCATCAAGAAATCCAAACCTCAGCGCGGATGTCGGCTGTTGATGAAGTGAGCCACGAACTAACGGCTCATCTGATCAAAAAAGAAGATCGTACCCGATTTCAATGTCGAGTATCAATTTCTCGCTGCTTCTTTAAGGTAGATGAGAAGGCTCGGCACAGTATGGCATCTAAAGCATCATGAAGTAGCATCATGGTCTGGAAGACCTCCAGATGATCAATCGGATCAGAGGTTCCATCGTAGCTTTCAAGTTGAGGAAGCTTGAAGTTTGGTGGAATGGACTCTTGCATAATCTAGAGGGGAAAGGGAGATCAGTGCGGACGTCGGCATGATGAGCCGGGACGACGTGGCCGAACTCTTCAATCCATCGATCCATCTCTCATAATCTATGATTAAGGGTGTCGTCCTGATTGCAGATCTTGGGGTACTTCCGGCTACAAACAGAAAAGGTCTCCTTCCGAGGAGAATCATGATCTAAATATGGATCCTCGACTCTCTATTTTTCTTTCCAAGAGGCGGCAGGTACATCGACTCAAGTACTCTTCCTTGGGATCGATTTTCGACATTCGGATGGTGGGTTTCCTAGTGGAGTCATCGTTGGAGGCTGCTGCATGGCCCACATTGCCTCCATGAGGCCACGGACCTACCGGACAAGCAGATTGAACTGCTCCACATCTATCATGGGTATAGATGAAATCTGAGTTGTCGGAGCTGAAGTAGGAGCAGATGGATCTAGATGGGATCGGACCATGGAGGCCGTCGATCGTCGAGTTGAAGCTCTTCTGGAAGGCATTTTCTCTTCGAAAAAGAACTCTAGAGAAGAAGAAGAGAGGTCTCCGAAGAGGGAAGAGAGAAATCGTCATCGAGCACTCCTTTAAGAATAAGGAAATCTTGAAGGTTTGGGCCCTCCTCTAGTGCCAATCTGTTGACGCAAAAACTAATCATCGCCGGATCCAACTGGAGTGGAGGAGGATGAGGTCGCTGCTCGGGATCTGCAAAATAAAGTTCTGTTCGAAGCCGATGGGGGTGGCTTCGATAGGACCCTCCGACGGTCAAGTCAGCTCTGGCCAATAGAAATGGGGTGCTCTGGAATGAGTTCGACAAAGTTTAAAGGAGGAGAGGAGAGCTTAGAGCTTAGCGTATCTGGAGGATCCTTTTTATAGACGGAGCTTGATTGATGGTGATGACCATATCGTCCGATCGTGGGCCGTTCGGGGCCGTATGGAGTTCGGTACGGAGAGGAAGGCATTGTCAAGCAGATAGTGACAGCCATACTGATGGATCGTGAGCCGCATGGGACTGGCTACGGAGAGAGTGGTGGCCATATCGTTCGATCGCATCGCCTGTGGCAGACTGATGGTGACAGTTCATCCAGATTTAATGGCCGTGACTATGAGAAAGTAGGCATTGATCGGTGGACTTCGGTATGTATCAATTCTAGAGGAGTTCGGACTTCTGAAAGAGTTCGATCGGAGAAAAGCTTGGAATGAGTTCGGTCAAAGGAATGTGGAGGAAGTTCGGCTCTCGTAGGCGTCTGGCTGGAGGAGTGCGGCTAAGGCTCGACCGCTGGGAGTCTGAAGGAGCTCGATCACTGAGGAGTTCGATCGGCTAAAGGAGTTTGGCTAAGATCCATCCGCTAAAGTTCTTTTATGGCTACCGATTGCATTAGACTAAGCATCGAACTGGACTTCGGCAGGAGCGAGGTTTATCTCCAACAATATCAATTAATTCGAATGTTAGAATTTAACTATTTATTTTAAATCTTACTTGAGTTTGACTAGAAGGGCTTTACTAAAAATAATAATAATGATCTAAATACAAAAAAAAAACTAAGCATTGTAGAGGAATAAATAAGAAATATAACTTAATATAAAATTCTAGACATGTGAATTACTCGATAATAATAGAGTTAACAATCACTTTTTTATTTGATTAAAATAAACCATTCCTCTTGTATTTTATCTTTAGAGGTGTAATCAAGTTGAGCCGAGTCAAGTAGCTAGAAACTTGAGCTCGATTCGATTCAAAATATTCAAGTTCGAGATCGATCAAGTCTTAATACCTTAATCTTGAGCTCAACTCGATAAAAAATAAGCAAAGCTCGGGATTGACTGAATTTTACTCAAATATCAATAAAGCCAAACTTGAGCTTAAAATTAAGCCTTAGCTTAATAATAATAAATATATTAATATATATTATAAATAAATATAATATTATTAAAAATATATAAAAATTTGAATAAGCTTGTAAATTTTTGAGTTGAATATCCTACAATTTAAGCTTGATTCAAAAAACTATCAAACTACTCAGGCTCGATATAATCGGATCAAATCAAACTCTGCATGAGTAGCTTGACTCGTTTGCACTCCTACTTATCTATACTAAAATCAATATTCTCGGTAAATACCCTACATTGCTATCTATCTTTGTATATGCAATTAATCAAGCTTTAGTTATATATAATCTCTTCTCATTCCATTCAAATGAATTCAAAGAAATTTATCGCATCATTTTTCTAATTATCAAATAGTTAAAATCCTTCCATCACATCACCACCATCATTTTGTTTAGATGATTATCCCACTTATATATCTTAAAGTTGCAAAACTCTAAAATACAAAGTATTGAACTATGATACTCCTTGATATACCATATATATTATAAAATATACATATTGTCATGACTAAATACCAAAAAATTGAAGAAAAATACTCCAATTCTCAAAAATCTACATGTTATCGTACTTAGACACTAAAAGGGAAAATAAAGAATTTGAAAAAATAATTCTTAGTAAACTTTGAACGGCATGGAGATTCGGTATTGAATTCAGCCATTTTGATGATTCTAGAAAGCCAAACTGGGAGAAAAAAATCTTAGAGATTACTTGAGAAGGAGATAGATGGAGATATGGTGGATATCTTTGGAGTATCCATAAATTAGACAATAGACCGAATTTATGAAAGAGAATAAACATCATTTAGCTCCACATATCGCAAAACCTTGGAGTCGGAAGATGAATAGGAGAGGATGATGAGGATGAGAGAAGGGACTGTGGTTATAAATAGAGGTCAGGCCATTAAAGATGTTGCATAAGAATATTATTAATGGGTTCTCTTAAACCTTGTGATGCATGATACAAGAGTGCTAGGTCACATACCATTTTCTTTAATTAAGTCATACAAATTAGTCATCTTAATTGTTGACTTGGATGGATAATAAATAACTGTAAACATTTGTCTCCATACATAATAAAGATGAGCCATTAGTCAATCTAGGTTGCTCGTTTAGCAATTCAAACATGGATGATGATGTAGCGATTGCTCGCTGACTCATTTATATTAAGTCAATAAACTAGTTATATCAAATACCAATTTGGATGGTTGCAAAGATTCTTTTTCTTTTTTTTTTTTGTCTAAAAGCAAAAAAAGTTTTCTTCTTTTAAATCATGTAACTTGTTATTTACTTTATCATTTTTGTCATATGCACGCATCTTATTTCTCTTCTTTAAAAGAATAAAAATCAAAATGAAATATAACCGCATCTATTGATATATATAATATATCCACCATATATTATAAGTTAACAAAAAACATATCAAGAATTGTCCATCAAAATTATTGGCCAAAATGGCATCATGCTGAACTATTAAAACATATTAAAATATGATATTTTAAAGGAATGTCAAAAAAATATATTCTAATCCATAAGTGATTCATTATTTCATGCCACTTATACTCTATATAAATAAACTTAATTATCTATGGGATTTAATTCAACAATAAATTTTTTTTCAAAAATAATAAAAATCATGCTAGGATACCCTCATGCGCTCCTCATTACATCTTCAACATCATCATCATCATCTTCTCCGGTTCTCCACCATCCCAATCATTCTCCTCCATAGAGGTGGTGATTTGTGTCACAGAGGAGATGAGACTTGTAGTGACGGGTGATGGTGGTTATGTAGAGAATGTTGAGGCCAAGAGGTAGATGATAAGAATGATAGTGGGAAGAGAGAGGGAGAGAAAAGATGACAAAAGAGATCCTTCCCCATGCCTTAGATGGAGCAAAGAGATAATAATTGGAGACGAGGAAGAGAGGAGAAGAGATCTCTCTTGATATCTCAAGTTAAATTTAGGTAATTAAGTCTAAAACTTGAATGAGTAGGATAATGTATTAGGTCTAGTTATAGAATATGTTAGGTCCGCCGGAAAGGTAAAAACTTAAGGGAGAAAATGGGGAGCACCCACTTTAGCCATTTTGGCCCGTCCTTTACCAAATAACAATAGTGTAAACTTTTCTAAGATGTACTTTTCAAAAAGTATGATTTAGAAAAATATTCATTCTTCATTTATGCAATCAAACATGCCTTTAAAATATACAACCAAGCATAACCAATATGGAAAAATAAAAATAGCCAAAATGAATATAATACTTATTTTACATCAAAAACTATTAAATGTTCTATAGTTAAAATGAAATCCTATATCGCTATTTGTTTGTGAGGCTCCACATCATATTATAATCGTGCACTTTAAACTATAAGAGAAACCGCAAGCTGGATTGCAACTTTGTTGCCAATCATATCGATAATGTGCGGCTAATCACCTCTACAGGAAATACTTTGACCTAGCTTTTGTAAATTCTATAAGCTGTATCTATTGGTCAATTCTATAATATATAGAATTTAAAAAAAAAATCAATGTTCAAATCATTCTTAAATATTTAATAATATAATTTTTATAATAACTACGTACATTGCATATGCCATATCTTAGTCATAAAAAAGTTAAAATTTGAAAGTGTATACTTTTATTTAAGATGGCCAATCATCAGCAAGGAAGTCCTTTGCATGTATTTGGATCATGAGCTTGCAGATGCTCGAAGATTTAGTACTACAAGGAATTAATAATTTTAAAAGGAATATGATAAAACAAAAATTTCTTTAGCTAATTTCTTGTTCAATCGCCTTCAATGTCATAGATACATCAATTGGCAGAAAAATGAGACAATATAAAGCTACTTATAATATTTTTCCAGAAGAAGCAGCGGCGGAGTTAGGAAGGGAAGTGGGGTCGAAAATGAGATATTTTGATGTAGTTGTATAAGACTAGACTTAATGGCCAATGTCTTTGTTACCAGGATTGAACATAAAAAAAATCCAAAGCTTTTTATTTTATCCTTCATCAATTATCTACTAATAATGAGCGAAGTCTACCCTACGTTCCCTTCGGATGATGATGAGCGGTGTCTCTTTATTTTCTCCCCAAAGAAGCTTCGAGGAAGCTTCCTCCAAACATTGCACTCAAGTACCGCCCGTAATTAAGCGTGAGTTTCGCGTGCCCGGCCAAAACCGCATTCTTTCTCTACATCTGAATAGCCCAATTTACCCTTCTATGGTAGCCCCCAAAGCAATATATCATTGGCAGCATTTACATTTTCCGGGGGGTATTTCGGTCCAAATAAAAATAAGAACCTAGAATCATTTGTTCCAGAAGGCAGGACTAAATGGTAATTATCCCTCTTCGAGCAACCCTCGTCTGCCACCAAACCGTCCAAGATCCACGGCACCATCTGTGCCACCAAACCCCCTCGTTTCTCAAGTCCATTTCCCACTGTACCCTCGATTCCCCGTTCCAAACGAAGAAAGCACCATCCGCAGTCGTTTCTTAATTGCTTGCTGGGTCGAAAAAATTTTAAGAGGCTTTTTAAAGCCCCGTTGATTAAACGACGTGGCCGTGACTCAGACTTTGCGACGGTAAGCGAAGGCGAGCGGCGTGACTGGTCGGAGGAAAGAAATTTTGCGAAAAAAAGAAAAAAAGTTCTGGGAAAGAAAGGGAAGGTCTTCGAGCTCTCTCTCCACCATCCCTTTCCCCACCCCGCCCCACCAAGAACTTTGGCCCAGGGCTAGGGTTAGGGTTTCTGAGTTCTCTGCGGGGTTCCGGGTTCTCCTCGTTGATCGCTCTCCCTACGATCTCCCGCTGTCCTTGGGCGGAGGCGCTTCTGCGATTTCCGGTGCTCGATCTGACGGGATCTCGTCTGGCAATGTCCCGATTCGAGGAGGAGGAGGTCCGGATGTGCTGTCCGGTTCCGATTCTCGACAGATAGCCCAGGGATCTCCGGCGGGCCCTTCCTGGCGACATGGAACACGCTCTGTCCGTAATCCCGGCGTCCGTTTTCAGGAACCTTGCCGATAAGCTCTACGAGAAGCGGAAGAATGCTGCCCTTGAGGTATTCGCTCCCCGCACCATCCGGATCTTCATTCCATCTCTCAATTTTCATCTCTCTCTCTCTCTCTCTCTCTCTCTCTCTCTTTCGGTCTCAAAGTCGTTGATCGTTTCTCTGGCATGACTTTGGGAACAAAATAATCGAAAACAGATCGAAGGTATCGTGAAACAACTGGCGCTTGCGGGAGAGCATGACAAGATCGCAGCTGTGATCAATGTGTTAACCACTGAATTCACGTATTCCCCGCAGACAAACCATAGGAAGGTCTGTCAATGGTGGAATTGTTGGAATCCGAACTTAAATTTTGTTGAAATCAGTATCTTCTTTTTTTAAAAATTTATTCCAATTTTGATTTTTTTTTTCTATTTTGCTTTATTCTAACTTTGAAAATTTCTAATAATGTTGGTTTCTGCTGTCTTATATTATAATCTAATGGTGATGCTGTATAATTTTGGCAGGGAGGCTTAATAGGGCTTGCAGCAGCTACAGTTGGTTTGGCAACTGAAGCTGCCCAGCATCTTGAGGTTAGTAATGTAAAAAAAAGTAAATGAAACTTCCAGTACATACGATGTTACCTCTTTTTTGATACTCTGGGCTATCCGGATCCTGCTAAAATGACCTGTGCTAGATGTTGATTGTAGGCAAGTCTTTAATGCTCCATGTTAATGCCGCGAGGTGTTGATATAGGAGATGTATTCTGCTGTACATGAGGATTAGTGGCATGCATTGGCACACCACAAGAAAACTCACGATGATGATTAGATGAAGCTTTAGCTTTTATTTTTTGAGATATTTGATTTATTGGTGACAACTTGACAATGTCTTTTTAATACTCAAGTGGTAAATCTATGATCCAAAGTCACATAAATTTGCATGCTGCAATTTTTGAAGGTCCTCAACACCTGCATTGCTCCATCTAAACTGACATGGCCAAGAATAACCAAAACAAAGATTCGAATCTTTGACTTTAAGGTGGCTTTTGATAGGAGTATAAGGAAAACATGCCACGTGGTATCTATGCTAGGTTCTGTTCGGTTGTCAAAAATTTTTGGAAGAGCTAAAAATTGGAATAAAATGTCGAACTTTTTTTTTTTTGAAATTGCAAAGCAGCATGTATATTTTTATACAATGATATTAATATTTTAAATAAAATATCAACTTTAAAGAATGATACTATATATTATAACATTATAGTAAGTATATTATATTACAATGAACATGATATAAATAAATACATCATGTAGTGATATGTTATATTATAATGTTAATGTTTTAAATACTACATTAATGTAAATAATATCATGTTATTATTTTATAATCATATATATTTTTACTATATTAATAGGCATACAATGATACCACTGTATATATAATTTTGTATAATGATATTATACTATAGCTCTAATATTAAAAACTTAAACATGAATTGTCTTATTATGTTAATGTTTACAACATTCATATTATATAATATTATTGAAATGCAAAAATCAAATAGTAATATAAATTTTCTTATATTAATAAAATAGAATACTATGACACAATATTATAATCAAGGTTTTATATCTTGGTGGGATGGGGGATGTTTGGATTATCCTATCCTATTTTTGTGAGAAAATGATTCCAAGATGTGTTTGGGACTCTGAAACCCACTCACATGGGGATAGAAGAAGAAAGAGGAAAGAAGGAAGGAAAGAAGAAGAAAGAGGAAAGAATGAAGAAAAGGAAAAGTGAAAGGAAAAAAGAAGAAAAATGGAAAAAAGAAAGGAAGGGGGAAGAAAAGAAAAATAAGTAAAGGAAAGAAAGGAAGATAGAAGAAAAGAAAGAAAAGAAGAAAAAAAGATAAAAAGAAAAAAAGAAAGAAAGGAAAGAATGGGAGAGAGATGGATGATATCTGACGAGACTGTTGTCGAGACGGGCTAGGATAATGGGGCATCCCGTTCCATCATTCCATGGAGAAACCGGGACATCTTTGCCCCACGAGATTTAAAACCTTGATTGTCATATAATATAAAATAATATTAATATTAGTATAATATTAATTTAATATTAATGTAATAAGTATTAAATATTTGCTATAATAGATATAATATGATTATAGTAGTATTGTTATATTATAATAATATTATTAATAATTATTTATAGCTTATCTAGATATATTTTATAATGAATTTTATAATACAATAGAATAGCAATATTTTTGTGATAGTAGTATGATATATGATACATTGGCCGCTATGTTATGATACTTATGTAATCTAATGGATGCTATAAAATTAATTTCAGAGATATGATTAGAAGGATGAGAAGGGCAAAAAAAATACAATAAGATGGTTTGATTGGGCATAGCCTATTGCAAGTATATGCCCATTTTGCAAATGGTGTTTGGCTAGCATAAGGCCCCAATTCCAAATCTTATGTTGCAATCAAACACCACCTAATTAATACATCGTATTCTACTTAGAATACTTGGATTCAAATGAAGAGGAAGATATAGGCAATAATATTCCAATTAATGAAAAATGATAAAAAGGATTAATATAAGAACATTAGGGGTACTACTAAAAAAAAAAAGAACATTAGGGGTAGGCCAACTAGTAGGTTGCTAAGAATCGGCTTTCTATATAAACGAACCAATCAAGCTTTCCTAGAGCTCCAACAAAGCTTAATAGAAGCTATTCAATCTTGGGCCGTATGAGATTTGATACAAGCTTCTTATCAAGTTGAGCAAAACTTCCATTTATGTTAACTAGCATTTGACCTCCACTTTCCACGCTTGGTATATTTATTAGCTGAGCTTTAGAATTTTTTTTAAGCTTGCCTCGTTTCATAGTTGAGCAAGCCCAAATGAGCCTATCAAGTGACCCTATCCCAAGATTTTCATGAACAGCTCAGATCATTTGAAGCCTAAAGAACACATGATTATACCCCATTTTATCTCCATTCACTGCACAAATGCTATGGCTTTTATAAGTAATTTGTTAGCACTAGCTTGATGGCTGATGCAATGCAGTGCCTGAGATAATTTTTTGGAAATAAATTTTAGAGATGAATATGATGCATCTTTTCCATGCCTGATACACAATGGCAGTTTAATATATATATATATATATATATATATATATATATATATATATATATATATATATATATATATATATTGATGCGATCATTAATCTGACCTATTACCTAATTAGCACATTTTCAATACAAGACTTTTTTTTGACTTTCATCACCAAAACTATTATTTTAAAGAACTGAAATGCCAACTTTTTATGTTGTATATTTGACTATAATTTGTCTGGGAAGATAAAATTAAGAAAATAAATAGATAAAGATGATGAATAAGGTGGAGGAGAAACAGATGGGAAGTGAGATCCATTTGTAGAAGGATTTTTTAAAAATTTTGTTAATATCATATTCATAGTTTGGATTTCATTGAGTTGGAATCAAGACAAATCTAGAACTTTCTTAATTCAACCTATTAACTAGGTTAAAACTTCCTATCATGAGGAGTTTCTTTTTGAGAAATAATAACCATCCTCATTTTCAGCATTTCAATATTTATTCAAAGGGGCATCCCGGTGTCTGAGACCCACCACTGCAAGGTCTAAGGAGGGTTAGATGTATGAGCTTTACCTCGCATGTGAAGAGGTTTTCATGTTTCAAACCCGTGACACCAAACTCATAATAGAGAAGCCTTACCATTGTGCCAAGGCCAGCCCTCTTTCCAATATCTATCTAAATTACAAAAAAAAAAAGAAAGAGATTTTAAATCAAATTTAGGCAATCCTGTAATTGGTTTGATGCTTACAAGAAAGGAAAAAAATTATTATCAGGCATAGCTTTTAAACATGTTTAGATCGATTACCTAGGAATTCTGTGGAGTTCGTTATAGTCCGAGTAATGTAAGTAAGGGTATAAGTGCTGACTTATTGAAAACATGTAAATTATGAATCCATGCATATATTTACAAACAATTTACTGTCAATTGGACAAAACAATAAATACTTTAAATTATGATAATAAGAGATCAGAAGGGATGGGCTACTCATTGTTCATGTACGAAGATTTGCTAATAGGAAGCTTATCAATCTAGAAACCCCAAGATAGGCAAAGATATATCTTTTCAATAATTACTTGATGTTCTTCTTTTCTGACCATTAAAATTACATCTCAAAATGTGTTAAATTGGCTCAAATAAATGGGAAAAATAGGAGGGATTTTTTAGGTTGTGTGCATATTTGTTTTGATATAAAGATATAGCTTCTCCCTTTTCTGATTCATTGTGTCCGTTTCCTTCATGTAATTCAGATTTTTGTGTATGATGTTTGATTTTCTATGTGAAAGATTTTGTAATACATCTTTTTTTTTTTCACTTAATTGTCAGCAAATTGTACCACCTGTACTTAATTCCTTTCTTGACCAAGACAGCAGAGTTCGGTATTGTGCTTGCGAAGCATTGTATAACATAGCAAAGGTAAGTACGGGCTTAGCAACTGCGATGGCTTATGTCTATAAATGTTGTTAGAAGAATAGTGTGCTCTTCATACTATATGGAACTTTGATCTCTCTCTCTCTCTCTCAGGTTGTAAGAGGAGATTTCATCATATTTTTCAATAAGATATTTGATGCACTTTGTAAGCTCTCGGCAGATTCGGATGCTAATGTGCAGAGTGCTGCTCATCTTCTAGACCGGCTCATAAAGGTAAGACATGAATTTGATTTTCTTTTATTTTTTTTCAAAAATATATCAAGTTTTTTTTGGGTTCTAGTTGTAATGTAATCTAATATATTAACCAGGATATTGTAACCGAGAGTGATCAATTCAGGTGCACTATCTGGCCCTGTTTGTTTTAGTTTTGATTCACGGTTGCCTTTTTTTGTCTAAATATAAATTTATGTTAAAATGTCATCTTCTTTGTGTATTTTAAAGCATAGAAGAATTTATACCACTTTTGAGAGAGCGCATGAATGTACTCAACCCTTATGTACGCCAATTCTTGGTGGGATGGATCACTGTGTTGGATAGTGTTCCAGATATTGATATGCTTGGTTTCCTTCCAGATTTTCTTGATGGTAATTTTCTGAAGTATCCCTTCAAACTATTTGTGCTTGTACCTTTTAAATATCCTACACAAATGATTCATCCTCTGCAGGTTTGTTCAACATGTTAAGTGATTCCAGTCGTGAAATACGTCAACAAGCCGATTCTGCACTTTCCGAATTTCTTCAAGAAATAAAGAATTCTCCAGTAAGGCTTCTGTTCTCTGGATAAAAAGATGGTCTGAAAGGAAATTTTCTTGAAAATAGATGAGAAGTTTCTTATCATTGATCATTTTCCTCTATAGCCACAATTAGATATCAACTTGTATCTGGTGTTTCTTTGAGATTTCTGTAGATGTTTCTTTATCGAAACAGAAATTATCAGGAGCTGCATTATTTAATAATCAAGTTCTCGAAGTATAAGATTCTAACTTGAAATGTGCATGCTATGAAGAATGTAGATTATGGTCGTATGGCTGAAATATTGGTACAAAGGGCAGGTTCTTCTGATGAATTTACTCGGTTGACAGCTATCACATGGGTATGGATAAGTTCTTCTCTTAAAGCTGTAACAGTCATGCTTTGTTTTTTGAATTGTAGCTTCTTGACTGATGGCAATATTTTCTCAACTTTTATGATGTAAAATTTCATGCAACCTTTTCCTTTTTATCTTGTTACCTATTCTTTGGTATTAGGATAGATAATTTATGCTTTGTCCATACTTACCTATTATTTGGTATTAGGATGGTAATTTGCACTTTGGCTATCATTATCCGTTATTTGGTATTAGGATAGATAATTTATATTTTGCCTATTTAATGATGCAGATAAATGAATTTGTAAAACTTGGTGGAGACCAGCTTGTTCCTTACTATGCAGATATACTAGGGGCTATATTACCTTGCATATCCGATAAAGAGGAGAAGATCAGAGTGGTATGATTACTTCTTTGTTTGTTGCAGTTGCGGTCTACAGTTACTGGTTTCAGTATATTGTTGTTAATCTTTTATGCTTGCCCTCAGGTTGCTCGTGAAACCAATGAAGAGCTTCGTGCCATTCGAGCTGATCCGGCAGAGGGATTTGATATAGGAGCCATCCTCTCTATTGCAAGGAGGTGCATTTTTTTGTCACCTGGGAAACACATAGGTTTAAAGGTTACTTATGCCTCTATAATTCATGTATTAATACACCTCTTGTGACTCTAAATGAGCAACAGGAGAAAGCTGTACAGGAAGTGTGGCTTGTTTGGTGCTATTATATATATATTTTTTGGGGCAATGATCATTTTAATATGAATTAGCCATTTTATGATTTTGTGATATTGTTGTGATTTTCCTATCAGGGAATTAACTAATGAATGGGAGGCTACCCGAATTGAAGCATTGCACTGGATTGCAACTCTTTTGGCCCGGCATCGAGCTGAGGTAGTTAGTTAAAGAATTTATATGGACAATGTATGTCTTTGTATGTAAGTGGTGTGTGTTTTTTGGCTTTCTAATGTTATTTCTTCTACTTATCGTGGTTGATTGCAATTTTTATACTTAACTGAGAAGAAACAACTTTTGAACCTTTAGTATTCACAAACTGGAAATTCTGTGCATAATGGTTTTCTTTGCATGGCATAATCTGTGACTTTTGTATTTACCATTTTTCTTTTTCATATTTTTATGTGGAAATGTTTGCACCATCTGATTTCAATGCAGATGAGGTTGTAATTATGAAATTATGCAGAGAAGGTAAACCAAACCTATGTTATATTGACTTACGTATGAGTGTGTGCATGTATCTATATGTTGAATCTTTCTAATCTTTAAAAATTTCTTCTTTGGATCTATACACAAGTGCCATACCAATGCCCATTTTGTAAATGTTTGTGCGTGTTTTAGAGTAAACTGAAGGGTCCAGATAACATGGCTTCCACCAGATGGATAAAGGACAAGTGATGATATACTCAATTATCTGTGCAATTTTAAAAGGGAGGTCCACTTGATATATGTAGCACGGAAAAAGAATTGCAAGGCCAACTGTCCAAAACTAAGTAGAATCCTGGACCATTAAATGGCTTTAATTTAGAAAGGTGAAGGAGATTTACTTGTTTGGTATTCGGTACCATGTACAATTTGCCAAAAAAATTTGCAATAGTGAAATAACATGGTTTTCTAAGAGGGGAGATGAGCTGTTGAAGGAACTTTTTATAAACATTAAATCCACTCCTTTACTTTGGTCTGAGGAGGTAACACGTCCATTACTTACCTTTTTGTTGACAGAATCAGCAAGATTTATATTATGCTTGATTGCTTTCCCTTTCCTCTCTCATTTAATTTAATGAAATTTGTTGCAAGAAAAATGTGCATTTATTTCTGTGTATATTGGCGAGGAGAGTTAGTTTTCAAGAATGGCTTTAATGTGGGCACATCTGGTGCAGGGGAACTAAACTATTTCTGTAACTGATCCTACACTCTTTTGTTTCTACATATTTGAGAGAAGAAGATAATTCAGATTTCACTGTCATTTGCATTCTCTAAAGCATGAGTCTGAATTGACACTGAATGTATTGATGTCTCAAATACCACCTAGGTAGAGCCTTCTTGCTTGCTTGCTTGTCAATGCTAACATGCCCTTCTATCCAATGTTTGACCTTCCTTATAAACTGTTTGGTAAAACTTTGTTTACACACTAAAGTTAGAGCACATTACTTGGACTATAGCTTGCAATGTTTCAAGCTACTAAAGAGTGAGTTATATCTACTAAATGTACAATGGAAGTGCTCTCGTAATTTCTAATTTTGGGAATAAACCAAACCAATGCTAAATATTTTTGCTTTCTAATTTATTAACAGGGAATTTCCAAACTTAAATTGTATTAGTTATAATTCCATGAAACAAAATAATGTGTTCAGTTTTTCCCATAATTGATGGCACATTCTTCCATTCATTGACTTGAGGCATGATTACAACAGAGTATTGCAAATGCTAATTTGTTAGGCATTGAGAAATTAAAGTTAGCAATGTGGGTATTGTAAGACTATTAACGGTTTTGATCATGGAGCAATGGTGAGCTGAAAAAATAGGAGATTGTGACTTGTTAGCCTTTTAAACTTGTTATAGATATGCTAGCTAGTGTTATTAAAGAGGTATGCAATATTTAATTAATTTACGTATGAAAATTATGATGAATCCTTAGATTTACCTGAGCTTCAAGTTTAAAATTTAAAATTTAAACAAGTTGGAACTAGTTCAAATTAAGTAGATACATCTATGATGTAGGACAGAAAAAGCTTTGATACCAAATTGAGGCTGGATAGAAGGAGGAGAATGAAGAAGAGGAAAGAGAAGAGGAGGAGAAGAAGACGGGAAAAGGGCAACTCAATATCCTGTATTCTCATATTTTAATAATGCAAACTGTCTTCTCAATTAACATTAATAATGGGTTATATAGACAATCCAAAACCCTAATAAGAGTTTGCATAGAAATAAAATACTGGAGTTCTCATAAAATTCTAGTTCTAAACTCCACAAAATTCTAGTTCTAGTCCACACAAAAACAAAATTCCCTAATTCCCAAATTAATTAAAAATTTCTAACTGTTATACTTGCGCCTAATAGAAGTGTGACTGGATTTCTTATGGGACGGTCCTCTGTGAATTTGTACTTAAAAAAAAAAAAAAGGCCATATGTGTGATTAGTTGCAAAAAAGGTAACTAAAAGTGATCATTTTTTGTCTCATATAGTTCTTATGATAACTTGAGAAGTTGATGGTGTCATGGTCTTAACGTTCAAGGGACATATCCATATGGTTGACATTTTATGGGCTTGATTAGTGGACAATGAAGGTTGTCCAAACATATGATGATTGTTGCAAAGAGCACAATGTTGAAATTGATGTGTGTTAATGAAATTAGAATGAGCACACTAGAAAAACCCAAGGAGCCGATTGGTTGAGGTTGAACCGTTGATGTGACTCAAAGTGATCATGACATGGTCAAGTTCAATGCTGGCCAAAGGGTGGATAAAGAAGCGGGGAATGATTGCCAAAACCTGGATTTTGAGAAAGCTTGCTTTGATGGAAAATTTAGTTACTGATGGTATTGAGAGTTAAGTACAAAGTACTCCAAATTGGTTGGAGAGAGTCTTTGGAATGTGGTTGTTTGACTTCTGCGATCATGTGCAAAAAGATTGGATTTGGCTCCACTAGGGGTGGATTTTGGATATGCAAGTGAAAGAAGCAGAAATTTGAAAGAGTTTGCAAATATTTGCATGAGACTTGGTTTGGCCAAAAGTTGGCTTTCATTGGTAATAAGTCTCAAAAGGAATTAGCAAGTTGACCCCAATATATTATAACATTGTTGTTATGGTTTATGATATTGGTATGCATGTTTCATATCGTTGAATATGTATAACTTTTCTTGTATGTAAAAATTGGTTTTGGGGTACATTTATTTGATAAGGGTGATATGAGGCCAAAAAACAATATCAGATGTTCATCCTCTTCCCCATTGTTAATAATGAGAAAGATGATCTGGTTCATATTGTTGGGCACAACTCATTTTTGACTGCTATGTCCTATTACAAATTACCATCTAAGTCTCATTCTTGACTGTTATGTCCTATTACAAGTTACCATCTAAGTCTGACACTCATAATGACTAAGCCTTTTTCATGTAAATACATGGGAATTCCTTCTTCTAATTGATGTGTGAGATTGATGGTTTGATGTCCATGTTGTGAGTCTGCTGCTTAAAGAACTTGAATCCAATGACTGGTCACTTCATATGATTTAATTTATCTCACTTTTTTTATCAATTGAAATAAGTATACTTGTGACATGATTGTTTATATAAGCTACTTGCATTTAGTAATATTGGAGTATTCCTTTCTTGCATTCTACAAGTTTCTATTAGTGTGTGCATGTGCTAATTTTGTGATTTATGCTTAGGGCTGCAAATGTGTTGGGTAGTATATGTTTCAACATACACGCATGTTTATGATGAAATAAAACAGGATTACTAAAGTAGTGATGGTATCTTTTGGGTCTTATAGTTGATTTATTCAGTTGAGACTCAAAGGAATATTTCACATTGCCCCGACAACTGCTTCAGTTAGACTGTTAGGCCTTAACCTGGGAATACTTAATATTGCACTTTATATGTATGTACACAATTGTATATGTTAGTTTGACAGGGTAGCATTATCTTTTTAAATTCTGCTTAATGGTTGCTTTGTAGGGTTCGTCAATAATTTAGGCACTATAGTGTGGTAAACAGTCTGATTGTGGCTTCTGTCACTGAATGATTTTTAAGTTCCATATTTTTAGTTGGACTGGGTTGGTTCAGGTTCTAGATATTTTACATTTTCAGAATTAGTTTGGTCGGTTGCACTTTTGTGCCTCTTCTTGTTTTTCTGTAGTTGTTTCTTAATCACCTTTTTCTGCTCAAATATTTTTGGTTTGGTTTGGAGTCTTTGGACTAAAGTGGACCCAAGTCCTCGCATTTTGATCCTGATCTGATTTTACTGAAGTCAGGTCTGAATCTGGTTATTTCTGGGTTTGCTTTGATTTGGGGTCATGTCAATCTGGTCCTTTATACCTCTTGTTTTGCCAAATGTCAAGTTTATCATACACTAGTGAGTAGTGACTGTGAGGTCATTAATGCTTGCCATGTATAGAGTCATGCCCATTACATTGTTTATATTGCTATCATGGAGGCATGCATTGATGTCTGTTTCCATGCTGTGCATGCACAGATGCATGAATTTATGTTCTTGCAAATGCCTCTCTACTCTCCCATATAAAGTGCAATGCTGTTGTGTTGCCCTTTCTAAATTTTGTGGATTTTGGTTGTCCACATTCATATTCATGTGTACATGTTGGTGGTTATGCTGGTGAAGTTGCATTTTCATGTGGTCATATTAGTAAATTTGATTGTGAAATGCCTTTTTTGTGATGTTTCTGATCCTGTCCACTTAATATACTGCTTATTATCTTTTCGGTTTGCTTGAACTTTGCTCATCTATGTGATTGCATGAACTTTATCTGAAACAGGTTATTTCATATTTGAATGAAATCTTTGGTTCCCTTCTAAGTGCACTTTCAGATCCTTCTGATGAGGTAATTTTCTTGAATATACCCTTGATCAATTATGTTAAGATTCTTTTCTTCTGAGTGTTGTTTGTTTATCAGAAACAAGATAATGCGGCATTCATATAACCATTTATGAATAAGGAGCCAGAACTACTTGTATATTCTTTGCAGTGTCATGTTTAACTTCATTTATTTATATTATATTTTGCATATAACTTATATATTTGCAATGTTTTTAACTCTCTATTTTATTATTTTTGGATATTATTTTTTTGTATCTTTCAATGCTAAACCTTTGCTGAGTTCTGCTTATTGCTTTGGAATTTTGGTGACTCTTAGTGTAATCAAATGAATTGTCTGGAATTTTATTCTCTCTCTCTCTCTCTCTCTCTCTCTCTCTCTCTCTCTCTCTCTCTCACCTTTTATAGTTTCTGTTGTTAAGAAATCTATAACTGTGAAATTTTATTGTTGCCCCTCTGCTTTGTTGCTGAGGCTGTTTTTGCTCATCAACTGTGAGCTTTTTAATTGCGCCATTAAGTGCTGAATCCTTCAACTGGTTGTTACTTGTAATTAATTACTTGGTGACAACAATACAGAGCCTTGATGCCCAATGTAGTGATTGCAAGTAGTTCATTTCTCATCTTTTCTAGGTATTGATCTATGAATTACAAAATGCATTTACCTTGTTTTTTTATTGGTTTTGAATTTAAGTTATTGACCAGTACTGGTTCATTTTCATATGAATTGTGTAGAAGTTACAACTTCATTGACATTTGTGGAAGATGCCTAATGCCTTTTCTGTTTTTGCCTTGAGCCATATTGCTGTGTCCAAGATGGGAGGCCTTTAGTTCTTTCTTGGTATTCATGTCTTCTTAAGGGCTTGTTTGGCTATTCCTACAGGATGGGGCTTAAAATCCTCTAGGATTTGTGGATTGGGCTGTCCATTTAAGCATGGCCTTATATCAACCATACTCTACCCAGCCCAAATCCTGTGGGAAGACTAAAAAGACCTCCGTAGGTCCTTTTTTTTCTTTCTACAGCCCAAAGTCTAGAAGCTGGGCTGGATTTGGACAGCCTCTTAGAAAAGGCAAGCCCAATCCTGGAGGAATGGGCGAACAGGCCCAATTCCTAGAGGATTTTTAGCCCAATCCCGCAGGAATATCCAAATAGGCCCTAATCTGTTCATGCTGTTTCAGTTTCCTTTATTGTAAACAAATACTTCACTTTTATTTGTGTATATGTATGGCCGGTAGGTGTCTGTTCCCTGGGCCCTGGTTGATATTGTGTGAAAGTCATCTTGTGCATTGGCTTAAAAATAATATGATAGACTGCAAGATTTAAAGTGCCGGTCCATGTCGGATGATGTTACATGTGTGCTGCAGTACCCAGTTGCACGGTATTGTGCTGTGCCACCCCATGTTCACCCATGGCAGTTTGGTTGGGTCATTGTGGCTCGGCACCAATCAAGATTTTTTTTTAAAATTATTTTTATTTTTATTTTTATTTTTGTTGTGGCATGGCATAGCATGCACCATGCTGGTCACTGGCTGGGAACAGGCCTGCTAATGACAATTAAATCCTTGGTTGACTTCTCAGCTTTCTACAAAATATGATTCCAAATCTCCATTACATGTTGGAATCTTTCATGTGATTGCTGCTGCTTTACTGCAAATCAATCAAATTTTTTCCTGCATATGGTTATTTGCAGGTGGTTTTGTTGGTGCTAGAAGTGCATGCCTGCATAGCAAAAGATGATCAACACTTCCATCATCTTGTTGTTTATCTAGTCCATAACTTCCACAACGAACGTTTGCTTCTTGAAAAGTATGTATTTTTTTCACTTTTCTTGCATCATCTTCTATACATGTTAGTGGGATGGAATTTCTTTTTATTCAATTCCTTAAGAAAAGAAAGCAAAACTATTACCTCTACTAAAATGAAAAATAAAATGGAAATGGATCACTTGGAACATATACTAATCACAAGTTTTTGTGTGTTACATTTTCAGGCGTGGTGCTTTGATAGTACGTCGACTGTGTGTTCTTTTGGATGCAGAACGGGTTTTCCGGGAGTTTTCTACAATTCTAGAGGCTGAAGATGACTTGGATTTTGCGTCCACTATGGTCCAGGTTTTCCTTATTTGCTGAGATCTGTAGTTATCTTCTTCTTCAAAGCAAAAAAGAAAATTAACCTTGGTAATACAATTGTTTTTAATGTTTTAGGCCTTGAATTTGATTTTACTCGCATCATCTGAATTGGCTGAGCTACGAACTCTACTGAAGCAATCATTGGTGAACTCTTCTGGCAAAGATTTATTTGTTTCTCTATATGCTTCTTGGTGCCATTCACCAATGGCAACAATAAGTTTGTGTCTGCTAGCCCAGGTAAGCATATACTGCCATGGATTGTTCTGTGTCTTTCTTGAACCCTTAAAATCTTCTGACTTTTTACTTGCTCCACCAAAGGCATACCATCATGCCAGTTCTGTAATTCAGTCACTGGGAGAAGAAGACATAAATGTGAAGTTCTTGGTGCAGCTGGACAAGTTGATCCGCTTGCTGGAGACTCCAATTTTTGCTTACCTACGATTGCAGGTATGTACTATGGAATGGGTTTTTTGCATACTTTCTTTTGATGAGTCAAGTTTTTTTTTTTGCTCCTTTTATTTGGGGGCAAAAAAAGTCCTTGTTTTCATAGAAGGAATTCTTCAACCCAACAAACTAACCTTTTTGAGATGTTGACAAATCCAAATCTGGACTGAGTGTGCCTTCATGAGCCCTTTAGTAAGATTTTTACCTGAAAACTTGTTCTGAAATGGCCAAAAGTGCTACTTTTTTGCTAAATGGATCCTGTTCTAAGGTAATCTTGATGAACTGTTGCTTCTAGCTGCATCAACTGATCACCATCTTTGAAAGAAGCGATAAAAGTGGATCTTGGTTTGTAAACCATGTCTCTTAGTCTTTGGTCAGGAGGCACTCGATCCACAATTTGATGAGGTCAATTCTGTGATCTCTTGTTCCATGATCAAACATATCATTTAATGTCCTGTTGACCACTATCATGAATCTTTAATGAAAATGTATAGATCTTGTGATAGATTCTGTTGCAAATCTCTTAGCTGAGCTCTGGTTATTGGGTCTTTCAAGTTCATTTTTTTTGATAAAATTTTAAATGACCAGATCCCTAACTGTTATATTTTTTTTGTAGCAACTAGTCGTCATTTGTTAAGTTAGCTGCAAATCACTCATTGTCTTCACATTCTTATTTGTTGCCACCTCGTCAGGTGTTTGGCTTATCTTTTTACCCTTAAAGATCTTTGGTGATTATCTCAAACTTTTGTCTGTACCTTCGATCTTCCCAATGCAAGGGAATTTGCAACTGCTTTCTCGCATTCTTTTCTGGAGATTCAAAATGTGTCTGCATGGTGCTAGTTCTCTTCGCACTAATACCATTTTGATGTAGTGGGTCCTTGTTTGGACAATCTTACTCATGAAAGGTAAAAATTAGATCTGTTAGACTAGGGCTGCTGTCATCAGGTGAATCCTACTTCCATAATAGTCCTCCATGAGGGTTGACGGTTTAGGGTGGCTATACCCTTTGGTCCCCTATGTGCATATACGTACATGCCTTGGTTACTTGAAGTCTGATGGACCCAAAACAAGATAAATTATTGATATAACTGAACCAATCCTAACCTTAAGCTCAACATTTGACTTTGGGGGTCCAGCAGGGGGGAAGAAAAAGGAGGGGGGGGGATGATATCTTTCAGAAGAACCTGTTTGGTGCTTCCACATCTTGAAGATGTGTCTTACCGGGTTTCCCCTTGTATCTAATTAAGCTGAAATGGATGCCCACTAGTTATGATATCTGAAAGTTAGGTCTGTGGCCAAGTTGGAAAATATCAAACCTTAAACCAACCCAGAAAGCTAGGACTTATCCAGAATTTTATATCTTGAAAGTCATTTAATGATGACTGCCAAAGAGTGTGAAGATAGGGATTATGGGAATTGTAGCAAGTTAGCTTCATATAATGTTCCATTTTTCCTACAATTATGATTAATCCTTTTGTTTCTTCTATCATCTGTCATGGTACCACTTTTATATTTTATGCCAAGAGTTGAAGTATCTCCTTTAATTTTTTATGCTCACTTGAACTGACCTCATGCTGGCCCCACACTGTCCCATAATGCAGTATGTACTGTATCATCCGGTAACCATATTGGTCCATACCTCAATTTTTAGATCCTTCTTTTACACCCCAATTTTTAGGAGTTTTGGACAGCTGCCCACATCATCTGTACAGGCACCTTGCTCCTTAGATATATTTCCTTCACTTACAAGGAGGTATGTATAAGACATAACTAGTTTCTTATTGATGGATGGAATTTTTTGTGCCTGAAAAGGAAAGTGGCAAAATTGGTGTAGCTAATGTCTAAAAGAGAATTTCCTAAACAAAATGCCACATTCATCCCCATACTTTTACATCACTTACTAAATGCTGTTTCTTCAGAAAACTTTAATCCCTTTTTTTTTTTTTGCATCATTTATTCAGAAATTGGATCACATGTCTTTCATTTATCTCAGAAGATCTTTAATGCTTGTTGAGAGTAATGATTATTAGAAATCAAGATGAATTGTCTGGTGAAACTTTCCTTGGGTAGGAAATCTACAGAGGCATGTCTGTCGTATAACTTCTAGTTGCAATGAATCATATCTTGATGTTTAAAATTGCTTATAATTTTTCATGTCAGTTCAACAAATCTATAGATCATGATTATTGGTTTGCTTTGAAATTTTGTCTTCAATAAATTAACTGATTTTTTTTTAAAAAAATTGCAGCTTCTTGAACCAGGGAAACATGCATGGTTATTAAAGTCTTTATATGGTCTTTTAATGTTGCTTCCCCAGGTATGTCTGCCAGTTATTTATCCATCAAATTGTTAGTTTTGTTTAATAATATTAAGTTCTTTCCTTACCCTTTCTTTTGCCCCATCCCATCTTTATAGCATCCAATCCCAGTACCGGTTTGTCTTCTGTAATGTCATATGTGACTTCATTAACAGAAATACTTTCCACTTCCACCTCTTCTGATATGAGGTCACTTGATCTATTTAGACTTGCTGAAGTATTTTTTTCCTGCCTGTACCAATGACAATGAAACAACTTCTTGATTTCCTTTTGGTTTCTTCTGTTTCACAAGAGATAGTACAAACTATTTTGCTGTGACAGGCATTGCAGTTTTTTGATGTTGCTGTCTTCCTTTGTTATTTTCACCTACCTTTCTAAGCAAGTTAGACATGGTATACAATATGACATCTTCTAGCTCTTGTTCTTGCCTATGATGGATAGACTGGCCGATGCTTTATTTGATATTCTTCAGTGGACAATCATAAGAACAACTATCACAACTTGTCCTAATTACCCAGGGCTTGTCTTGTGGCCTTATTCTCATGATATTCTTAGTAAGGGCCACCTTTGACATTCCTGAAAGTTTTTCCAAATCCTTTCTGGATACTTTTATCCACATAAGTTAGGTCTTCCAGTTTTCCTGTTGTTTCTATTGATCCTTGACATAAGCTTGAATACATCTTTTTGGAGCCTGTTACACGTCTTCGTTGCACATATGCATACCATAATTAGTTCTGCATCATATGATCCTGAACTGGTGTACCTTCCTCACTTCCTCTCCAATGTACTTATTGTTCTTAGTTTTAACCATGCATCCATATGGATTTGTCATTATTGCGAAGTTAATTCTGTTTGCTCAGATCCTTTTTATTACCTAGCATTCTTAACCTTAAGGGCATATCAATGCAGGCCTTATTGCATTTTATAGTATATGTGCTTACAGCAGAAGCATCTCTCTATTTCATTGACCCATCTCAGTTTCTCACAGATATGTCTTCATCTTTCTGCTATTTTGTAAAATATATTGAGGATTACAAAATAGATCCCTTGTGGTATCTCTGTCTGTCAACTTTGGATGGATCTTTTATCATTTTCAGCGTGCATTGCATGTCGTCACCAGTAATATTATACCTAGAAATTTCCAAAAATTACTTAACTAACAAAAATCATTAGTTATTGACTATGGAGTGAACATGCTTCATCATCGTTATTCTATGCAAGCCTGTTCTGGTCAAATTGGCAGTTCTGTTATTGAGCATGGTTTTACCATGAAAATTGTCCGTCGGTGGAATTGAAATCCTTGACCAAGGCAACTTTTGTACAAATATGGCAAATATGTGTTTGTGAAGCCTACCTTAATGCTTCTAGTAAAACTCATTAAAACCAGAGGCTATTATTCTGAGTGTGATTTCTCAAAAATTATTGGATAACAGTTTGTTAATAGTTTATGAAAAATGCTAGTTTTTGGTGAGGATGCTATACTAAAGGATTGCAAATTAAGATGTAGAAAACCTAAATAAATTAAGTACAGGCTGATTGCTGTATAATATTCAATTTTAAGTACATGAAATATAAACCCGGCCTATAAATTTAATTGCCAAGTTATGTTTTGCATGCTGGGTCAATGTTTGTAGACATGTAGCATGCCTTCAATGAATATATTATGCTGAACAAGGTTCATCATATACTCGTGATATGAATATATTATGCTCTTTTTCAGATGACTAGTTACATTTACGTACTTGATAGTTTTAGCTTTATGTATACTCCTTATGTTTGCAGCAAAGTGCAGCCTTCAAGATATTACGGACTCGATTAAAAACTGTAACTTCTTCCAATTTCAGTAATGAGCTCAAGCGTACATCATCAGGAAGTCCATACTCCCAGATTTTACAAATTACAGAGGACAGCAATAGGAATCAGGAAGCAGCAAACATTTATAATGCAATCAACTTCCCATCTAGGTTGCAGCAATTTGAGCACATGCAACACCTACATCGGATGCATGCCAAATTACAGTTGCAATCCTGCAATTCGACATCCTCAACATGGTCACAGGTTGGCTTTGCTTGTTTAGGATTTTCTAAACCCTCATTAGATTAAACAAAACTTCATCACTTCTCTTTATTTGCTGCTTTGAACATTGGGGAACTAAATTTCTCCTCAGCAGTTTACTGGTTTGCTGATGTGCAGGAGATGCAAAAATTGGAAGAATCACGCCGTCCTTCACCCCTTCTTGACATAAGCCGCTCCCCTTCTAGATCATCCTGGAATGTTCCAGGACAGTTGTAACATTGATGGTGCTGGTTAATTTTTGGCACCATGCCTGGCCATATGGCACTGATCTCTGCATCTCAAGAATACTGTGCAAGGAATGAGATCGGTTAATGTAAAGTTGTATATCATGTTGGTCGGTCTGCTAGATTTTGCTGTGTTGGGACAGCAGGGTTTGAGATGGACTGCATTAGCTGGACTCTGTGAGTTCATTTTCTTTTCTATTATTTATCAGGTAAGTTCGCTCATGTGGTTTTGTAATTTTTTATTGAAGACCACATGAGTCAGAGGGTTTGGGATAAGGAGATTCAGTTGTTTATACTGTTCAGCTGATTCGGTAATCCCAATAAAGCAAGCAGGAAATGTACATTGTAGTTAGCGTTTATTACTTTTGGGATACCACATATTATTATTGGTAAGTGGATACTGCTTGTTGTTACCACGACATATCACTGATTCATTTTCCCATCCATGTCCGCATCCTGTTGGCTTCCTCGTCGATGATGGCAGTTTAGTTTAGAATCATGGAGGTGGATTACATTGGGTCATCCAGGTTTGGCATCCTCAATATTGAATCAAATCATCATTTAGCCTATCTTTGATTCCTCAATAAATGACTAATATTTCAACCAGAGGGCTGGCTCTCTATGCCCTAGTTTTGGTTGAGATTCTATCATGATGTTGATTTCCCAAAATTGAAGGTTGAATTAGGAACTTCCCTAGCAATGATATTTGAATGGCATGGGTATTTCAGTTTATGCTACTATTTTCGTTAAAAAACATTTTGCAATACAATATGTTGTCTATTTTTTCGTCTGCTCACTGTTGTGTGATTGGCATCTCATGGTTTTAGCTTGAGAAGGCTTTTAACATTCAGTTTTAATTTTAAGCTATAACATGTAGAAACTTCTAGCAAGCAAATTTGTTGCGTGAGGAGCGTGATTGACAGCTGTATGATGTTGGAGCGTATTTGCCCCGGAGATTGAAAGGCCAAAGTAATCTTTTGAAGTCTAATTTTGAAACACGATGATCATTTTCTGACGAGATATTTTTCAGTAGGTTTTAGCAGGCCTTTTGTTCAAATTAGTAACCACGGAAGTAGAAGAGAAGCTGATTAGAGCATGCAAGACGGTATATCTTTTCTTTAGAAGTTCTATAAATTTCAGAAACAGAAATCTGTACCAGACGCTGATAAATCTGTACCAGACGCTGATGACACAACTGATTTTGAAAAAGGTAGCCCTATATCTGCAGCTGCCAGAGTTGGTGGATGAGCCTTCCTGGAGACATCGATGATTAGAATGTGCATAAATGCTGCCATTTCTTAAATGACCGGGTTTTTTTTGAATGATTCACGACCCGAGAGGAAAGGCAAGTTGCAGCACGTTTGTCGATATTGAGACCAAGTGAGAAATTATTGCATGCACCAGGTCGAAGGAACCTGGATATGCACCTTGGATGGCGCGCAATCGTGGCGGCGATCTCCGCAGTGCGGAAGATTAGCTCACGGCAGATGACGAACGCTAAACATTAAACCACACGACTCAAGTGCCACGTAAGATATATTTTTTTTTACGTCATGTCCAATGATATTGGTTTGAGAAGATCCTTGCTTTGTATCATAGAATATTGTGCGGCACTCCATTGTCAGGATGACTATTAACAGTAATACATTATGTATCGTACATAATGCATCGTGTATAGAACGTAAAGCTGTTTTGTTGGATTGTCTCTATGATTCCAATGATGTTATGGGCCTTACGGACATTTGAGCTCTTGATATGATTTCTATTGTATTTGGTGGCTGATGGTTGTGGCCGTGCTAACTGGCCACAAGAACAAGTGGTCATTTTTGATCGAAAAACCACCGTACCTGAACGTTATCCGGGAAATCCCTAGAATAGGTTGATAGGGTGCTTCACATTGGTTATATGCCCGTATAAAATTTATGGATTCCACCTAAATCTAATCCGGACAAGCCAATGCTTCTAACAAATATCGCAGGCAGTGACCAATTAATGGGAGAATCATGTAACTGGTTGCTAATGCCTCAATAGTTAAAAAGTTGCTAATAGCACAAGCAACTTCTAATTGGACGTCTGACCCATTAAATATGGTCATTGGTATAAAAATTAGATGTCTCTTTCTATGCATCTATTTGGCTCATCTCTCCAGGATGACAACCAAAAGTGAATCACATGTCCTCTAAGTCCTCTTCTTTATAGAGAGCGAGCGAGGGGGAGGATAAGATTCAGGGCATATGTTCTCCATCATGTCACGCTACCACCATAATACTAGTGGCCCTCATGGCCTCCTTGCATGCCTTTCCACTAACCAAAATCTGCCTGATATGATGCTCGGCCAACTTATGGGAATTGCTCCAGCTAGGGATGATTGTGACACCTCCAAGGCTTAGGCCAAGGTTGAAGAAATTAGCACCGACGATTTTGGCTGGAAGTTCGATGGTAAATCGGTATCGGTGGCAGATGACACCCATTCAACATTCCATCTCGATCATGCTACAAAGTGAAGTTAGAATCGAGACCTTTAACAAGACGCAACATTTTTGTATTTTCAATATATAAAGAAATAAAGGTAAAATGCTCACATCTTTTCCTGGGGAAAATTGCCAACTTGACTTGGATATCATCGCCGGCACTCCTCAAGCTTTGATGAAAAGTTCTAGATTCAATTGCGGATGGTAGCATCTCCACCATTATTATCAAAAAGAAAAAAGAAAGAAAGAAAGAAAGAAAAAAGCAAAATCTATTAAAATTTTTCTGCTTAGAAAGCTTGTGGGACTGGTAGATAGGCAAATGCATTTCAAGTTAAAAGAGATTCTCCCCCCATCTTCATATGACGAAGTCTTCAAAAATGAGCAGAGGAAATTTCAATGGTTTGGATGACACGCACACACAAAAAAGGAGAGAAGACTTTTCGATCAGGTCTTCAGCACAATCCCTTTTTTTCGTTTGTCCATGTTTTGGGTACAACTAAGGCAGCTCATTTGATATAGCCAGTGACGAATAGTTTGGAAGGAGAAGAAACGTAGCTAAGGTGACATCCTAACATTGGCCAGATGAAGCCACAGCTGATACCAATGATATGCTAGAACTCGCCACATACCAAAGTCTCATAGAACCTCCTAACCTGAGTCGTAGGGGATGCGGTGACCGGACATGATCAAAGCATCTACATGCAATCTGGGCCCCACTCAATATATGGGACATCAACGACCAGAAAAAGCACACAAAGAAGAAGTTATGGCCAAGGTGCTGTGAGATCATCTAAGATTCACCCTTTTTATTTTTTTTTAATTGAAATAATAAGTAAATGCCTGAAACAACTTGAGGTAGGCTGGAGGCGGCGACGCCCACCACGGGCACAACCCGCGGTATATTGTTATAATAATTGGAAGAAGAATATTTTAACATGTTCCTTGTAAAAATATGCGATGCATGGAGAGCCAAGCATCAAATGCCTCTCGGAGAAACAAATATACCATGGCTCCAATTGCTTTGAAAAGTTGAATGGAGGAAGGTGGGCATGCAACCTGATGCAAGAGCTTCTGGAGCATTGATAATGATGGAGAGAATACGTTAAATTCTTGACTAGTAACCCTTTTCAACATATATTATGAAACTTATTTAACGTTGTAGATGTTTGTAAGGTGGGATATCTTGGCAAATGAGTACCAAGTAAGATTCCATCATATCTCTCATGTCTCAAATGTCTTGTGACTTTAAGAAATTAATTGAAGGGTCAACTAGCTCTTGGGGGCTTCTGGAAACACCATCGTGCGACCTTTATGAGGCCGAAAAGGCATCATCACGAAGCCAATAACATGTCTATAGACATACGTATATATAATGGATGAATGCGTTTGATAGATACGAGCAAGACCAAGTATGACCAAGACCTGAAACTTGAGGTGGTCAATGGGCTAGTCCTCGTATCAAACCCTTCCTGCAATTGCATCAGGTGCAGCACTCGAAAGATTAGACTCATTTTTTATTAGAAGTGATCAAAAAAATAGTTTAAGAAGCTACCTCCAAATTATACGTTAAGTGGGCCAAATTAAAACAAAGCAACCCAACTCAACCCAATGTGAACCAGCCTATCTATGCCCATATAAAAATATAAAAACCAATCTTTCTCAGGGTGTGCATTTTTAGAGTATTGTTCCCCTCGAGGTAACTTATGTCAACTAATTGGCACCCTTTCTTAGCGGTCTTGGATTTGAACCTAGACATAGCCGTACTATTCCTCCCCATTTCTTAATAGACAAAAATATATATGAAGTCAAACTTTGCGGGGTCTAGAAAACGTTTCAAATGTCCTTATCATGGTTCGACGTCTCTAACTATATAGTTTAGAAGTATAAAACTTCTAAACAAATGAAATAACCAAAAGTATCAGCAATCAAGTTGGCCAAGTTATGCAACAAGATGAGGTGGGAGAAATAGAAGTCATATGGGTGTGTTAATCTTTCATAATCCCATCATGTGCCAGAAATTTCAAATAAAAGTTCTACCAACGAATCACTATGGGATGCTCGTTTTCTCCAGATAAAAAATTTTGTATGCTGCAAGGCATCAAGGTATTGGTATGACTTGCAGAAATTAGTGCAATCCCCTGTTGCCAAACTGAGGACCGTCTCAAAGCATCGTACCACATTATCAAAGTAGCGTGAACACGGTTCATAACGTAGTTTTGGTTATTCTCACACGGACTTTCATAAAGTAATATTATATGTATGTAGAACCTATTCAAATAATTGTTTTTAATAAAACACAAGATTCTCCAACGATCCAAGATTCAGAAAAAAACCAGGGGGTGCGTTTTGTTGAGTAAAATGGGTCGTTGGTTTCTGCGTCAAATGTTGAAAGAAATCCACAGAACAGAAAAGTTCTTTTCTTTTCTTTTTTTTTTTTTTACTTGCTTTGCTGGCGTTCGATGGTTTTAGGTGGAAGAAGTTGCCGGTGGAGAAAGTTGGACATTTGTTTACTAGCTCACTTTTTCAGTGAGGAGTTAAAAAGATGAATTGCAATTATATTTTATGTCTTTATTTTCTTATTTATGGCAACCAATCAACAAAAAATATTTTCATTGAAGAATTATTTTCTCATTTTAAAGTTTATTTTTTAGCAAATATCATATGTTATGGTGTAGATGGGAGGGTATCATTAATTTCATATTGGTTGTGAGTCAAGACTTCAGCTTATATAAGATAGGATTTTCTCTTTTTGATGAGATATTTTTTAAAAGATAAAATCATGAGATTTCATGCAATGATGTTAGAGATCGAAGTAGATAATACCTTACGTATACAAGAGCAAAAATCGATTTATCCGAATCATGAGCTCTTGACCATAATATTGGCATCCACCATAGAGCCGGTGTATCTTCGATAAACTATGATGTACCTCCCATAATCTTATCCAGAGTCTTTTTTGACTAAGGGCATATGTCATTAGTCTCATATTGGGGTTATGTTATGGTGTAGATGGAAGGGAATCATCAATTCTATATTGATTACATGTTAAAATTTTTTTTGAATTATATGATAGAAAATTTACTATTGGCACTTTGACCACATGTAAGTTATCTGTTACTTCTCTAAAGCATTATCTAAAGCACTTTTTTATCCCCGCGTGGCAAAGAAGCATTTAACCTGTCTACTATATTTTTTGGAAGGAGAACTAAAAAGTAGGACCAAGGAAATGGCATTTAACATAAAGGCAAGACAACAACGGTTACCTGCAAAGATATGCAAACGCAATCATCGATGTAAGCAACCATGCGGCTTGTTTCCAAAATTTCTTCCCCAAAAAAAACTGGAAAGTAAAGTTGTTCATAGTAATTTGCGTGCAGGATCTCTGGCTAACGGTCCTTTACGGTATTTTCATCGTAAAAATAAAAATTAAAATATATCTTCGAGATATTTTCATCTTTAGACATATTTTTAGAGAGAGAAATTCTATAGCAAACTGGATGGCGGCCTATGTTGCAGAGTACACCGGTAATTTTTTATGAATTTTTTTGGGGACTATTCCAAGATAACTTAGTAATTATTTTTTACCCGATCTTTTGAAATATATTCATACAAAACTTATATGAATGATCTATTTTAATTAAAAATAAATAAAATAAAATAAAATAAAATATGTAAGAATTTTTATTTTTGAATTATGGAGAATATGAATGCAAGCTCTCTGATAATAGATGTTTTTAAGAATGGTGGTATCCAGATGCCTGCATCAACCAAAGATAGGATAGACAAATCATGGTTGGGTTGAAAGGTGATTGCAGTTTGGATTGTAAAGCCAAAATTTGATGGAATATTGATTAAGGTAGGTAGCTGGAATGGAGAAATTACATGCAGCAAGGCTATTAGCTTTATGTTATGTTCCACTGGATTGGATGATGTTTGCCTCAGTCGGGCTAACCTACCGATTTCTGTTTCAAAACAATCACAATAATTTAGCTAATGATGTTTAGCATTTCTAAAAGGAAAATAAAACTTTGGGCTTGGATTATATCTTTGATGCGATCGGTCTTCTTTCATGACGTCGTCCATCAGATCATGCGTCATGTGGATCTCAAAGTACTCTTACATGCGTAACTCGGAAGTATTGATGGTGCGGTCCGACGGTGCATTTATGTGAAGCAAGGTGAATGCTTCTTTTGTGCAAAAGATAGAACCCTATCCCCATACTTTAAGGCTTAATGAGATATATTCATGTCAGTCTGCTTCTCAGCTAACCCGATTCAGATGGTGAACGAAACAAGAGTTCACCGACTTCTCCGTGGACCCAAAATCCTTCCATCAAATTCTTTATTATCAACACTAATTTACTTTTAATACCAATATAATATTGGGTGCGGATGCAGTGGAACATACAGTATGCTACCCACTGAATCCAGCCAACCATTAGCCTTAACTCCAAACCATTTTAACGGAGAGAAGGCTTCCGTTTTCTCTCTCGTTTCCTTTAAAAAATAAATAAATTATATATATTTATATATATATTTATATATTTATTTATAATAATAATAATATATTAAGAAGGAATATTATGGTGTTGCCATCATAGTGTTTTAAATTATTTTAGCTGTGTCACGTGTCGAGCTATATATGGAACGAAATGGAAGAAAGAAAGAGAAATTTTCCTCTCTATTCCGACGAGTTCAGAAGTTATTTTTCTATAAAAATCTTTCTCCTTTCATCTCGAGCTTCTCTCTTTCTGGCTTTTTCATGGAGGAAAAAAGAAAGGGACGGTCATGAACAAACCATAGAAAGAAGAGGATTGTAGAAAAAAGAGGAGGATTGTACAAGATAGGGGGTGCATCGAGATTAGGGGGATGTCCAATGGGAGGGATCGGATGGAGGATGGAGAACGTGAGCGATGGGAAGGGGGAGGGATGGGGCGGGGGAAGGGAGAAGAGAAAGATGATTTTTTTTTGGTGTAGCAGATGGAGGAAATGAGAGTGACTTGAAGGAGGTGGGGCGGCGGGGGTGCGAGGATAGAGAAGAGATAGTTTTTTTTCTTTTTTTGGCATATGGAATGGGAGGGTGGCTCGATTGTCGGTGGTGATCGATGGCAGAAAGTCGATCGAGGTGTGGGAGTGGCGGTGATGATGGATATTTGGAGGATGGCGTGGGGGCGGAGGAGAGGGAAGCATGAATGGAGGAGGAGGCGTGGATGATGGGGGCTGGAGGGAAGGAATGTAGTTTTTTTTAATATTTATTTTAAATTTATTTATCTTAAATTTAATATAAAAAAATTAAAAATAAAAATAAATAAAATATTTAAATTAATATATTATTTAAATTATAAAAAAATATTTTTATATATCCGATCCCGCGCGCGTATTCAACTGGTTAATAAAAATAAAAGCGTGCGTGGTGGGATCGGAAACAATGCCTTCGGTGTTATTTCCTTTTTTACTTCTTAAGAGGGACGTAAGAAAACGGAGGTTTCTCTCCGTTTGGCGAGTTAAAGGAAAGTCCACGCGTGGTGCATCGAATCCGCGCCCATTATTTGTACTTCGTTTACTTCTCTCTTTTTTAAACAACTCCGCTATATAAACGCCACCCCCTATTCTCCTCCTCACACCATATTCTGCTTCCTTCTTAATATCTCCGAGACAGGGGAGGTTCTCTTCCTTCTTCTTCTTGTCTCTTTTTTCTCCTAGCAGCCATGTCTCTGCTCTCAGGTCTCCTCAACCTCAACCTCTCCGACTGCACGGAGAAGGTCATCGCCGAATACATCTGGTTTGCCCTCCCTCTCCAATCTCTGCCTCTTCTCCTATGTTTCTCTTTTTCTCTCCCTCGTCTGGTCTTCTTCCTGATTGTTTTCTTTCGGATGGTGCTCTGTTGTTGCTTTCTATTATTGCACTTTGTTTTGCTATGATCTCTAATAAAAGGCACCGATATTCGCGATGGTTTTCCTCCATTTTGATCTGTTATATTATCTCCTCTTTTGCGTTTTCTCTATTGGATGATTCTTACTTTACTTATAATTGAATTTTGTTTGCTAAAAATTTGTTAGGTAGTAGGTAAGAAATCAGGTTTGGTTCATCCCCTCCCTGCTCTCCGTTCTGTTATACTCTGTTTTGATCTCTTCTCTTTTGATTCTCGGGGTAATGTGCTGTCACACTGATTTTTACGTTTTGTCTTGGCATAGATTTCTAGTAAATTGATGTGGACTTCAAGTTTGGTTCATCCCCTCCTTGGCCTGTTCTCGTGATCCCCTGTTTTTTATTTTCTTCTCTTACTCTCTTTTGAGTTCCATATTTTTAAGCTCTGTTGGGTAGAATTCACCACTCTAACAGAGTGATCGACTGCTCAATTTTCCTCGGTCAGCGTGTTATATTTAATCTAGCTAATATTATATCCAACAGGGTTGGAGGATCTGGTATGGACATCCGAAGCAAAGCAAGGGTATATCCTTAAAATTTATTCAACTTTAAATTTTTATCGCTCAATATATATAATTTTAATTTTTTGTTTGACAGACGCTCTCAGGGCCCGTCAGTGATCCTAGAAAGCTTCCAAAGTGGAATTACGATGGTTCGAGCACGGGTCAAGCTCCCGGAGAAGACAGTGAAGTAATTCTATAGTGCGTTCCCCTATTCCTCCTCATTATTTTTGTGGTTCTTCATTTGTTTCGGTGTTTATATCCTCTCTGCATTTGTACTAATTTTGTCGATGTGTTCTCGTAGTCCTCAAGCCGTTTTCAAGGACCCTTTCAGGCGGGGGAACAACATTCTTGTAAGAATTATTTTATTTTTATATTGATCTACTTGCAAATTATGGTTATCATTAATCTTGTTTCTGTTGAACTTTAAGCGTGTTGTATGATATGAATTTTATGGTTATAAGCTATTTGGATTCTTTTTAGATAATTTTCTTTCTTTTATTTAGATCATTATTTCCCTTTCTAATAAGTAGGTCATGTGTGATTGTTACACACCTGCCGGCGAGCCGATTCCCACCAACAAAAGATACAATGCTGCTAAGATATTCGGCCACCCTGATGTTGCTGCCGAAGAACCTTGGTATCACTTTCATGTCTTCTTACTGTTTGTGCTGTTTAATTATCTTTAACCCTTCCTTCTTTTCTGATGTTTTTGTATTTTATGTTAATGGGCTGCTTCTCTTTTTGTTCCTCTCCTTTAACTGGTACAGGTATGGAATAGAGCAGGAGTATACTCTTCTTCAGAAAGATGTGAGATGGCCTATTGGGTGGCCTGTTGGAGGCTATCCTGGTCCTCAGGTAATTATTTTCTACCAACTTGTGGTGAATCATTCAACTTTCTTATTTTAATGTTGCTTTTCATCCTTTCATGGTTTTTGTCGATGCTTGATACATGTATGTTCTGCTGTTCTCTTAGAGAATTAGTAGAATCTTATCGATGCCTTGTGCATTTCTTTCCTTTGCACATTAGAATTTATTGAGTGCTACTAAGAGGAGAATGAAAAAAATTGTATGCTAAGCACTTCTATTCTATGACTCTTTTGTTTTGTTGTCAAATTTTTGATGTTCACGTCGTCATGTTGAAGCTTGTTATTTCTGGTTATCTTTATCATCGGCATGGTAGCTACTTCTGAATTGCTTATTAATTTTTTTCCGTGCCATGTATAACGGACAGGAGTCAGAAGGTATTATTTGAATTTTTTTGACTCTGTATGAGCATCCAAGATCTTTCCAGCGAATAAATACATGCCTACGGGTCCTCACACTATGTTTTTCGAATTTTCTTTTATTTGCTGATGTTATATATCTTGCAGTGGCTTTTTTTAGTTCTTAATTTGCTGATGTCAACATGTGCTTTAGATTTTAACATTGTTCTCATCATTATTGAATGTATGGATAAGTTTTTTTCACTTGATGCTTTCTCCTTGCACCAAAGGAGAGGATCATATAGAGAGTGTTTCTTTGATATATATGCTTAACCTCATCAACTTGTACTAATGAATATGGATTTGTATCAGGGTCCATATTATTGTGGTATTGGTGCAGACAAATCTTTCGGGCGTGACGTGGTTGATTCCCATTACAAATCCTGTCTTTATGCAGGGATCAGCATAAGCGGTATCAATGGAGAAGTCATGCCGGGACAGGTAAGATTTTTGATATTTTCTTTCACGCTCTTCGGTTGGAAAAGCTTATCTTTAGTCATCATTCGACATCGTTAATTTCTGGACATTGTTATCCGAACAGTGGGAATTTCAAGTTGGTCCTGCTGTTGGCATCTCTTCTGCCGATCAATTATGGGTTGCTCGCTACATACTGGAGGTATACACACACACGCAGGGCATCTCATATGAATGAGGGACAGGCATATGCTAGTTTTGATTCCATAGAACCTATAGCTAGCTATCCATCTAGTTACCAAACTTCTAATAGCATATTGCTTCTTTGATGTAAACAGCGGATCACTGAAATTGCGGGCGTGGTGCTCTCCTTTGATCCAAAGCCAATTCAGGTAAGATTGGCTTTCTTCCTTTCTTTGCCGGATCTTGTTCTTTTGACTTTGCTTTTGTATTTTTTGTTCTCCAGAGATTGAGAAAAGGAATCTTGTAGAAATAAACAAAAGTTCTTCCATTTTACATCATCGTCATGGTGCTATTCTGATGTTTTAATTGCTTCTTGAATGCGTGGTGCTACCAGGGTGATTGGAATGGTGCTGGTGCTCACACAAATTACAGGTAATACAATTCACAGTGGAGGATGCCCACTTCAGTTGTTTTTAAAGGTAATACAATTCCATATCTGAAGGTTATGCTGATGTATTCTCTCATCTTGTCTGTGGCTGTCAGCACCAAGTCCATGAGAAGTGATGGTGGGTATGAAGTCATAGAGAAGGCAATTGAAAAGCTTGGCTTGAGGCACAAGGAGCACATTGCTGCCTACGGAGAAGGTAATGAGCGCCGGCTCACCGGACGACATGAGACTGCCGATATCAACACCTTCGTCTGGGTAATGCATGTCTTACGACTCTCCTGTTCAAAGACATCCTCACAAGACCATAAATTTCGATCGAGTGCATTCATTATCTCCGTCTCATGGTTGACAGGGAGTTGCGAACCGCGGGGCATCCATTCGTGTTGGCCGTGATACCGAGAAGAATGGCAAAGGTTAACAATGTTGCTCAATTAAATCTAGTATTCTTTTTGCTGTTTGTTTTGCTTCCCAATCTCAGGCTAGTGAGTTCCCTTTTCTTCTATCATCAGGATATTTTGAAGACAGAAGGCCTGCTTCCAATATGGACCCTTATGTGGTTACATCAATGATTGCAGAGACTACCATCCTCTGGAAACCTAATAAATAATGAGAGGCCTGCACCTTCTGTTGGATTCTATCATATTGCATGGCAAAACTCTCATCTCTTCATGTGTATGTTCTTGCTGTGGATCACTTGCAGTCAAATGCATCCATGAAATTACTTGTGCTAATCTTGATTTTTGGTTGTTGAGTTGGGAAGTCGTTCACTGGAACTTACTCGGATCCTTACATTTTAGTTTTGCTCTCTCTTATCAAATGATAAAGGCAACTCTTTATATAGTTAATATAATGATGACTTTCCTTCGTGAACTGATCTGCATGTCCTTTTGTAATTTTTTTATAAATTTTTTCCTTATTTTCTTCGATATTGGTCGATTTATACGACCATCAAGAAATATTTTTACTGATTTTTTTTTCTTATGAAATAACTGGAATGAATGAATTTTTTATCATAAAAAAAAATATTTTTTATTTTCTTTCCAATGAATTTTATTTTATCAAATCGGTTAGGAAAAATAAAAATAATAATCTTTATGCCGGTTATTTTAATCTAGTACATGGAACAATTTAGCTTCTTTTCTTTTTTTTTTAAAAAAAAAATTATCCAAATCAAATTTTAATATGAAGCAAGGCATGAATGATTAAAAGATTATTTTTCCCAAAGAATTTATCTGATTAGTTATTCGGTGGCATATGGGAAGGTAGTTGTTTGCATGAACGGCTCTAAAATAAAAAAAACAAAAAATGATAACTAGGATCTACTATTGGCCCCCCCGGTTGGCGTGTGATTACCATGCAATTCTCTGGAAAAAAAAATGCAGTTGCCCCCCTTCCCCCTTCTTGCACCACGTGCATGCATCTGTCCGGCTGTTTTCCGTAGCTTCCTGTTCTGATTATCAGAATAACAGCGGCTGCTATATATGTTGAAAATAGTTTTATGCATTTGGTGCAATTCTATACGTTGTTTCAAGTTTGATATTCCAGAGGAGTTCCCCAATGTTGAGACTCGTATGGTAAATGCCGAAACCAGCCAAAGATAGGTGTTTAAAAGGATGGAAATTTTGAAAAAAAAAAAAAAAAAAAAATGCATAGAGTTAATTGATATATTTGCATATCGGTGCTTGTAAGGACCGCAGCTCAGCAAGGAACAAAAACAATAAAAAATGGTTTGAGCAATTCGAAGAGGCATGCATGATTTGCTGAATTAATCGGTCGTTGACAAAATAAGTTAATAATTGCAAAAGCACGGAGAATATTGCAATCAAACTACAAATATGCTTGTGGTATTAGGTCTTATCTATAACTCTCACCAAGATACCCCCGTATGTCAATTCTTGTAGCATTGCTGGAAGTTGCAATTTTAAACTAAAAGAAGGAACATGTAATTCGTCGAATATTTGTGGTGGTGGTTGTTTTGCGGCAGCATCTTCTTTAGAAACTAAGCCAACCGGATGCTATCATGCTATCTATGCTATACCATAAAGGGGAGGATAACTTGTTCCATTTGAAGTACTTGACCAATATGCTTAAAAGCCGGGAAAGCTCTTTATGCTATCCTAGTGAGGTTGTAATCGCTCGCTGGTATTGCCGATGTCTGGGCTGATAAGGCCGAAGTTCAATATTTTTGTTATTAGTTTTTATTTTTTGTTTGTTTGCATTTTTTTTTTTTTTTTTTTTTGTTTCTGTTTGTGTTTTTGTTAAGGTCCGGTCTAAGACCTTGTCTGATGCTCAGAACTCGATATAGGAACCCAAGAAACGTTGTCGTTGTCGATCACAAAGCCAATACCGATCTGTGACAAACCAAGTGAGAAATGAGATTGGCGGCATCAACTACTTGGTTGTAAACCAAAAGTAGATCAACTTCTTAGGTGTACCACTAGCATAGTACCACGGTCCGACTTTCTCCATTTTTTCTCTTTTCCGAACCAACTGCCTTCATTTGTTATTTTCCACCGTTTTAACTGCTAAAATTCCTCGGAAAAAGATACACATCATTGATACTTTTCCCCCTTTTAACCGTATAAATGTATCTGTATGTATACCTAGTGGGAGACTGCAACCAAGATTGGAACCAGAACCAAGGCGAGAGGGATCCCAACCAGCCGACAAGAGGATAAGTGATGATTTAGATCAAACTTCTTAACCAGCAAGAAAAGTTGTTTCCGAACATAATAATTGACCAGGAAACCATCCATCTTCTACCACGGTGAAGGAGAAAAACAAAATCCTCTTACGCTGTGCTACCGTTCACGTGGTCTTAAGCCTCTGGACTCGTTGAAAGAATCGCAAAGAGAAGATCCACTTTTTCTAAATTTTACTATTAATAATCACTCATATAATTTATTATTTTATTTATCACTAATAATATTTATTTATTATTAAAAGTATTTAAAATAATAATATTTGATTTAAAATATTACTTTTGAGCATTAATGGCCAAACTTGCCTTTGTTTGAAAAATTATTTTATGAAAAATAACTCTCAAAAAGGGATCACCTTCTACGCGCGACCACAAGCAAGCCTCTACATCCTAAACGTTTCCTCATCATGATGATGTGGCTTGCTCTTTTGCTGGAACCCTTTTTATCACCCAATAGGGGGTAAAACTGAAGACTTATTTTTTCTTACTGGATCGTCAAACAAATTTATCTCATCTTCCTCGCATCATCGCCACGCCTCATATGACTACCTCATTGCGAGAAAATCTTTCCACAATACAGCTTTCCTCTTAATAAAGCATCACTGCGGTCCTATCATTTCTGAAGGGTGAAAGTCGTGGTTTCCATCCTGGAAGCAAGAATTCACAAATCTATTTTATGAAAGCCAGATCACTGGTTATCCCAAAAAAGGTTGTGTGTTTGAAGGAGAGCAGCATCGGATTAATTTTATTACACTCGATGACAGCACCACAGATAAGACTGGACTGTATTGATAAACTTTCAAGTCAAAATACTTGCAGGATGCCCTGGTCTCGTACCACAGTAACACAAAACCAAGGAAGCTCAACCCATATTTTATTAGTTAATCTACTCTGGTTTATGTGATAACGGTGGGAGCAGATCGTCCTGTAAACTCTTGCATCTTTGAAAGTTTAATCGCCACATCCACCTACAGCAAGAGGAATCAAAAGTCACAACCCTAGAAGATCAAATCATTGGCATCAAACAATGTATAAAAAGTTGAAGGCATAAGCTCCTTACAAGCGGAGAAAGTGCTTCTTGTGAATCCCTCCCAGTCTTCATAGGGTCCTTCTCATATTGCTCAATGTAGACTCGAATAGTTGCACCGACGGAGCCAGTCCCAGAAAGGCGGAAAACCTGAAGTGAATGATTTTGGAAGTTAACAAAGTACTGCACAGAAGAGGAAGAAGTCCTCTAGAGCATGTCATCTAACATTTAGCACAGATCATGCAGTCTATGACAAAGGAGATAAGAAAGGGAATCCAAGTATCTGATGGCAATCTACTTCAGAGTCAGAGAACAAGTTCCAACCAAGATGCTAGCCCCTCATCAGCATCCTAGAATTACCTATTAACACCAAATCAAGAAAACCAACAACAGTAATTATTTACCAGTCGTGATCCATCCTCGAAGAGATATCGGATTCCCTGATGCCTGGATATAGACCCATCCACAGGATCCTTGTATTCAAATTCATCCGCTTGGACAACACTTGAGACATCTGGTCTTGCCTCCTTGATAATCCTGAAGAAAGCAAGCAAACATACATAGCTCTTAACAAACGCCTGCCTCAATAAAGGAAGAGGCTTAAAGTATGTTCATGTAAGTCAGAAGCTAATAATCACATTTTATTTGTGAACCCTTTCTTTTTTTTTTTTTTTGGGTAAATAGGATGAATTAAACCATTCAAGCATAGATACATCCGTGGAAATCAGAAAATAACATATTCAAAAATTGAAAAGGAAGATTTGTTGAATCAACTATGCATGTGCAAAAACCTAAATAACAATCAAAATATCATTTGTAAACATTTCATTATGCATGTGCATGATACAATTGAATTGTCTCCTACTAAATCATAAACAGTATTCAATCTTAAGGGAAGGAACTCTTTGAACAAATTTTTAACATTCATTTATTTTGAATTAAACCAAATGACGAACATGCGAGCAAAAATTGACAGTAAAGGAAAATGAATGAAGCTTCGCTACCCAGTTATGGTCCTGGCAAACTGGGGGCAGTCCTAACCTTTCAGTTCTTCCCATTTTTTTTCCTTCCTCACAGTGACTGCCCTAGGACTCAAACCCATGCCATTGAGCTTGTCAGCCCAAGCCTTTACCGTTGCACCAAGCAATGACTCCCAACAGGAAAACAACTAAGGCAATTTTCTTTTTAAAATAAAAAATGCTTCATCTATGCCAACACCTAATATATTTCCAGAGGCAATTCGTATTTCATAATTGAGTTCATAATTGAGGTGAATAAATAACTGATCACCATAAAAACTTTATGATGAGCACATCAGTGCTGAATTAGCCCTGTATATAGATAAATTGCAGAATCACAACCCTGATGAAGAAGCCTTGTCCCATCTAAAAGGCTTGCTTTATTATCCTATTCCATATTCCATTTTAATCAAGGAAAATATCCCCTATACATGAGTTTCTTTAATTATTCACCACAAGTACTGTAACAAAATTTTGTTCCTCTGAAATTCACAACATACCACAAGATATTAGAGGAGGAGGAAACCAAGAGCGCACATATGCTGAACAAAAAATTAATCACCCTATTTCCATTCATGTACCTATGGTAGAATTCATGGCTCCCAATTAACAAGTCACTCCAGCTAATGAGATCTCCTTCAGTTATATTAAGGCTAATTCCATTTCCAATCAGCTAGAAGCAACCATCAACCTTATATTTTACATTGTTAGAAATAGCTGAACAATGGGAACAAGATTTACCTCAGCTATCAAGACGTGATCTTTACATACATAAGACAAATCATATGATCGCCAAAAACTCTCAATTCATGGATAACATAATGTATTTGACGAAATGTCTCAACTAAAAAGACAGAGCGATCAGAATACCATTTTAGCATGCATATTATGAAGAAAAAATGGGAAAATTAGTTCTAAACTACAATAATCAATGTACCATTGAGGAGCGCAACTTGATCATAGTCTGATGGTTTAAGGTTCCATCCCACTTCGTTTCAAGAACAACTTAAATTGCTTAGATATTTTAGTGCATGAAGAATATCATATGTAGTGGCCATCTTGTCAAAGTCTAGTGGGTATGGATAAAAAAGTAGAGATAATGGCGGTCTTATCAAAGTCTACTGGGAAGAGATGATAAAGTAGGCTTGGATATCTGCAAGCAGAAATGTACTTGTTGACATCAGGAAGAGAAGATTGCACGTTGACCAAATTTTCCATAAGTTCTTTAGCTGCGCCAGCATCAACATTCTGCACAAAACAATATGAACCAGTTAAGAAGAACTAGCAAGTGCATTAGGAGGATGAGTAGTCAGCTACAATTAACTTTTGAGAGTAAATATAAGCATGCACTTTCGCCTACCTCATAGTCATATCGAGTATAGTAGTGACGACCATAAGTGGCCCAATGCTGAAGAACTATATCTTCAACTGTGACCAGCTTATCCCCATCAAGCTTGTCCTTGTTTCTGTAAGCAATAATAGAAAGCCAAGCTAAAACTGCCCAGATTCCATCCTTTTCACGAATATGATCCGAACCTATAGTAATAACCAACGAGAATGTATGTAAGCTCATTGCAGAACTATTCTTGCATATTATAATGTCCAGAGTTGAGAGAGTGACAAAGTAAGCTTCCTGCAACATACATAAACAGGAATAGAAAAACTTTGGATATGGTTACTGACACACTTATTATCTAAATTTAATTTCCAACTTGATCATTCATAATATATCACACATGAACATCATGCTGAATATACATATACACTGAAGGCAGGATTTCCCGTATAGACATTACATGAATGTGTGCACACACAGATAAAGCACACAATACATGCCCAGCATGCATGTAATACATATTATGTGCACACAGACAGACAGACAGACAGACAGACAAAGTACATGCATACATAAATTATATGTATATGTTTAGGTATGCACATACTGTACATACACACAAACATGCACACACACACACACACACACACTCTTATGTATTCACATACATACATAAATTATACATGTATACATATGTGTACATATATGGGTTTGCATAATTATATTTTGTTCATTGTTGGATCTTTTTTCCCCTAACAATTAATAACAATTATGCATATGAAAACTACATGTTTTATGCCTTTGTTCTGATTTGATTTAGTAATTGATCCACAACAATAATACAGAGGTAAATAAAATAATGCAGCACCATAGTTGCAGTGAGTTCTAAAACTATAACAGGAGAACAAGAAACAAACTTTGTCTCGACAGTGTCTCTTGGTACACCACCAGTGTCTTCCTTTCCATCCAAATATTCCTTAAATTCCTAGCATTATCCACGGTATCACCCTAGTTTCCATAAGCTGGAGAAGCTGTAGGTGCGGGAAAAGTTTTCAAAGTGGACAGCACCCAATGTAGAAGTCTCCCGCTACTAAGGTCTTGCTTCTCAATTCAACTTCTTCACTTCTTCCCTCCTATGAACAGCACCCCCCTCCCCCTTTCCCTAATCCAGTAATTAGCCCCTTCTCTCAGTCACAACTAACATGATCACTTGGTTACCTTGTCTACCTCACACTTCCGTCGCACAGAGAAGGTGGCATGATTTTATGGGAAGGCGGCAACAACAGAATGGAAAAAACTAAAAAGATGGTTTCGAAAAAGAAAAAGACTGGGATGAGTTCAATGTATGGTCAATTGTGTAACTGAAGGAGTTACAGATGTAGTAAGCATTGGCAAGGAAAGTCTGACATGTAAGAGCAGCCATGATACAGGCAAGTGCCAGGAACAAGGTTGCTCCGGCAAGGATTATACAAGAGAAACAAGCAACAAAGGAGGTGTTGAATGCTTGCTTTTCCTCGTAACTTGACAGAAACAGAGATACACACACATGTTCACATGCTTCAAAGCATTTTATATTACATTGTAGGTCTTTCGATTCCATTCAAACCAAAATTTTCATGTCTTTCCTTTTAACACAATATAGACCTCCAGAAGATTAACACTGCAAGATGCATAAAGTAAATACATATCACCAACCTGTTCCAAAGCTCTCTTCACCACAGATTGAACAAAGCCCAGCATCCATCAAGTTCCCAAAAAATTTCCATCCAGTTGGTACCTGAAAAATGCCAATATTAATCTAATTCTGCCAAAGCCTAGAATTGAAAGCACCGGTGCTCTGTGATTAATAAATACCTCAAAAAATTTAAGATTTAAATTTTTTGCCACAACATCAAGGGCAGCTGATGTTGGCATACTCCTGCATGTACCATGGACAATATGTTCAGTGAAGATTATTCACATTAAAGAGCTAGGAACTTTTATTTAAGACTTTCTTAACAAAGATTAATAAGCAGTGTCCAACCAGTTAAAGAAAATCAACACAACTATGATGCAACAGATGTGAGTGACATGATCTATCATCACTGGTATAGCCAGTATTTAGGTAATCAATTGTAAATTTGAATGAGTACATTTTAGGCCATTTAAAGTTGATAACTTGATATTATTGGCTTTCTCTTTGTTTATTTTTCAGTAAGTTCCAATTACAAAGAACACATTAAATGAAGTCAAAGTTTGTAGGTTTACAGCTAATCCTTGCCAAAAAATCTACAAGCCAGAAGTGACTGTTGAAAGTGATTGGGATTTTTATGTCTTGCATCCAAACCTCAGCACCAACAACCAATGCAACAAACACCCCTGAAAACCTCCCAAATTTCTCCAAGAATATGACAAATAAAGACATTCCCCATTTTAGGTTTCAACTGCCCACTGAACCATGCAGAAATATTAATAATCCCAGCATGAAGTCATACCTCATTCTCCCATGGTTTCATTATTCACAGATGAATATGAGTAACTATTAGAGAAAACATAGGCTTAACATTGATTTGTTACCACAAAATGACCCATTTAAATTATCATATCATGGAACCAAGACAAAAACTTACCTAATTCAGACTAAATCACATAAACATCCAAAAGAAATTAGTGATATGTTTTTTTTGTGCTCCCATCCATTTAATCAGAGTGTGGATCATATTATTAAGCTTATACATAAGTGGAACGCTAAAGGAGAGAGCATAGGTCTACTGTGAGGAGACCCAGAAAAACTCGAAGTCAAAGCCAGATTAGCAACAAAAGCGAAGCAAGAGTGAGGAGAGGCATGTTACTAAAACAGTATTGATTGATGGCATTTTTAGGATTGAAGAATTCCTAGAATATATTGCATTCTCATCCATCACCTCTCTCTCTCTCTCTCTCTCTCTCTCCCTCTCTCTCTCACACACACAGAGTGAGAGAGAGATTAGTCAACATGTATCCTAGAGTAGTAGCATATCAGCAACCCAAACTATTGGAATTTCACAATGTAAAAAGTAAAAAGTGCTTTTACATTATGATAGAAATGGATGGAATAAATTACTAAAGAATGCTAGAAATAATGAAAAAGGTTTGAAAAGATCACCTTTCTTTATATTTAGAAACTTTATGTTTTCAACAAATATTTTAGGTTTTATTGGTAAAAATATTTTCCCATACAATCATGATCCTAATTTTTTTTCCCTCTGCAAGTTTGGATGCAACTCTCACCCAGAGGGAAACAAAATTGTACTCTAAAAATCTTGCTTATAGGAGGTCAGCTAGCACAACAATCCGGCTCTTCCATCTAAATAGCATTTCTGGCCAAGGTAAGGAAGTCCAATGGGAAAACTGCAAGATAAATGCTTAACTTCCAGTTTCACTCTATACACAACTAAAACATCCATAAAATCAATCATAATTTCATACATCTTGAAGAGTCAGGACAGACAGGTGCATAGATATATATGTATATATATCACTTTTATCAAAATGTTGCACTCAATTTAAGTCACCATATTGCAGCCCAATTCATAAGCTCCAAATGTTCCACCAAGGGATCAATGTCAATTACCACCAAAACCCTGAACCCAAACAGTCATTCAGCAAGTCATTTTCTGCATGTAGTGAAATTCCTGGAAACAAAATAGCAAATGGACCAAAGAACAACACTTAGCTCCACAAGAGAGACATCCTTTTCCACAAATAACTTACCTGTCTTACTTGGCTTTAGTAGCATCCTATGCCATATCTATCCAAACAACAGAGGGATCAACAATGAAGGCTTTAGATATCATATCCTAGAACTTCTATAGCAGGTTCCTTATGGTTACTTTCAAAATTCAATGATATTTAAATCACAAACTCCATAGCCACCTTTGCATGTATGCTACTAGCAATTTAAACTAACATGAACTTGTTTCCAGCTGTCGCAGACTCAACCCCACTTTAAAATGTGGATCACCTTTTCATTAGTTGTATGCCCCTCCCTAACAAAAGAATTTGTTAACAGAGATATTCTTTTTGCGACTTTGCTAGTCACTCAAAAGGTGTCTTTCAGAGCTGTGTGTGAAGGGACAAAATTCAAACCAACCAGTTTTTTTCTGCCAGCCATGACATTGATCATCCTTAGAGAACCATGAAAAGTTGAAAGAACTCTCAAGAATAAGATTTTCTTCTACAATCCTTATTTTACGCAAATTAGTCACTCAGATTTTACAATCCAACTCCAAACATGCTCTCGAAAAGGAATATTTGAGGTCCAAAAACATCTCAGATAGACCAGGCACCAAGATTTTGCAATGGCTATTCCTTATTAATTGAAAGCATAGCTGTGTCATCCGCTAACATCATATAGGAATAAAAATACACATATTGCTTTGCTAAAGTCCTTCCTCCAGTTTGAAGATATTGATATATTATGAGAGCTGAAACCTCATAAAAATGGTACAACTCAAAATCCACAAAATGCATCTCAAAGGTAAACCTGCCAGTTCTAGAATCTTCATCAACAAACTCCAGTCCATATGATTAAACACATCTATATCAAGCTTAGTGACTACTCCTGGCTCCTTATCTTTATGTTTTACAGTAACATACTCATGGGTTGTGAAATACAATTTCAAAATTTTCTTCCCTTTCATGGAAGTACTCTGATTCTCAGTCCAAAATTTTCCATGATCCTTAACCACTACAAACCTAAGAAAATAGAAGATCTTAAATTTTACATGCCTTGATCTAAAAATCCTAGATTGAACCATATCAACAATCTAGATAATCCTCAACCCTATTCCTAAGAATATCATGCCAAGAGAATGATAGACCTTGGCTATCCACTTATTTTCAATGGACTACTCCAAATCTTGAATACATTATATGCAACGGCATATGCAGGTGTGCATTTAGCCATTTAGTCCCACATTAGTTATGCACTATGGTGATCTTGGGTACTTATACAAAGCTAAGAAATCCAAATAATACTTTATGGCAAGCCTTTTTAGATGAGGTCCTAGGTTCTTACAATGGTATCAGAGCAATGGTATCAGAGCAAATATAGACTATGGGAAACTACAATACAAGCTCAACTGGGAAATTGCAGTGTTTGTGGTTGGATTTGATTAGATTGGACCCTTAACTTAGTGAGGATGCTAGAGCTTAAACATGGAAGTATATGATCAAACCTATGGGTGTACTTTTAGTCTCACATCAGCTTTCGCTGGGACAATTCTAGGTAATTATACAAGGCCAAGAACCCAACTAACACCTTTCGGCTAGCTATTTTGGATGAGGTCCTGGTTATCACAAATGGTATCAGAGCAACCTAGCCCACGACCTATGGACTAGGGGACACTAGCAAAACCCCATTTAGGGCTGACCATAGGCCATCCTAGTATTTGTGATGGGATTTGATTAGATTTGGACCCTTAGCCTAATGAATATATCAGGTTTTAAATAAGCAGAGTATGTTATGACCCATGCAGATATATATATAATCCCAAAGATCTTGGACACTTATATAGGGTCAAGGAGCCCAGATAATATCTACCAGGTGGGCTTTTTGCATGACGTCCTGGGTTGTTATATTATGCATTCCATCCATTTATTCAGCTAAAAGTTTTATAAATAATGTATCAACTTGGCCAAAACCCACAAAACTTGGGGGTATCTTTGTTCTACTAATAAATTGATAAATGATAAATGGTATAAAACCAATCACAATGGACCAAAACCACCTAGATTGAGATTCATCCACTGCCTATCTTTGAAGTATCCAATTTGTCAAGGGAAAAAAAAAGGAATCATGTTTAGACTTCTGATATCTTCAAAAAATAACCAAATGCACAGAAACAAATGAAATTCCTTATTACAATCTTTTTACTTCCCTTAATCTTGAATTGCTCTTGAATAAGTCGTTCCTCACAGATTCTTTGGAAGAATGTTGAAATATTAATTAGTAAAAGCTAGGATAAGAGCATGTCTTCCCCCCAAGCCCTTTTACTAGTGAATCTTGAATATTAAACCCCTAGACAAAAACTTAGAGGTTCATAACCCTATGCAGTGTACAATAAGGAAGCCTTCTTAGAGTGATCTCCATATATTTTCATCCAAGAGCTCTTAATCTAGCCCCTTACACCGTGCATATTCCCTTCTTCTTAAGAAACCTATTAACTAATGCTTACATTCCAGATTCATGCATGATTATATTAATCCCATCATTGGCAACATTTCTTGTTCAATGCTATTTACCATATCATCCACTCACTAGTGCTATCTAAATCCATCACCAATCTGACTGCATGACTTAGCTAATTGGTGAACAGCCTATTCTTCAGCCTTGACCACTTATTATAGATCGAGGTGACTTGTAAATCCAGTTAAAAGTTGCCCTTTGGACTTCACATCCAAATTAAGCTAATGGGTGAACAAACTAATTCTTAAGCCTTAACCTCTTACAGATCGAGGTGACTCGTAAATCCAATAGAAAGTCACCCTTTGGACTTGACATGCAAATTTTCATAACAATAAGGAAGCCATAAGTACAACTAAAAGTTCATGAAGATCATTTTATTCACATCAATTAATCAAGGAAGCTTCAAAAGATACCTAGCAACCCCCTTCAAACCGGAGCTGAAATATGGAATGGCTTGAACAGCATTGGCAGCAATTATAGCAACAGAATCCGATGGAGTTACAAAGAATCTGATTACACCAGAAAAGCATTTGTAAGTACTGTGTACAATATATCTATCACTACATAGTTACTCTCAGTGCATGGATACCTTTTGCCAAGGATCATGTTACGATCTGCATCACCATCAGCTGCAGCACCAAACTCAGGTGGTTCACCTTGAGAGCCTGATTTACTCAGTCCCATTCGTGCAACTAATTCCTTTGCATATGTCAGATTAGGATCTGGATGACCACCTCCAAAGTCTTCCTGAGGTTAAAGCATGGTAACAATATATGCAGCCTCAGAAGAGATATTCAACTCAACAATCTCCTAACAGTAGAGAAATTAACCAAGGTTACAGAGGTACCTTAGGAGTGCAGTTTATAAGTGAACTTTCATTTGCACCAAGCTCTTCAACAAAAATACATTTGGCATAAATTCCAGCAACACCATGAAGTGCATCATAACTGAGAGTGACAAAAAGAACTGCCTTCGGACCCATTCACAAACAGATAACAAGAAAAACAAGGAGATGTTAGCTAGGCACCACATACATACCAGAATGTGAACTTTGGACATGTGAGCAGCTTTTGAATGGACTCAAAGTCAAAAATTGTCCTGGGATGGAAATGGAGAAGTATATTAACTTGCATAAAGCCATCCATCAGATCATTGCAGCCAATGTTTTTATTTTCTTTTTCCTAAGCAAATGATGGAATCACCAACCACTTCACTGGATAATTCTGGCCACTTTTATTAAGGTTTTTACTATTAAAAAATCAAGTCCAATTGCTTCTGCTAAATTACTTCTACATGAACTATGATTGCATCAATCTCACGGTTAGATTGTATGATACTCTCAGCATGACAGAATCAGCACCAAAGAAGCACCATGAAAATATTAGAAGCTAAAGCCAGATCAAAAGGAAAGCAATATGAAGACTTGACGTAAAACAACCTTAAAATTAAATATACACAAGGAAAAGAAGATTACTTCATCAATTTTACATAATCAGTGGTTGAATCAAAGACCTCCACATCAAAAGGTCCTTCAGGTCCATCGAAGCTACTTACACCTAGGACAGAAATATCTACCTGCAATTAAAAAATGACCTCAAACATCAGTGGAATGAATGAAGCATCATGAAACAAATGCAGGCACTTAGCACAGATTATACATCTGGAAGATCTTCTGCAAGTAAGTATTCTTTTATAATTTTTGTATTTGCAAAGATCTGGTCAGTAATAGCCTCTGGAGCAGGCCCCCCATTTTCCATGTTGTACTTGATTCCAAAATCCTGCCATAAGCAAAAATCTCATGAACATAACAATAAAAGAATCAAAGACTATAAAATAAAACAGAGTTTTAGTCCGGAATGAGTTTATAAAAAATATTACAAGAGAAAATTTTGCACCACATGAAGAAGAAAGTTTGGTTTAAAATTTTAAGCATTTTCACTAACTGAACCCAGACAAGGATGTAATAGGTGCTGATATATCTATAGTGCATGAACATGTTACTACCATCAAGCACAAAATTCCCTTTGATCTATGATGGCTATATCGAGGTCAAGAAATCAGACGCTCCACAGTTTAGATATTCCTGCATGCAGTTAAACAACAAAAGAGCTATATTTCTTTCATGGGAAAAATAAAGAGCCAGGATGGATACTTAATTTAATGTGCATACCCTTTCTAACCCTCCCACTTGCCTTCATGCAACGATGCATGGTTTTTGGAATTGTAAAAGCAAGATATAATAAAACAAACAAAGTTTTGACAGCAAAATTACTGAATGGGGCCAACAAATGTTTGTTAAGTCAGGGCAAAGAAATAAAACCCTGACATAAAAATTGATAAGGCAAGTTTTCCTAGTGATGAAACACCATGCTTAATTCAATTTACAATCAACCTTTTTTTTACATTCTAGACCATAATGAATAATAATTTCATCACTGACAATTGACAATAAGAACTCAATACCGAGCCCTTTATGAAGAAAGAAAACAACCTTGTATAGTCTTCATTTATGTCGTGTTCTTAGTAAATGGATTTTTTGTCTAGGGCGCCAAGCAAGTTTTATAACTAGTACCAAACCACTTCTGATGCGAATAAGGTTTTGAAAATCCAGCTTACATATCAGAAGGTTGGGAAAAATATAAAGAGCACTAGTGGAGCCAACCCAAAATTTTATGTAAAATGATGAGAAGGACCGGTAGACTAGTTCACCAGAATAGGTTAAGCTACGTAACTCAATTCCTACATAAAATGAATAAGTATAACATATTTTTGTGATATCTCAAATTTTTAAAAAGTGAAGACCTAGTTATTTATTATTCAATACCATGGTCACCAAAAGTTGAAGACAAACAATATGGTTCTTATCTCTCTAGCCGAGAATATTTTGATCTCCCACTTAGCTACTGAAAACTTTTTCATTAAAAAGAAAAAGAGAAGAAAATTAATAGAACTATACTGGTGCAGAATTAACAGCACAAGTAAAGAAAATACCTCATGCGGACCACCAGGGTTGTGACTTGCTGTCAATATAAACCCTCCTGTTGCCTTAGATCCCTGTGGTTGAAAGCATGATAGGGAAAATTGTTAGATTTCATTGAACCATTCACAGCACAGAAACAATCCATTCACAAATATCATGGGTACACAGGACCATATCTAATAAAAGTTCAAACTCACATCTGCACCAACTCTTTCGCGTATGACTGCTGAAACTGCTGGTGTTGACAGTAGACCATTTTGTCCAACCCAAATGCGTCTTACTCCATTAGCAGCTGCCATTTTGATAATAATCTGCCAAATTTAAACAAAAGCTAAGAATTCAAACAATATCAGGAAAAAAAATATCACTTTCAAATTGTTCTTAAAACCACTAATCATCTTATTGAACAAACAAAGACCAACAATGCATTTGGTTTTGAAACATTTGCATCGTCAATACATCTATAAGTCCATATATGGCAAAATTATTTTAGCCTGCCAAATAATGGAAGTTTTTCAACAGGCTAAGCTTGTATGTACTTTTAGCAAGAAGCTCATGCATGCTTGTGTTACATTGTGTTCATTGGGAAGTCTAGCCAATAGTTGAATGACTGATAGACACTTTAGCTTTATTCACATAACAAGAAACCAACAAAGGGTGTCTAGCCATTCAGGGGCCATTTGGTGCCCAAGTTCCCTTCACCTCTTCGTCTCTCTCTTCCATTGCCACCTCCCTCTTCCTCCACAACTAGCTACCCAGCATCATCCTCCTCCACCTTCTCTTCCACAACCACCTCCCTCCACCATTGAGGGAAATTATAAAAATTGATGGGTTTCCTATATGTCCTGTATAAGTGGCACATGAAGTTGATGGCAAAGAAAGGCAACAAAAAAAAGACAAATAACTTAAGGATCTTTTGTTTTAACCAATCTAAACAAATGAACTAGTGATGAACAACTAAGATTTGTCATTAGACACTCCAACTGACCTGAGAAAATGATGATTCTCACCAAGCGATTAAATGTAACATCAAGTAAGGCATAAAGAACTAGAATTCACAAGTTCTTCCACTAAAAGTACCTGAATAGCATCCTTTGAGAAATAACGGCCATCCCCAGAAACAACAATTGTAGCACCTGCACTATGAAGCTTATGCTATGATATACTAGAGGAGAAAACTTATGAGGATGAAACAGCAAAATAGTAAATAATAGGTTTAAGAACAAAAAAAGAGAGAGATGGGAAATGTAATCCTACATGCATAGTATACTATTGTAGAAAAGCACATGGTAAATAATAGGTGAAGGGAAAAAAGGATTACATGGGACCACAATCCATCATGTGCAATGCAATCCATCACGTGCAATGCATAGTGAGGCTTTAGGCTCTGGAGCCAGATGCATAAGGCCAGCCTTAGAGCCTTTCCAATTTTATATTAACTAGAGTGTAGCAAATGTGATGCATGCACAAGGGATCTCCCCAGGAAAAGAGTCCAGCCAAGTTATTAAAAAAATATATAGCCAAAAAAGCCTTTCCTGTTATATATTGGTAGATGCCTGATATCTTTCAGTGGACAGGGCATCTTTAAGCAGACTATGTTGGAAACAACCAAATAGCAGAACTTGCATCAATAACCAACAGTTCAAATGGCTTGTGTCAACCATAATCATCAGGATAAAGCTAATTGCTTATGACCATTGTGCGGTGACAATTTTTTTGAAAAATCACATGATTGATGACAACAAGTACATAGGAACGCAAGCAATATAAAAAATCTTCCAGTTGAGACCCAGATACTGGTCATATTTTCCATGCAGCAAAGAGGATCAAGACTGGTATCTATCAACTTCCTTCAAGAATTCAGTTATATATGAGCAAGCAAGGATCATCAAATGATTGTAATGTCTAGCAAGATCAATGAAAGAAAAAAGATAGAAAATTAAAGCCCTAAGTAACTGGACTATCAGAAAAGATGCAACAAAAGGAACCCGGCAAAGATATAGGGTAGCCAACTTTTTTCTTGATAAATCACCATTAACCCCTTGTAGCTAAAGTATCAAGGTGACTTTACCACCAACTCAGACAGCATGCCATTTTTTCTTAGATTCATTTTTAAGCTGGTCTATGTCAACAAACTTGCTAATTGAAAATCTGCCATCTCAACTTCTAGACCAAGTCCAAGTCATAATCAGTGTCATAATCAAACTAAACTGTATATATACATTATATGGGGAGACAAAGATATGAGATTTTAGAGCAAAACAGAAGGGAAGAACATCAAAAGAACAAATAGAGGATAAATCTATGTGTGGAGTCCAGTAAACATTTCAATATTTGAACGAGAACTTTAATAAAAAATACAACAAGGAACAGTACAAACTCTTCATATCAAGACATTTGCATGGAAATCCACTTGCCTGGACTATTTTTGTAGTAGTTAAATATTTCAATTAATAATTAATGCTTAAGCAGCAAACTCCCTCCCTCCCCCCTCCCTCTCTCCTGGACTTGGTAGGCTTTTTGTATGACAAAGTATCATCCTAATAGTTACATAGTTCAATTAATAATTAATGTTCAATAGTTAACTAGTTCCTCCCCTCCCTCCCTCTCCTACACTTGGTAGGGTTTGATTCAAGATCCACTATCTCCGCACCGGGTACTGTATTGGTATCTTACCAGTTTGGTATGGTACAGCCGATACGGTACGGTATGGATCCTATGTCAAAATAGCTCAAAAACTAATTTTCTCAATTTTTATTTTGGTAAACCTCGATTCAGGTTGGTATGTTTTAGTATGGATCAGTACGCATCTCGGTATAGATTGGTACATCTTGGTATAGGGCAGTACAACTGGATACAGGTAGTATGAGACTTGTATTGACTTGAAGTGGGGTTTCGTATCGATTTCATCTTGGTACGGTATGGTACGTCCCATATCGGATGGTACGGCAAACCATGACTTTGATTCATACCTTCCTCCACCCTTTTCTTTTGAGACCCTTCATGGCATGGCAACAGAGCAACGGTCCTCTCAAATGATAGCCTTCATTTCCCTCTCTCTGCTGTTATTTTAGGCACTCCTTTCCACCTTACTACAGCTTCCCTTAAACTGACATTCTTTTTTCCTTTAATTTAAGTTTTATTAACATCAGGCCTTCTTTAAGATTGTTTTGTTTAGCCATGAGCATATCTTTTTACACCCAAAATCACCAATTTGCATTCAAGTTCTTCATATTAGAGGTTTTCCCCTAAGTGAGATTTATGATAATTTGTAAGATTTAGTCAATTCAAAAAAACTATTTTACTGATAGTAGTATGAACACAATCTCAGCTAAGTTAATAATCCAACTTTGGAATGCCTTATATTACTAGATCCTAAACTATGAGCCGCTTTCTATGAGAAAATCCTATGTCTTTGGTGGTTCCATATTTACCCACTTCCTATATTATTGAGGTCTTCAAAAAATAAGAAAAAATTAAGTTCTTTGTCTTCCACTCTAAGTATAACACTGTAATAATTGCATCATTGAAGGTGGGAGCTTCTCCTTTTCATTACTGTATCAAAAACACTATCTGAACTCAGTAGCAAAGGAAACCAATTTACCCATCATATTCATTGGTTCTCAGTGTTTTATTCACAAAAAAGGTCTGTGTATAATGATGGAACCAAAGTTTTAAATTTTGTAAGATGGGGGTATCTTTGTTTCTCCATAAAATCGGTTGCCTTACCATCCCGCTTTGTTTTGGCAGTAGTCTTGATTATGCATCCTAGTAGATATCCTTCATCTCTATCCCTTTCTTCTTTCTTTCCTTTCTTTATGTTTTTGAAAAAAATACAATAACACCCCTTGAACTTTGACCCATTTACACTTGGACCCTAAAAGAAAAAAAGTTCCAAATGGACCTCAAAACTTTAAAAAAGTTGCAAAGAGGCCCAATCGTCTATATCCGTTAGGCAATGTTATAACGTAAAGGTCGCCTGAGAGGTTAAATATTATAAAATACCATAAATGATCTTCTTAGAAGTTCTTGATTTTGGTGTGATTAGAGCTCAACATGTGGCCCAATTGAGACTCCTAAGAATGGAGAAAACAAAGGAAAAACTTGGGAAAAACATAGGAACAATAAACGAAAACAAAGAAAGGGTGGAAAAAGGAAAAGAAAAAAATTTCATTGATCACAATTTTCCCTTTTCCCGCATAGATTGATCAAATATTCCCTTTTTTCTTCTCATTTCTCTCTTTTTCAAAGATCTATGGGAAGGAAAGCATTGAGGGAGATTGGAGGGGGAAGGCCGATACCGGTGACGATGGGGAGGAAGGCGACGGTAGAGACCAATAGGAGGTGGTGCCGAGGAGAGCAGGGAAGAGGTTGGCATCTCTCCTTTTCGGAGACCTGTGGGAAGGAAAGCACTTGAGGGAGATTGGAGGGAGAATGCCGATGCCAGTGACGGTTGGAAGGCGACAGTAGAGACCGATCGAAGGTGGCAATGAGGAGAGTGGGGAGGAAGTGGGCGTCCACAAGGGCTCGAGAAGGTGAGGGCGGATATCGATGGAAGGTGGCAGCAAGAAAAGCGAGAAGGAGGTGGGTGGTGGCAGTGGAGGTGGCGTCCATGAGGGCTTGGGACATGTTCGAAAGGGCTCGAAAGGATTTGAAAGAAAAAACAAATGTTCCCAAAAAAAACCCTATGAACTAAGGGTATTTTAGTCATTTCTTCTTTTTTGTTAATGCTGTTAGGCCGGAGATAGACGGCTGGACCTCTTTACAATCTTTTTAAAGTTTTGGGACCCATTTGAAACTTTTTTCTTTTGGGATCCAAGTGTAACTAGATCAAAATTGAAGGGACATTTCTATAATTTTTTATTTTTTTTCTTTCTTTACTTTTCTTCTACCTTCCTTTCATTCCATTCCTTTTACTTTTTTCTTATCCATTTATTTATTTTTTCTTTTTCTTCTTCTTTCTCTTTCCTTTCTTCCATCATTCCTTTCTTTCTCTTCTCCCTTCCTATCTTTCTTTCGTTTTTCTTCTTCTTTCCTTCCTTTTTTTTTCTCTTCTTCATCCTTCCTTTCTCTTTCTTTCTTTCCTCATACTTCTCTTCGTGCATAGATGGACTTCAAAGTCTCAACCTCGTCCCAGTCTCATTTTTTCACAGGAACCATATGGAATAGCTAGGATGCCCCCCCTCCAGCCCAGACTTAAAACCTTGCATTGAACTATGGATTTTTGACAGTTCCAGTTACTATCATTTAGAAAGACATAGCAATCCAGTAACTTCTCACCAGACCATTGTATCACTAGCATTAACCAATTGCTGAAACAGGATAGAAAACTCACCCTTCACTTTGCTGGCAGAAAGTGCATTAAATGTTGATTGAACAAAGTTATGCAGGTAATTAGGTTGCTTAAATACTGTCACCTGAGAAAAAACATGTCAATTTAGATTGTTAGAAAAATACACAAACATTGTCTAAAGGGTTGAATAGTAATCGTTACAATCCTTATGAACCCCAACCAATAAGAGAGGAAATAAGACCACAAGTCCAAGGCAGACACTAAAAGAATTCTTATAATATATTAATTTTTCAACCAAACAAAGGCTTCAACTTTCAGGTAATAAATATTTTAAGAGTAATTGATTAGTTTTAGTTAATTAAACCGATATAGTTGAGAACCGAGAAGAGGCTCCATGCTTGTTGTTGTCTCCCACACTGGAACAGGTAGCAGTGTTAATGCTATTAATTGTGCAATTTTATTATCAATACTAAACAATGAAACAGAAGGTGCAAAACAAACTTATAGTACGACCAAATTTAAATTTTTACCGTCGCCCTATTTCTTGAGCAATTTTAAATTTTCATTACTATCTGTTGCGGGCGCTCGGGGGAGATCTTATCTCCTGCAGCCGAGGTTGTTGCGGGCGCTCGGGGGAGATCTTATCTCCTGCAGCCGAGATCGGCCCGGACCCTCGAGGGAGATCTTATCTCCTGCGGCCGAGGTTGTTACGGACGTTCGGAAGAAATCTTATCTCCTACAGCCGAGGTCGGCCCGAGGGTGAAGATCTTATCTCCTGCGGCCGAACCCTCAGGGAAGATCTTATCTTCTACGGCCGAGGTTGCCTCGAGGGAGATCTTATCTCCTGCAGCCGAGGTTGATGCGGACGCTTGGGGAGATCTTATCTCCTACGGCCGAGGTTGTTACGGTCGCTCGGGGGAGATCTTATCTCCTGCAGCTGAGGTCGGCCCGGACCCTCAGAAGAGATCTTATCTCCTGCGGCCGAGATTGTTGCGGACATTCGGAAAAAAATCTTATCTCCTGCAGCTGAGGTCGACCTGGATCCTCGAGGGAGATCTTTATCTCCTGCGGCCAAGATTGTTGCGGATGCTCGGAGAGATCTTATCTCCTGTAACCGAGGTTGTTGCTGGCGTTCAGAGGAGATCTTATCTCCTACAGCCAAAGTCGGTTCGGACCCTCAAGAGAGATCTTATCTCCTGTGGCCAAGGTTGTTGCGGCCACTCGGGGGAGATCTTATCTCCTGCAGCCGAGATTGGCCGGATCGCTCGGGAGAGATCTTATCTCTGGCCGAGGTTGGCTCGGGCGCTCGGAAGAAATCTCATCTCTGGCCGAGGTTGGCCGAGGTTGATGCGGGCGCTCGGAGGAGATCTTATCTCCTGCAGCCGAGGTCGGTCCGAACACTCGGGGGAGATCTTATCTCCTGCGGCCGAGGTTGAAGGACTTTGGCCGGCTCATGTTAGGATGAGGTTCTCTTTCTGTTCCTAACACGGCAACTATTGACTGCTTCTTCCCTGTTATCATATAATTTTTGCACTCAGAAATAATATTATTAAAATGGAAGAATTTTACCGAAGGAAAGTTACTGGCAGCACATCTCCATTTTAGGGTCGTGGAGGCGTTGTTCCTCCGAGTTCCCTCGGGCAGTAAGTCCCGAGCCGGACGACCTCCTCTATCTCATGCTGGCCTTCTCAATTTGGAGCAAGCTTCTCTTGGCTTTGTCGCTGGGAGATGACAGCTCGCTGAAGTACCAAGCCCCGAAGATAGCATCGATGATGCCGAGAGACGGCCAATCTCTTTGTTGTTCCTCCCTCATTGGTGGTTCTAGCTTCTGAGGGGGGAGGACTTTTTTGCGCCCTTCGATCTGGGCTTCCTTGATGACGAGCTCGAGAAAGAGTTCAGACCTCTTGCACTGGGGGAGGTCGTGAGCGTGGCTGAACTAAATTCTGCCTCCTGTGAAACCTTCTAGGGGAGAACTTCTGCTCTCTGTTTCTCCTTTCTAAGGACGATTGGTATGCTAGACCAAATGCTCTTCCTTAAGGCCGGTTCCTGACATCCTGATGGTGGGTTTGCTGGCAAAGTCGCCACCGGAGGCTGTCGCACGGTCTGCATCATCTCGACGAGGCCACGAACCTGCTGGACCAGCAGGTTGAACTGCTTCGCATCTACGGTGGCTTTAGATGGAATCTGAATTGCCGGAATTGAAGCGGAAGCAGATGGATCTGGATGGGATCGGGCCACGGAGGCCGTCGATCGTCGGATTGAAGCTCTCCTGAAAAGCATTTTCTCTTGAAAAAGAACTCTGGAGAGGAAGGAAGAAGATCTCTGGAGAGAGATCGTCGCTGAACACTCCTTTAAGAACAAGGGGGCCTTAAGAACACCTCAAGAACAGAGGCGCCCTTCCTCTAGCGCCAAATCTGTTGGTGCAGAATCTGGTTGTCGTCGGATCCAGCTGGAATGGAGGAGGGCGAGGTCGCCGCTGGTGATCTGTAAAATAAAGTCCCATTTGGAGCCGGTGGGGGTGGCTCCGGCAGGACCCTCCGACGATCAAGTTAGCTCTTCTGGCAAACAGAAATGGAGTGCTCTGGAATGAGTTCGACAGAGTTTAGAGAAGGAGAGGAGAGCTTAGAGTTTTAGAGGGAAGAGGAAGATCTCTCCCGAGGGTCTGGGCCGACCTCGACTGTAGGAGATAAGATCTCCTCCGAGCGCCCACAACAACCTCAGCTAGAGATAAAATCTCTCTTGAGCGCCCGAGTCAACCTCGGCTAGAGATAAGATCTCTCTCGAGCGACCGCCTCGGCTAGAGATAAGATCTTTTCTGAGCGCCCGAGTTAACCTCGATCAGAGAAAATTTCTCCCGAGTGACTGCGACAACCTCGACCGCAGGAGATAAGATCTCCCCCGAGGGTCCGGGTCGACCTCGACTACAGGAGATAAGATCTCCCCCGAGCATCCACAACCACCTCGGCCGCAGGAGATAAGATCTCTTCCGAGGGTCCGGACCAACCTCGACTGCAGGAGATAAGATCTCCTCCGAGCGCCCGCAACAACCTTGGCTGCAGGAGATAAGATTTCTTCCGAGACAACCTCGGTCGCAGGAGATAAGATCTCCCCTGAGGGTTCGACCACAGGAGATAAGATCTCCCTCGAGGGTCCGGTCTGACCTCGACTGCAGGAGATAGATAAGATCTCTCCGAGCGCCCGCAACAACCTCGGCTGCAGGAGATAAGATCTCTCCCGAGCGCCCGCAAACAACCTTGACTGCAGGAGATAAGATCTCCCCCAAGCACCCGCATTAACCTCGACTGCAGAAGATAAGATCTCTTCCGAGGCAACCTCGACCGCAGAAGATAAGATCTCCTCTGAGGGTTCGGGCCAACCTCGACTGCAGGAGATAAGATCTCCCCTGAGCACCCGCAACAACCTCGGCCGTAGGAGATAAGATCTCTCCCGAGGGGTGCAGACCGACCTCGACTGCAGGAGATAAGATCTCCCCCGAGCGCCCACAACAACCTCGGCTAGAGATAAGATCTCTCCTGAGCGTCCGAGTCAACCTCACCTCAGAGATAAGATCAGATCAGAGATAAGATCTCTTTCGAGCGACCGCGATAACCTCGACTAGAGATAAGATCTCTCCCGAGCGCCCGCGACGCACAACCTCGGCCATAGATAAGATCTCTCCCGAGCGCGCCGAGTTAACCTCGGCTAGAGATAAGATCTCTCTCGAGCGACCGCGACAACCTTGGTTGGCCCATGTTAACCTCAGCCAGAGATAAAATCTCTTCCGAGCGCCCGCGACAACTTTGGCCAGAGATAAGATCTCTTCCAAGCGCCTGTATCAACCTCGACTAGAGATTAGATCTCTTCCGAGCATCCGTATTAACCTCAGCTATAAAAGATAAAGATCTCCTCCGAGTCAGCCTCGGCTGCTGGGGACAATATCGCCCCCGAGGAGCTCGACCTCCGACCTCAATCACAGAAAACGAGGTCTACTTCAACCTCGGCTGGAGATAAGATCTCCCCCGAGCTTCAACTTTAGCATCAATTTTGGCTGGAAATGAGATCTCCCCCGAGCTTCAACTTCAGCATCAACTTTGGCCGGAGATGAGATCTCCCCCGAGCTTCAACTTTAATCAGCATAGAGCCCAGAAGAGGACTTCGTCAGTCGCCTTTTCTGCACTCCCTTCCTTCGAGTTTCGAACTCGAAAGTGGGAGGACTATTGTTGAGGATAAACCCCGCTCCTACCGAAGACCAGTTCGATGCTCAGCCTAATACAACCGGTAGCCACGGAAGAGCTTTAGTGGATGGGTCTTAGCCGAACTTCTTCAGCCGGTCGAACTCTTCAGTGGCCGAGCTTCTTCGGACTCCTAGTGGTCGGGCCTTAGCCGAACTCCTTCAGCCGGTCGAACTCCTCAGCGGCCGAGCCCCTTCGGACTCCCAACAGCCGGGCCTTAGCCGAACTCAGCGGCCGAGCTTCAGTCGGACTCCCGTGAGAGCCGAACTCCCTCCGCGCTCTTCCAGCCAGATGCCTGCGGGAGCCGAACTCCCTCCAAACTTCCCCTTTGGTCGAACTTCTTCCGAGCTTCCTCTTCGGCTGAACTCCTCTAAGAGTCCGAACTTCTCTGAAATTGATACATACTGAAGTCCACCGATCAATGCTTGCTTTCTCAGAGCCAGAGCTATTGAATCTGGACGAATGGTCACCATCAGTCTACCATAGGCAACGCTACAGGCGGTGCCCCCCTCCGTGACTGATTCCGCCAGATCTCGAGCAGCCCACCACTATCGGACGGTATGACTGTCACTATCGGTCTGACGATACCATCCTCTTTACACCAAATCCAGTGCAGCCTCGAACGGCCCATCATCAAACGGTATGGTCGTCATCATCAATCAAGCTCCGTCTATAAAAAGGACCTCCAGATATATTTTCTCTAAGCTCTAAACTCTTCTTTCTTTTTCTAAATTCTTTCGAACTCATTTAAGAGTACTCCATTTTTGTTGATCAGAAGAGCTGACTTGATCGTCGGAAGATCCTATCGGAGCCACCCCTACCGACTCTGGATGGAACTTTACCTCACCCTCCTCCACTCCAGCTGGATCCGACGACAACCAGTGCACCAACACTACCATAAATTGCCCTGATTTTTTTTCTACAGTCCCTCGATTTCTTTAAATAACCAACGAGATCCCAACGGTCGTTGCATTGCAAAAACCAGATGGCCAATACAACCCAACAAGAAGCAAAAGATGGGCATAACACCTATCAATCAATCAAACTAAGACGATCTGATTTACGAGCAAAAAGATACCCCGTTCAGGGAAAACATCCATCACTAATCAATCAAACTAAGACGATCTGATTTACGAGCAAAAAGATACCCCGTTCAGGGAAAACATCCATCACTAATCAATCAAACTAAGACGATCTGAAAAAATAGCAAAAAGATCGACGCAGATCCTCCGTGACGTAACCAATATGAATAGAGTCTAAATTCAGCACTTTAAAAAAAAAAAACAAAGAACGAAAGATCCAATCGCCAACTCTACCAGGATCGCAAAACCATTAATCTCAAGATCTGCAAGTAAAAAAATTATGAACAAAGAAACCTACGTCTACGAAAGGCGATCATTACCTTCTTTCTGAGGCCCGAAGTCCCGGGTTTCTGCCCCTCGAAAGGATTCGTCTCCTTCCGAGTCACCGTAAACATCACCATTTTTCCTCCCTTCTATCGAGATGGAGATCAAGATCGAGAGAGCGCGCGAGTGGTGGGGAAAGAAGGGAAAGATAAACAGGGGAGCGACGAAGGGTAAGGGCGGTGGCGAGGAGCGAGCGTGATATGGCGGATGGCGCTAAATCTAGAGGCCACGTGGTTATCGAAAGCCGCGGCGGATTCTGTGGGCCGGGAGGATGGCGGTGCGTCGGTCAGGGCCGGGCTATCTTTGGTTCCAAACTCGGCTTGCGTCACTGCAAAGGCCTGTTCCTGGATGTCCAGCCCAGAAGAGCAGGGTCTTATGGAAGAGTTTAATTCTCCACTAATCATTAAAAGTGGCACCCATAGAATTTATTATCATCTTTTTTTTTTTTTTTGGTACAAGGGAAGTTTCAGAATAAAAGAGAGTGAAAGGGAATTAAAGTGGTAAGTGTCTAGTGTTTAATACATATCCAACTAAAGATACGTGTCTAAATAACACAAATAATAACTAGCGGTATATATTGTTGTATTGTTGTGTCACGTGAGTTTGTTTTTTCATAAAATATGAGGGGAAGCTTAAAAGGATGGTTCTCGCTATTGCAAAAAGGTTCTGAGATATGCAGCCTTAATGCCGTATATAGAGAGGTAATATCATGTTCCTAAACCAAAACTTCTAGGGCACAGTAGAGCAATCCTAAAGTTGCATAAAACTTACCCTTAGAGCACATTTGGTTGGGATAATCAATTATGAAAAAATAAAATTCATATGAGATTATCATATTTGGTACAAAAAAAATGGATGATCCATAAAATAAATGGTGGGCCACACCTCTATTTTTTTGAGATAAAATAAATACCACTAGAGGGTGATATTTATTTTCTCATGTTGAATTATGGTATGTCAGTAATCTAAAAATATCATTTCTTCATGAAAGAATCTTTATTTAAATTATATTAATATATTATAAATATATTAATATATTGATTAATAATTTTATAAATAATATATTTAAGGTATTATATTTATTAATAAATACTTATTAATTGTCAATAAATCTAATTAATTATCAATAAATTTGACATAGGATTTATTAGTAACTAATGTATTTATTTATATACCAAAACATACTAAGATTTATTTATAATAAGAATCTTTTTATAATATATGCATAATTGGTTTAAAATATTTAAATTAAATAGTGTTTATGTGATTATATGTATAACTCATGTAAATATATTTTAATATTCTAAATAGCCAATATTTTTTGCTGAGATAAATAGTTGATATTGATGGTGTTAATATAAGTCGGCCATAAATAGCCAACAAATAGATCGGTAAAAAAAATTATCATTACTTGAATTAATAAATTTAAATATATGATTATCTCCAACCAAATATAGTAATCTTTTTTCAATGTCATTTCTAATATAATTATTCTATCAATTAAATATGATAAAATTTATTTTTTCTAGCAATCATTTTTTAGATAAATAATTTTAAAAAAATCATCAGATTGCCCTGTCATCTCATATAGCCCCACCAAATGAACCCTAAATATAATAGAAAACTTGTGAGCTATAATTTTCATGCATGCTCTTGGAGCAATTGTAGAGATGCAAGTAAAGCCTAGTCTTCTTGTTTGAGCCACATCATTGACATATTTTTTTAGCCTCTCCAGGAGGGGGATTTGGTAATCACCACTATTTGAGCTAGACCTTTTAAAATTATGAATTTACTATATGTTTAGAAAATAAATAAAACCTTATAGTCAGAACCTTCCAACTCTTTTACGAAGTAAACAGCACAGTACCATTGCCACCAATTACATTTACTAGTTCTCAACCAATCTAGTATTAATTATAATTACAGTCACCATGCTCTCTTGTTGCCCGACTATGCAACCCAAGAGGGGAGAGAGGGTGAATTGGATTTTTAAAATTTTAAAGCTAAATTAAAATAACAAAATCAATGTGATGATATGCAATTTATATGAGGTAAATAATTTAAATGAGATGAAAAGATAAATAATAAAAGAGCAAGTATTTAATAAAATAAGAATAGAAAGAAAGCAAGCATACCACAAACAAGCAAGATTTATAATGGTTCGGTGTTAATCTTGCACCTACATCTAATTTTCAAGCTCTTACTTAGAAATTCAAATCCACTAAACGTATTCAACAAGAATACAACATCGATACCTCGGATCCTAGCTATCTCAAGCTAGAACACTTATTTTTCAGGTACAAGTCAACCCAATATAATCCGATTTAAGGTTTGGATCGATCTTCTCAAGTTTTGAAACCCCCAAAACTTAAATCAAAATAATAAAATAGAGTATGAGTGTTAACAATAATAAAATACAAAGTTAACTTCTTTAATGAGCAAATAAAATATTAAAAATATTTTACACAATTAAGAAAGAAGCTTTTTTAATTTTTCTCAAAGTTATTGAAGGCTTGAATGAGCTCTTGAGAGATTGGTGAACTTGAAATGAAAGCTTCTTTGCCTAAAGAGGATTTTTTTTCTTAGAACTGAAATGAATACTCGAATTTCTTATTTTCTTTCCTCCTTTTTGAGTCTTTATATCTTTAATAAATATTAGAAAGAAATTTGAATAGGATTAGAGACATTGGAGGGCTTTAAATGCACATTAAATATGATCAAAATGGACTAAAAAATAGTCGTTGCAGAGTTTTTTCATCGCAGAGGTTGACCTCTGAGACAGAAATTCGAAAAACTCATTTTCTATTTTTTTGGCCTTCGAAATAGTAGAAGTTGACCCTGAGGTCGACCCTTGGTACAAAAATAACGTGCCAAATAGCCTGTTTCAGCAAAGAAAGACCTAAGGGTTGATCATTTTCTTCAAAATTGATTTTCTCTCAAAATATGCATCCAAAATTCATAAAACTGCCTCCAATAGATTAGAAATTTTCTAGATTTATTATTGAGACTTCCAAAATAAATTTTCTCTAACTTTATAAAATTTATGATTTTGCTCTTCATCATTTTTCTTCCTGATTTTTTTTAAAATTATGCATCCAATATTTATAAAACTGCCTTCAATAGATTAAAAATCTTCTAGGTTTATTGTTGAGGCTTCCAAAACATATTTTTTCTAACTTTATAAAATTTATGATTTTGCTCCTCATCATCTTTTTTTAGTAAACTTGAAATTTCTTATTGAACCTGAAATACAATTGATTTTTCTTTAAGTCAAAATTATTAGTATCCCCTCAAATATTTTGTAATCATCAAAATCAATTCTTAGAGCAATAATCTTCCTCTTTTTGATAATGATAAAATATTTGAGCATAATTAAAAATATAATATATATGAAGTATTGATTAAAAGTTTTAAATTTATAAAGATACATCACGTGAACATTAAAGCCAATCATTTGAATAAAATGCATCAAGAGTAGTTTGAAGTTTGAAGATTGCTTATAAGATTATTTTCTTTGATAATTTTTTTTTGATAATTTCTCTTGACACATTTACTTATTGTTCAATTGTCTTTGATAATTTTTTATAATTTTTTTTATTACCCATTTCTATTTCTTTACTCTCTCCTTTTGACATTATCAATTAAGAAAAAACTATTCTTCCCTTATTTTGAATAAAATTTACTCCCTCTTTCTAATAAGAAGGAAGAACCTCCTTAAAAGATGATTCATAATATAATTAACATTATATGTAAAAAATACATTCTATATTCATGATAAAATAAGATGTCAATATTCAAAATATATAAGAGTCACACATCAAATAAATAGTTCTAGCCAAAATATATAAAGGTGTGACATGAATTTTACATTATATATCAGAAGTACAAATAGTTAGCCATACAAAATAAGCACCATATACAATCAAAATTGGCCAACATATATCATTAAGTAATTAATTTGATTATATGAATGCATACTTCATGAATATTCTTAATTTATCTTTAGTTCATTATATATTTTCTATATACTTATTATACTATAATATCTCAATTCAAATTAATGAGTATTAAGATTTCAAGTATCAAATTATTGAGTATCTTAAGCATCAATTCATTAAGCATATACTCAATATTTCTCTTTCTATTTTTGATAATCATTAAAAAGTTTATAAAAAGGATTAAAAAAAATATCAAAATCAATAAGATATAGGAGTATATCAAATGAGAGATGTATCAAATTATTAAAATAAAGTCAAATAAATCATCTTCCTTTTGAAAACTTATCTTTGGATTTAAAACATATTTAAAATACCATTTTTCTTTCAAAAATTTGCTTGAATTCAAATATCAAAGGCTCTCCTCCTTATTAAATGATTATAATTTTTATAATCAAATTTTAAATATATATATTTTTAAGCTTTAAGGGGAATAGATCTTTTTAAAGTTTTGAACAAAGAAAGCATAACATATATATATATAAAGCATAACATATATATATATATATATATATATATATATATATATATATATATATATATATATATATATATATGCATCAAATAAATTATTAAAATATATCATCAAAATTAATTAAACTTTAATATATATATATATATCAAATTTTAAAAAATTTAATTTAATTTCAAGAGGATATTAAATTTAAATTTTATAAAATATTTAATATAAAAATAAGTATGTTTGATACCAAATTTGTATTGATATCACTCTCCTTCTTTTCAAAAAAATTTAATTCAGATTTTTCAAATCAATATTGAGGGATAGAGCTTTTCAAGATATTTTAGTACATTTGATACCAAGAAAAATATATTCGATATCAAATTTCTATTTGATACCATCAGTTTAGATTTTTAATTTAATTTTAAAAAATAAAAAAAATTAAATAAAATAAGTATAACATAAAAAAAATGATACCAATTTTAATATTTATTTTTTATTTTTAAAAAAAGTTTTAGTCAATTAAATTTTAAAAATATATGTATTGAAAGAGTATGAAAGATAGTATCAAAGCTGAAAATAATTTTATAATAATTTTATATTATATATTAAAAATTTTATAAATTTATTTCTAGGAGTAAGAAGAGTTTTCAATTCAATTCAATTTCAAGAATGTTCAAATAAATCAAATTATGAAATCAGCATATGAATGATACTACTTTAAGTAAGTTTTAATATTTAAAAATAATTTATTTATCTGATACTATTTTAAATTAATAGTACTTTAAATTAAGTAAATTAAATTAAATAAATATATAAAAATATAAATTAAAAAGATTATAAGATATTTGATTGAGAGTTTGAAATCAATTAAAATAAAATATAAATTTGAATAAAATAAATAATTAAAAATTTGAGATTAATATCGATATTTTTTAATACCAATTTGCAGCAAATGTCTCTTCTCCTATTTTCAAAAATGAATACCATAAAATTTATCACATGATATTTTAAATTTATTTTCTTCCTTTTTCTCTCAAGTTAAGTACCATTAATTGATACCACATTAATCTTTAACTAATACTAATTTGATTTTTAATTTTAGATTTTAAATTTGATTGATACCAATTTTATAACTAATTCATCTTAAATGAATTCTTTCTCTTACTTTTGCAAATAAAAGTATTTTCAATTAAATAGTCTTTTAAGATCAAATTATTTTTTTTAGTATTTTTTTTCTATTATACTTATTTTAAAGTAAGCATATTGAGTTTCAAATAATCAATAATCAATCAAATAATCAATCATAATTATGATATAATAATTTTTTTTTAAAATAAAAATTTTGCTATCATTGATTTTAAAATGGAATGTTTACAGCAGAATATCTTCAATCATGAAAACATCAAAATGATCAATTGATGTAAAGCATTTTTAAAATATTCATTGATTATTAAAAAATGATGATATAATCAAATCAATCAAAATATGAATCGATAAGTTAAAAAATATATAAATACTTAAATTAAAGATGAACAAATTAAGCAATATAAGTGATTTTTTTTAAATTTAAAAAAATTATTTCTTTCAGTACAACTCAACCAAAAATAGAATAAGATTTAGTTTAAGAAATATTTCTTCCTCATTTAGAAAGTATAATTTTAATATTATATATATTTAAAAAATATTTCTTTCTTTTCTCAAAAAATATTATTCATTGAGTTTAAAAAAGATATTAAATATTTATAATTTATCTCAAATATTATCATATTAAAATATGGCTATGCAAATTTAGATTTGAGATAAAGTATTTTTTTCTCTCTTCTTTTTTTTTATCAAAAGATGGAGTACAAGATGATAAAATATGATATCAATTATTTTAGTTTTTTTATAAAAAAGGATGAATCCATTAAGTTTAGATCAAATTATTTTGATAAGTCATTTTGAATTGATACCAATAGATTATGCAAATAAATCATAAAGAGATTTACTATTTAAATTTATATCTTCCTTTTCTTAAGAAATATCACTCAATTTAGTTCAAAAAAAATATAAAATTTTTTAAATTTATTTCAAGAGATATCATATAAGCTTTGCAAAATCAATTCGAGATAAAATATTTTTTTTATTGAAAAAAATAATAAAGTGCAAGATAGAAAAAAATCGGTTTGATACCAATTATAAAACTTCACTTAAGGATGAATTATTTGATACCAATGCAAAACATGAATAAACAAGATCACATGAAAACTTAAGTATAAGTGAACCAATAAGTCAAGAAACAAATAAACGCCTATTAATGATTTTTCATAAGATTCAAAAATTATTTATCAAGAATTTTTATTTGAAGTAAAATATTTTTTAAGATTCAGCTTGATACTAATTAATTATTAAAAAAATCATGATAGGATCAAACCATGCAAAGTATGATTGAATAAAAGATAAAATAGAAATGATTTTTCTAAAGTAAATCAAATAACTAGAACAATAAGAGTGCATCAATGGATCAAAATAATTTTACTTTTAATATTTCAATAATATTTTCTCTTATTCAGTTCAAAATCATTTTTTCTTTCTATTTTTATAATAAATGCTAGAAAACTTAATTTTTTAAACTTTTTTCTATGTCAAAAAATTAATTTTTCTTAATTCTCTCTCTATTTCTTTCAAATTAGGCATATTTAATTAATTTAAATAAGTAATCATTTTTTCTTCTTTGTTTTGCAAGCAAAGTACATATTGAGTCAAACAAAATATAAAACACAATGAATTTTTATAAATTTTTTTTTTATTGATTAGCCAATGGTGATTACAAAAATAAAATCATGAAAGCATGGAAAATGTATAAAAGCTATATCCTATATAGATGTCAAAAATAGATTGAAAGGATCATTAAAGCTATGGAAAGGAATCCTAGCATCTTAAGCAAGTATATATCAGGATAATTCTAAGATGTAGATTTAGTCTAAGTAGAAGGAGAGTGCAGTCTAATATCTCTAAATGACTGGGTTCGGTAGCGAACATCCTTCCTAGCTATAGTGAGTATTCGAATCAATCTTCCTAACTCATCTCTGATCAATGATAATGCCTCCATCTAATCTCATCTTGTCTGGTGTGCCTCTGATATAAATCTTTAAAGCTCTGCATAGACTGACACTATGATTTTGATGGAAAGTCTCTTAATAAATGCATTCTCATCCAATCTATTAGGTAATCATGAGCTATTATCTGGATGGCTGATCTATGAAAGTAAAGCTGGCTTCTTGTCCTGATATGTACTACAATAAGCTCTACTATAGGAGTCTCATCATCATCATCTGCTATAGCATAAGAGCTGACATCCTGAATATCTTCAATCATCATCTTGATCAAATACAAATTTTAAATATATAGCATGCGTCCAATGCTATCAACATTTATTTCAATCTGCACACCTTTTACTTTGAAAACTAGACGTTCTTTTTCTTTAGGCAAAATACTTTCGGGGTGCTATTGAAAAATAAGGATTACAAGATTAGAATATAAATTGAGAGAAAAGATTCGATTTTAGTAGGAGAGGGGTTTGGAAGAAATTACAGCTCGAGAAAATTAATGGAATGATAGAGCCTTGGGATATTTTCAAATAAGAGAACTAATCTTAAAAAAAAAAGGGTCGACTTCTGCTAAATCAAGAGTCAGCTCCTCGAAGTAGAAAGCAGTTCAAATAGTTTTTGATTCAAGAAAATTTAATCAAGTTAAATAAGAATCAATAGGCAATCAAATCGATGATCAAGAAAGATATTCAAGTCAAATTGAGGGATCAAGAATTAATCAATTATGGAGGCAAGATTATCAAGTCAAGAAACTCATATAAAAGAAAATCTAGATATAGGCTCTATGAGTTTCGGTTGAACTATGAAATTCCAAATCTTTAGGGATAAGCTAATATGCAATGTTATTCAATACATCAAGCACGTAATTTTTGTGATTGAATGTCTTATCTTCAAGTACTTTATTTCATACAAATTTTTATTAAAAGTTTAGTAATTTAGCATTTTATGAGAGTATATCAAACATAGTTTTACTTGTATGTTTAGCAACTTAAAAACATTTATATCCAATTAAACATCTTTTAATTTAAGTTTATCAATTACAAAATTGATATGGAGAAGCTATTATATTATATTAAATTTTAAGATAATTTTAATTTATATCATAATATAATATTTAGAGCAGAGCATATTGATCTTTAAAATTAAAGTATTCAAATCATCAAAATCATTCAATCATACTAATCTTACTAATATATGAAAAAAATTTCAAGCAAGTAAACATAATATGAAATCATATTAAAATCAATAGATTTAATCAAAATAACTTTAACAATCATTGATGGTATGATGTGAGAAAAAAATTAGATTATACCATGCATCAATACGCATCTTTTTTCATTTCTAAGGCATCTATAAAAATTTTCTTTCTTTCATTTCATTCGGATTCTTGGTGCACCTACAAAATTATTTAATAATTTTTGGTACCCAAGTCATAGAGTTAATATTCAAAATTTTCTCGAAACCTAAATTTATTTAATTAAGATTTGGCCAATTATTTTAAAATTATAGTTCAAAATTTTTTAGCTAATTTGATTACACTTAAAATACTTAATAGTATGATCTTTAATTGAAGATCTTGTAAAAATATTTTTCATATTTTACTTCTTGAAGTATTAAAATTGATTTCTACTTTATTGAAAATAGTTTCATTGATTTTTACCAAAGATTGAAGGTTTTGAAAGCTAATTATAAACTTTTCAGCTATAGATTTCAAAATCTCAACTTCTCTTCTTAATTTTTTATTTTCTTTCAAGAGCGCTTTCTTTTCACTTAAAAGTTTTTCATTTTCTTTTAGAAAAAAATTTAAAATATTATTTTTCTTCTTAAGCTCAGCATTTTTTTCAACTAATAAATTTTCAGATTTAATCAATTCTTTCTTTTCTTTAGTTGAAGAATAATTTGTTTCAAGAAATCTTTCTTTTCTTTGGCTATAGTTTTTTATATTTTTTAATAGATCTTCTTTTTTACTCAAAATTTTATTTTTCTCTTCAACCAAGGATAGATTAGATTTTTTAAGTTCTTTATTCTGTAGCCTTATCTTTTTATGTTCATCCATTAACTTATTGAAGGCTTCATATAATTCATTAAAAGTAAATTCAGAGAAGTATTCATGATATATCTCATCATTTTGAGCCATGAGGTAACACATTCCTCTTCTTTCTCATTCTTCTCTTCTTTGCTTTACTCCTCCTTAATCAATGCTTTTTTTTCCTTTTATTTCTTTCTTTTCTTCTTCTTTTCATCCTCATGCACCATGAGGCATGAGTTGAGGTGAGTTTTCTTTTCTTCTTAGGAGCTTGATGTTTCTCTTTGATTTGCTCTATCAAAAATAGTTTTTAATTTTTTTTTATATTTGATTTACTGAATTACATGAAAAAATTACATTAAAAATATTTATGTCTAATAAATAATAAAGTAAATTTATTATTTTAGCATTCATTTGAATCTTTTTTTTATCATGAATTGATGCATTGGATGTGTGTAGGCCATTGATTATAATTTTTTATAAATTATAGTCATGTGCTTGAATGAATATTTTTATTCTAGATTTTCAATAAATATAATTTAAGCCATCAAACAATAAGGATCTATCTATAAAATATCCATCATTAAAAAAAATTTATTTTAAGTTGCTAAGATTTTTGGCTTTTGATGGTTAAATCAATAACTAATAACAGAGCACCTGCTCTGATACCACTTGTTGTCCGACTATGCAATCCAAGAGGGAGGGTGAATTGGATTTTTAAAATTTTAAAGCTAAATTAGAATAACAAAATCAATGTGATGATATGCAATTTGTATGAGGTGGGTGATTTAAGTGAGGTAAAAAGATAAATAGTAAGAAAGTAAGTATTTAATAAAATAAGGATGGAAAGAAAGCAAGCACACCATAAACAAATAAGATTTATAATGGTTCGATGCCAATCTTGCACGTACATCCACTCCCCAAGCTCTTATTTAGGAATTCAAATCCATGAAACGTATTCAACAAAAATACAACGTCGGTACCTCTGACCTTAGCTATCCCAAGCTAGAATACATATTTTTCGAATACAAGCCAATTCAATACAATACAATTCAAGGGTCGGATCAATCTTTCCAAGTTTTGAAACCCTTAAAACTTAGATCAAAATAATAAAACAGAGTATGAGTATTAACAACAATGAAATACAAAGTTAGCTCCTTTAATGAGCAAATAAAATATTAAAAATATTTTACATAATTAAGAAAGAAATTTTTTTGATTTTTTTTAAAGTTGTTGAAGACTTAAATGAGTTTGAGAGGCTGGTGAACTTGAAACGAAAACTTCTTTACTTGAAGATGGCTTTTTGCTTAGGGCTAAAATGAATGCTTGAATCTCTTATTTTCTTTCCTCCTTTTTGGACTTTTATATCTTGAATAAGTGTTAGAAAGAAATTTGGATAGGATTAGAATTGTTGGAGGGCTTTAAATGCACATTAAATACGGTCAAGATGGACTAAAAATAGCCATTGCGGAATTTTTCCATCGCAGGGGTCGATCCTAGGGTCGACTTCTGTTACAGGGATCCACGTCGAGGTCAACCTTTGAGATAGAAATTCAAAAAACTTATTTTTTATATTTTTGGCCTTCGAAACAGCAGAGGTCGATCCTTAGCACAGGAATAGCATGCCAAACAATCCATTTTGGCAAGAAAAAGACCTAGGGGTCGACCCTTTTCTCCAAAATTGATTTTCTCCCAAAATATGCATCTAAAATTCATGAAACTACCTCCAATAGATCAGAAATCTTCTAGACTTATTCTTGAAGCTTCCAAAATAGATTTTCTCCAACTTTATAAAATTTATGATTTTGCCCATCATCATCTTTCTTCCTGATTTTCTTTCAAATTATGTATCCAAAATTTATAAAATTATCTCCAATAGATCAGAAATCTTTTAGACTTATTGTTGAGATTTTTGAAATATATTTTCTCCAACTTTATAAAATTTATGATTTTGTTCCTCATCATCTTTCTTTAGTAAACTTGAAATTTTTTATTGAATCTGAAATACAATTGATCTTTCTCCAAGCCAAAATTATTAGTATCTCCTCAAATATTTTGTAATGGTCAAAATCAATTCTTGGAGCAACATCTCTTTTGATATTTAATTCTTAGCACACGTGAGCAAGTTTGAACAACCTCATGCTCACAATAAAAACAGCTTCAACTCCTTGCAAACTAGTCCGAAGCCATCTCGAATCTTTTTTTTTTCCGATGGAAAATGGAGCAAGCGAGAAACTTCCTCAAGAATAAAGGATAATTTCGTGTAAGAGAAGAAGAGGAGGGGTCGCAAGAGCATAGAAGACATCCTCCGTAATATATACTTACGACCATCCAAGGATTTGGCACTACAAAGTTTTCCCACAAGGTAAAGGAGTACAAAATTTTGTGAAGAACCAAAGAGTCTGAGGTGTTTCTTTTTGAAAAATAAAATAAAATAAAAATCCTTGAATTCCTCTCCTGCCAAATGTGCCACGTGATTGCCATGAACAATTGATCCCAACATTTCCTTCGATCAGCTTGAACTTTCTTCCTCCTCGACGAAGACCAAGCAGTGGGCAAGTTAGGTGGTCCACCTCTGATATTTTGGCAAGAAGAGGGGGGCCCAACATCTGATGAATAGGTGAGAAGCAGTCTCTAAGCAAGATTCACACAAAGGAAAGCCTGCACCGATCCTCCATCCATTCTCTGTCATGATTTCTCCATATGAAGTTTATTTTGCGTCTAGATGAGAGGGAAGGGAACAAGAACTAGAGACAATATAGAAAAATCGAGGAGGAGAATGCATACCTTAAGTAAAAGACTTGGTCTACCGGAAGATTTTGAAGTGATCAAGTTCATGCATATATATATATATATATATGCATCATGAGGCAGTCCGGTGGCAAATTAAATTGCAAACCATGCCTTCTGGCTAACATTTATGCGACCGATGTAGCTATGATGAACTTAGCCATCCTTTCCTCATCCAAGATAAAGTAGCCAAGCCTTCACCGTCTTTATCACTTTTGCTTTGTTTTCAGCTTTCCCTTCCACAAAGAAACAGTCTTGTTTCCACTTCCCACTACTAATACATTTCTTAATTACATTAACCACATTACACTCCATCTTTTCTTTGACTGCAGCTCCACTCCAAAACAGAAACCATCTCGCTCTGCTAGTGGCTGAATTGGACCAAAAACCCACAAGTTTTTTCCCTTTAAACTCGGGATGCTAGTAGGTTAATGCATGCTATCATATGCAAATTAACAATTTACAAGACACACATGCATCAGGTGGGAACGTTAAGGTTCGATAAGATGGTGATGGACCACCGGACCAGGTGTAGCTGAAATCTGAAGCTACTCAAATGACCGAATGGCCGGTTTGTCTTCATTCCGGTATTATCTGTCCCAGAATTATATAACCACATCCCTTTCTTGCCTAGTCTTTTCCAGCTGATAGCCACCTACTCGAAAGGCATGAGATAGGCTCAGGTTATTTTAAGACTAGCTACTATGTAGTTGGTGAGATCATGAGCTCGTCGGGGCTAACACGAGAGTCTATATATTGCAAGCCAAAGCAAAGCATCCTACATGAGGAGAAATTAATTATTGATTGAAGCTCAGCTAAGTAGACCAGTCCAACCACAAAGGGACATGCACAATCCCCTTCACTTCTATGCATGTCCCTCTGTGGTTGGACTGGTCCATTGTTGAGCTGGGGACCTGCTTTAACGAGTAACTTCTATTTAAGGTTAAGGATATCGAGTTTCTTAATGCTATTGGAAGCACCACAAAGAACACACACAACCGGACAACATATATAAAAGAACGAAATATACAAGCCAAACAATTCCTCCAAAGGATCTCTTATATAAATAAATTTCCTCAATTAAAATATTGAAATCACCTAAATTTGAGTCCAGTAGGTACAAAAGCATGCGGTCAGTCACCAGCCTTCATTATCAGATAAAATCCACCGTTACCGTCTCCAACAGCTACACCGCAACTACCATGTCGGTTTACAAACAGTATAAAGAGAGGTCCCCCTCACATTCCAATTGTTATTTAACCAGCGAGCAACCAACTTAAATTTCCAGTACAACAAGAACCTCCACGAATTTATCAAAAAAAAAGGGGCACATCCTACCCACACAAAAGATAAGGGAAGAAGAAAAAGGATTCCTTAAGAAAAACTATGAATAACATCCACATAAGGTATTCAGTCCAGAAACAAACCTCAATCCCCTTTGAAAAACAGAAGAAAAACAATAACATGTGCTATAGAATGAAGGAAAAAAGAAAAGAACAGCATGCACAGTTTGCTTAATCATAAGAAATGAAAGAAAAATAACCACCTCCCACCTCCCAACCAGATAATTAGACAACAGATTCATTCACCCATGCATGAGTCCATGCTAGCTGTGATTGGTCATAACTTAACGTCCCACAGAGCTTGGGGTCAGTCCTTGAGGAATGGTCATCGCCATCATCGATGCTCTGGCCTTGCTACTGGCCTTGGTCTGCAGCTTGAACGCTGGAATGGCGGATCTCCTCAATCCGGACCACCACCTCCGATATCTTGGGCCGTTTATCTGGATATTGAGCAGCACAGTCCATGGCAAGCTGCAGGAGCTGCACCATCTGCTCCTCCACATTCTGATACCTCAGCAGCTCCAGATCGAACACCTCCGACGTCCACTCCTCCCGAACAACCGATTGCACCCACCTTGGGAGGTCGACGCCCTCATCATTGAGGAAGGCCTGTGCAGGGGCCTTGCCAGTGAGCAGCTCCAACAGGAGCACACCAAAGCTGTACACGTCGGCCTTCTGGGAGACCTTCTGGGCATCGGTGACCTCGGGAGCTCGGTAACCAGCAACACGGGTGGTGGTCAAGGTTGGACCCACAAGGTGGGCAAGCCCATGATCTGACACTCGAGCTTCATACGACTTTGTCAGCAGAATGTTGGATGACTTGATGTTGCCATGAGAGGCCGAAGGGCCCGTCGAGTGGATGTACTCGATGCCACGGGCTGCTGCAAGAGCAATGCTGGATCGTGTCTCCCAGTCGAGAGGGGTCCGACCAGATCCTCTGTTCCCTGCATAATTGTTGAATGAAATGGAGGTAAGATGGATGACCTTTTGTCGGGGAAAAGGCTCCTACGAATGCAAGTAATTTCATGCATGACATACTGCAAGCAGACACAAACACAGAATTGTGTCGTTTGAGAAATGAATCTTAAATTATGCAGAGACTAAATGGATTTGCATATAAATTGTCACCAAGAACAATTGTTCGAGAAATGATGCTCATATTCTTCTGAATAGCATATTCTCATTCCATGAATTCCCATCAGCAAATAAGAAGCATTAATTAAACGAGTCACCTCCGATTTTCCAATGCATACAAGCTTCTAATGACAGAATAAGGTATGCATTAAAAGAACAGCGGAATTCTAACAGCCAGAAAAACCGACGTTCTCAAATTCATGATCGGAGTATATTGACAAAGAAGAAGAACACAACATAAGACCTAATATCCAGTGAGAGAACCAAGCAATTGAGTTCAGCCCTACGGAGCACGTCGTCCGAATTAAGAGAGACTCAGAGAAGATTCAAAACTCAAATCTTATCACCATTTTGCATTCATAACATTAATACAAGAAGAATTGCAGTGATAATAATATAAATCCTCTGTATACACAAATATTTTTTTGGACACATGAACCAAGCAAAACAATCATCTAATGCAACACATTGTCAATTAAAGAATATCTGACCATGAAGAAAAAAATCTATATCACCGAGTTAACGCACCATATCCAAAAATAGATGTACGCTACGCATTTCAATGGCAGAAAAAATCAAAACCCCCCTTTGCCCAGGAAAGGAGTTCATAAGTGGCTGGTAGAATTGTAATTGTAATAAAAGAAAGCTAGAAGGTGGAGCTCACCGTGCAAGAGGGCGGAGAGGCTGCCCATGGGCATATAATCATAGACAAGAAGCTTCTCCTCTTTGCTGTAGTAGTAGGCCCGGAGGGGCACCAGATTGGGGTGGTCCAGCGCGCCGACGGCCTCGATCTTCTCCCGGAACTCCTTCTCTGGAAGATTCACGTCCTTGAGCCTCTTCACTGCTACCGCTGTCCCCATTTCCAGCACCGCCTTGTACGCCGTCCCGAACGTTCCCTTCCCCAGTACTTCCGCCGAAGCTCTTAACAGATCCTCCAGATCGAACGACCTCACCTCGCTCCTAAAAAACACCAGCTTTTTCCCCGCCGCCTCCCCCTTCGCCGCCGCCGCCGCCGCCGCCGCCGCCGCCGCCGCCGTATGCGAGCCGGCCCCGTTCCCATTCCCTCCCTCCCCTGCCCCCTTATCCCTCCCCACCGCCGCCACTTCCAGCGGCTTCCCACCCTCCGCCGCCGCCTCCAGCGTCCTCGTCTTGCCCCCGCTGCTGCTCCTCTTCCGGCAGAGGAGGACCACCAGAATGAGAATGATTAGAACTCCGGCGGCGGCTCCGATCGCGATCCCAGCTATCGCGCCGCCGGAGAGTTTTTTCTTGTCGTGCTTCGCCTCGCCCTCCACGCCCGCCGGAACCTCCGCCGCCGGCGACGGCGTGATCTCGCCTGGGCAAGGGCCCAGAGGTCCACCGCAGAGCCCCGTCATCAAGAACGATTCTGCTGGCATTTTCCGGAGCTTGGACGGGATAGATCCGTTGAGCTGGTTGAATGAGACGTTGAACTGGGCCAGGCTCGGGAGGTTCAGCTCCGGGATCTCGCCCGAGAGCTGGTTGCTCTCGAGGTAGAGCGTGCCGAGGCGGGTGAGGTTGTTGAACTCCGGCGAGATACCGCCGGAGAAGTCATTCCCCGCGAGGTTGAGGCGGACGAGGTTCTGGAGCGAAAAGAGGAATGACGGGATCTCGCCGGAGAAGCGGTTGCGCTGGAGGTAGAGGTTCCGAAGCTGGGAGCACTTGGCGAGGTCCGCTGGGAGGCCGCCGGAGAGGGCATTGTAGCGGAGGCTCAGCGTCCGGAGCGCCGTCAGGTTGCCGACGGTTCCCGCCGGAATCTGACCCATAAGGCCAACGGCAGGGAGGCGGAGGACGGTCACGCGACCAGCGTCGCAGGCTACGCCCAGCCACGAGCACGGCGTCGCGGAGTCATTCCACGGGAGCACCGCCCAGCCGACGGAGGAGCGGAAGGCGAGGAGAGCGGACCGGTCGGAGACCAGATCTGGTGCTCCGCCGGGGATGGAGGAGAGTATAAAGAAAAGGAAGAAGAGAGGGGAAGCCATGGGGGTGACCGGACTCCGGGGTCAGTGGAGATCAGCTCATGGAGCACTCACCTACTTGGAAAAGAGACTGGAGGGGAGGGGGAGGGGAGGGGGCAGAGAGAGAGAGGAAAGAGAGACTGGCCGGGTTTCGAGGGTGTGTCCCGGTGCTAACTCTGCCTTTCCTTTTACTAAAAAAGTACGGTTAGCTGGGACGAAAAAATATAAGATCATTTTTTTTTGGGTAGAATATAAGATCATTTTTTGCCAGCAAGATATATTAAATATTTCTGGGGTGAATCCCAGACCTCCAAGCCCAAGCAACGTTCTCAACTATAATAAGCGTAGGAAAGAATAATCTGTAGCACTGGATGGACCGCACACCAATCTATTAGAACAATCAAAAGCACCAGAAAAGGACTTTATTAGTAAGCAGCCACTCAAGGCGCTAGCAACAACCACAATTGGCCATTATGCAAGAGAAGTGGTTGAAAATCCAGGCTCGTTGTTCATGGACTGTCTAAGGTTGGCGGTTATGATTGGAACATCAGAGCAAACCCTCTTCCATATGGTGAGCTTCTATGAGATGATAGCTAGAGGAGGAGGAGCTCAAAAATAAAATACTATTATGATCAATGACTCAAATAATTGGAATGGAACGAATGGCTCGATCTCTATATTCATACCCATAAGATATTATATGCATAGGTAGGAGGCATGCCCTATGATAGGCATCAATATTATGATCAAAAATTTGAATGGTCAAGATGGATCAGACATATTCCGACACATAAGATATTGTTCGTTTTGATCTATGATATGAAGATGCTATTTTGGATTGTATGATTTTATTTTTCAAAAGATTCCTCAAGAGAGAAGAGATAATTTGATCTCATATAAATCAGAATTTTTTTTTTGACCTTCAAAAGATACTTCATAGGGGGAGAGATGATCTTGATTCTATATAAATCAAAAATTTTTGGACTCATAATCGATATAGCACAAAAAGGATCATCCTTCCATAGCAATCACAATCCATATTTTGTCCTGATAAATGAACAATAAAAGTTGTTAGATGTGCAAGTGATTTTTAATCCGGCTTAATCACATATTTAATTCTTGGGCTAAACTTGACCATATATTGACTTAGTTTCATCTACTAGCCGGAAAATTCTCAAGACTCAAATATTGCTGGAAAGAAGCCATGGCATTAGGTTGAGTAGTCAAAATATCATTTATTTAAAAAAAAAAAAAGAAAAAAAAAAAAAAGGAAGATGTGAGATCAGAATGGACGAAGGAGTCGGCTGATCGACAAACAAAAAAGTTTAAACACTAACAAAAAGTTATTTAGAAGTATTATATAATATGTTATATTTTAATTTTTTAAATTATATTTTTATCAAAATTATATGATCATTTATGATAAAAAAAATAAAAAATAAAAAATAAAAAATAAATAAATAAGGAGTTAGCCTGCACCACAATCTTAACATCTTCTAGAGCACTTTTGATAAATAATAAATAAATATAGCGAGAAAAAGCATCGGTGTCTCGAGCCGATTGCCGAGTTGAAAAAGTCTAAAGAGATGTCATCGATCACAAGAGTGAAAGATGGGGATGTGACATCATGAAAGCCTATCTACCAATGAGAGCTTGGGCGAACAGCCCGCAACATTCAACCATAAGCATGCTCAATCTCTAACTTTATAGCAGGAGGAAGCTCTGACCAAGTCATGCGTTATTTCGTAAGTCACCAAGACGTTACTAGTATTACTTCTGCCATTGATGAACGCCTTCAATTCCAAGCTAATTATAGGATCAAACCTGGATTGCATTCTATCCGGTAAGAGTTCGTTAATAATCTTGTACAAAGTGCTGCGCAACCTAATAGGGTTGTAGCGCGGGCGGAGAAGTGCGTCCTTTCTTCCAGGGATCAAAGTAATGAAGTTATATTTCTAAGCTTGAGGCATGGAATGAAAAAAAAAAAAAAAAAAAAAAGCTTGAAAGCTGAGGATAATGGGCAGGAATGACAATTAAATTAGATCGGACCATAAGTGAATTAAATCAAATATAAATTAGATTAAAAATATTTAAATCTAAATTTAATTTATTTATTAAATAGCTTAAATATTGAAATCTGAACCTGATTCATTTAATAAATAAGATATCCAGATCAACCCGTTTAACCTATTTATAACCTACTAAAAAAAAAACAATCCATTTAATGATCAATTTTTAAAATATAAAAAAAATTGCTCATTTGATAGACCGATCACCTAACTCATCTTTCCATCTTCGTCCGTGCTCTCCGTAGTCTCCATCTGCCACTCTCCACTACGCTCTCCATCGCCTCTATCTGTGCTCTCCGCCACGACGTCGCCTCTAGCTCCGATCGACCAACCATCATTGCCGCTCATCAGAGCAGTCTGAACCTTCGTCACCCAAATCTTCATCGCCAATGGCTAGAAGGAGGCCAAAAATGCCACTGTGAGGAGGAGGAACAGACGGAGAAGGGCTATCGCAGCCACCGAAGGCTCTGAGGTTCTCACCTCGAGAGGAGAGCCATCGAGCGATCCGGACCTCCATCATCCAAATCTCCACCACCAATGACTAGAAGGAGATCAGAAGCACCACCTTGAAAGGAGGAACAGGTGGAGAAGGGTGTTGTGGAAAGAGGAATAGGCGGAGGACCTCGATCTGGTGGCGATTAATTGGTGCAAGCGGCAAAGAGGGTGGCGTGGAGAAGCTCATGAATCTCGGTGTGGAAGAAGGAGGCGACGGATGGTGAGGCGGTGCCATCCCTAGAGGTGACGAATGGTGAGGCAGTGCCACGGTGTCGTCTAGGGCTTTCTAAAAAGGAGAAAAGAAAAGGCCGAAAAGGCAACAAACCAAATAAAAAAAGAAACAAAAAATTTTCATGGCTAAAAGGTGTTCAAATTTTCTCATCCATGGGTCATGGCATAAATATTTTAAATAAAAATAATAAATAGATTAAATAGGTTGGATAAGTTGAAAAACTTAAATTCAAATCTAATCTATTTAATAAATAGATTAAATAGATTAATTCATTTACAACATAAATCCATTTAAGCTAAATGTAAATATGTTTAAGATGAATCGAATGCAAGTCAGATCGATGGATCAGATCATATTTTGTCATCTCTAATAATGGGCCAGTAGTACTAGTGCTTGATGCAAAAAGAAGGAAAGCCATCGAGTTTTGTGCCTTGATATAATGCAAAGTGTCCTAAATTTGCTTATTAGTGACCTCCTTAGTAGCTTTTAATCGTCAGAGCTTGATAAAGTAATGCTTGGTGGTGGACTAGTGTGGGAATCAACAACATCAGCCTAAAAAAGAAAGAGCTCATCTCTAATGGCGTCTTTGTCCACCATCAGATTCTCATTGTCGTCGTTTAATAACTGAATATTATTTATGCACCATGCTCTACAAGTATAGTGGATTTAGAGAACTAAATTAGGTATTGTTGCTCTTGAATCTCCTCACTTGAGATCGACTGTCGAGGAATCTGTGACTGAGGAAGAGCTACTATTAGAGCTTCGCCCGATCACCTGCAAAGAAATTCTTATTAGAATGTTCTCCGATAAAAATCCTTCAATGCTCAAGTTAGGAGATAAAAAATAATGAGAAGAGAAAGCGTCGAATTGAGCATGTGTATCTTGAGGATCCCGAAGCTCTTTTATTTATAGAAGAGAAATTAGAGTCGTATTCGTTTTGGACTCTAATAACCTTATGGATTTGTCACTCCAGATTAATTCAGGAGATGTTTTACCTTTTTCGGAAGATCGTGAAGGACTCCTTCTTTGTCTGGGTTTCCTAATCTGGAGAGAATCAGGATTTGGCAAGCGATAATAGCTCGGTAATATCTGACCTATAATAGACCGCCGTCGACTAATCTGAAGAAGATCGTGCTTAAATGTAGCTCAGCTTGACATTGATCGATTGGAAATTGGCTGAGTAGGAATTGGTCGGGTAAGAATTGGTCGGCTGGGAATTGGTCGACCGAGATTGATCTATTATTGGTCGGTGATTCGCTAATGAATAGTCGACTTATTGCAGGAAGGGATTGGTTGAAAGAAAATGGGCGATAATTACGTTCTTCTTATTACCACAGGCTGAAACTGGACGACGAATATTAGGCCGAGGATGAGCTATAGCCGGTCTATAATAGTTGCCCTCCACTCACGAGGCCGAGCTATTATGGCTTGGTCGACGTGGGTTTCCTTTCAAAGCCGAGGCTAATCTATATAAAAAGCTCGGGCAACCATATGTCGATAATCAGCGCTATGAAGAGACCCATGGAAGACCATCAATCTTCAAATCTGACCGTTCATCGGCTTGATCCATGGTCATCTACCTTGGCAAATCAGCGCTTGCCACTTGGCAAAAATCCAGGAGGTTTAGTAAATTTATGGTAGATCGGGACCGTCCAAGCCTTCTATAAATAAAGGTCGTTGTTACCTCACTTTTACTGTTACTGTTGCTGAGGGAGGAGCTTCAATACTTGCGCTTGTGAGAGGATTGCTCGGTCGGGGCTGCCCTACCTCCTTCCTCGTCATCGGTCTTTTATTGCTCAGCCGCAACCATTCCTATAGGTTAGTTCCCTTTCCTTCACAATGAGTGGAGTGAATTCGTCCCTATCCACTTGGAGTTCGGGTGACAATACGAGAGACGAGGATCATGGATCCGAGGCTCCTAGTTTTTCGAGTAGATTTGAAGAACAAGGAGTTTCAGACTATGGTCCTTTCAGAGTCAATTCCATCCTCACCTCTAAGGATCTAAACTTCATCAAATCAAGGTACCAAATCCTAGATACCTTCAAATTAGAGCTCGCTAATCCCAAGAAATGGATAGCTCTTCCTCGTCCCGGCCGAATAGATATTTATGAGAAATCTTTGAAGGCCGATCTTTGGTTGCCTTTCTACTTTCTAGTCGTTGAGTTCTTGAACCTTTTTAGGATTAGTTTGTGTAGCCTGGCATCGAACTCCTGACGATAGATCTTAGGTTTCTTTATCCATTGCCTTCTCCTCAGGATCGAACTTATCCCACGACTTTTTTGGGGTTGTTTTACATTAAAGGATCATCCTACGGAGGTTGGATGGTGGTATACCTATCCTCGAAAGGAACGTCGTCTCTTTTGAGGCGCTCCTTCGGTACATAACTAGAAGGAGTACTTTTTTGTCACGGTCGAAAAATCCTAGGGCTTCAACACACTATGGGGTTGATCTCATAAGTTAGCAGTCAGGGCTCCAACATTGTTCGATGCCTAGGAGATTATAGCTTGGCTATTCAATACTGTTCCCCCATCGTTGTCCAAACTCCTCGTTGAGGAGAACTTGTTCAAGGTCGGATTAATTCTGATAGATCTGAAGAGTAAGTTTGATTTCTCACTTTGCTCGGTTCCACTTTTGCTTTTTCTATTTTGGTTCTTATTATGCCTATTGGGGATAAACCCCGCTCCCGTCGAAGTCCAGCCTGGTGCTTAGCCCAATGCAGCTGATAAACATAGAAGAGCTTCAGCGGTCAAATCTTAGTCGAACTCCTTCAGCCGATCGAACTCCCCAGCAGTCGAGCTCCAGTGAAACCCCCTCAGCTGGCCAAACTTCTCAGCGGTCGAATCTCAGTCTAACTCTCCCAACGACTAAAATTTTGCCGAACACTCCAGAAGCCAGACTCCTACTAGACTTCTCCTTCGATCGAACTCCTATGGAAGCTGAACTTCCTCCGCACTCCTCCTTCAGTAGGACTCCTATGAAAGCCGAACTCCTTTCAGATCTCCTCTTTCGATCGAACTTCTACGAGAGTCAAACTTTCCCTTCACTTCTCCTTTAGTCGGGCTCCTATGGGAATCGAACTCCTCCTGGATCTCCTCCTTCAGTTGGACTCTTATGGAAGCTGAACTCCTTCCGGATCTCCTCCTTTGGTTGGACTTCTACAGGAGCCGAACTTCCTCCACACTCCTCCTTCAGTAGGACTCCCACGGAAGCTCAAATTTCTTCAGGATCTCCTCCTTCAATCGAACTCCTAAGGGAGCTGAACTTCCTTCGCACTCCTTCAATAGAACTCCTATGGAAGTCAAACTCCTTCTGGATCTTCTCCTTCGGTCGGACTCCTACGGGAGCCAAACTTTCTCCGCACTTCTCCTTCATTAGGACTTCTACGGGAGCCGAACTTCTTCAGGATCTCCTTCTTCGATCGGACTCCTATGAAAGTCGAACTTCCTCCGTACTCCTCCTTCAGTAGGACTCCTATGGGAGCCAAACTTCCTCCGTAGTCCTTCAGTAAGACTCCTACGAAAGTTAAACTCCTTTCGGATCTCCTCCTTTGATCGGACTCCTACGGGAGCCGAACTTCCTCCGCACTCCTCCTTCAGTAGGACTTCTATGGGAGCCAAACTCCTTCTGGATCTCCTCCTTCGGTCAGACTTCTACGAGAGCCAAACTTCCTCCGCACTCCTCCTTCAGTAGGACTCCTACGGGAGCCAAACTTCTTCTGAATTCCTCCTTCAGTTGGACTTCTACGAGAGCTAAATTTTTTTCAAATTTCTCCTTCAGTCGGGCCTCAACGGGAGCCAAAATTCTTCCAATTTTTTTTTTTAGTCAAATTTCTAACGGAAGTCTGAACTTCTTTGGAGTCGATGTGCATCAAAGTTCTTCACCCCTCCATACGGCCTTGGGTGGCTCAGTGTCGAACAGCTGCAGCCATCACTATCAGTTTGTCGCATACGACAGTGATCTGCTATCAGGCGATGATGGCTGTCACCATCAATCTACTACAGACAGTGCTACAGACGGTGCCTCCCTCTATGACTGACTCTATCAGATCTCGAGTGGCCCGCTATCAGACAACCATAGCTGTCACTATCAACCCGCTACAAGCTCCACCTATAAAAGGAAACCCTCCAAATATGTATTCTCTAAGCTTTCCTCTTCCACTTAAAAATTTTGCTGAACTCTTTTTCGAGCACTCCATTTCTATGTATCAAAAGAACTAACTTATCATCGAAGGATCCTGTCAGAGCCACCACCATCGACTCCGAATAGGATTTTATTTTGTAGGTCACTGACGGCGATCTCATCCTCCTTAACTCTAGCATAATTCGATGTCAATCAGATTCTGCGATAATAGAATTGGCGCTAAAAGAATGGCCCCTCTGTTCTTGAGGTTCTCTTGTTTTTAAAAGAGTGCTCAGCAATAATCTTTTTTCTTCCTCTCTAGAGTTCTTCTTCGAAACAAAATACCTTCCAGAAGGGCTTCAATCCAACGATCAACGACCTCTATAGCCAGATTTCATCCAGACTTATCCGCCCTCACTTCAGTCCCAGCAACTCAAGCTCCACCTATAGCCATGGTGGATGTGGAGCAGTTCAACCTACTGATCCAGCAGGTCCATAATCTTATGGAGGTGATGCAGGCCATACATCGGCAGACCCCAGCACCAGTTCGATTAGAGTAGGCTTCTTCGGAGCCCCGTGGTCCGATCTGAGAATGATTGACTTGGGCTACTCGACTTCTGATCTTCGGTAAGGAGAAGCGGAAGGTAGAGGGCCCCTGCTCGGACCATGACTCGATCCAGGGGGAAGCTTTCCATCCACTCCATCAAAAAACTTTGGAGATCAAGGACTATGAAGATCTCCTAGATCAAAGGCTCCTAAAAATGAGCCAACGAATTGAAGAGCTTCGCCACATTCCCTCCTCACACGGTAATGATATTTGCACCGATCCTTCTTTTTCTTAGGGGATCATCTAGGAACCCATCCCATCGAACTTCAAGCTTTCATAATTTGAGAGTTATGACGGAATCATCGATCCGATCGACCATCTGAAGGCCTTTTGGATAATGATGTTGCTCCATGATTCGTCGGACGCTATTTTGTGTCAAACTTTTTCGTCCATCCTCAAGAAAGTCGCCAGAAATTGATACTCAGTACTTAAGCTGGGTACCATCTTTTTTTTTTTTATCAAATGGATCATCAGTTCATGGCTCACTTCATCAGCAATCGACGTCCACACCGAGGTTCGTATTTTCTGATGACCATCAAACAGAAGAAGGAAGAATCCATCCGAGCTTATGTCATCCGATTTAATGCTGTTGTATTGGAGATTTGAAATCTGGATCAATCCATCGCCATGGCCGCGTTCAAGGACGGCCTTCGAAAGAATAATTTGCTATTCTTCCTAAAAAAAAGTATCCCAGGAACTCCATCGATATGCTAGCTCGGGCTGAAGATTACGCCTGAGCTGAAGAGGCCTTCAAGGTCAAGGATGATGAAGCCTTTGATAAGAGACGGACCGACAAGTCGAGTGGGCCCATCGAGGAAGAAAAGTTGAGGGAAGCTCGGCAGCGCTTCCGAACTCTCTCTGAGCGCAAGCGAGCTCGAACTCCTCTCCGGACTCGGAGGTAGGGAAGCCTGGACAGAAGGGCACGGTGAGGTTCTCTCCAATGTAAATTTCATAACTATACTCCCCTCAATGCTCCAAAAATTTAAGTGCTGATGAAAATCAGGGAGCAACTGCCAAGGTCGGAAAGGATGCGCTCTCATCCCAGCAAGTGTAATCCTAACAAGTTTTGCCTTTATCATCGTGATCACGATCACGATATTGAGGAGTATATCCAACTTCAGGATGAGATTGAAAAGCTCATCAAGTGAGACAGATTAGGCTGATTCTTGCAGCGACAGTATGAATGGCATGAAGATCGGACGAGGGCATTGCCGCAGCCTGAGCCACCAAAGGGAGAGGGTCAACAAGGAGATTGGCTGCTTCTCGACATCATCAACATGATCTCGAGGGGACTTCGACAGGGAGAGACCAGCAGATCCGAGGGATTGATAAAGAGAAGGAGGACTGAAGAATCTATAACCTTCACTAAGGCAGATGCTCAGGGGATCCAATTGTTCCATAATGATGCGGTTGTAATTTTTTTAAATATTATCGATTACGATATACGCCATATTTTAATAGATAATGAAAGCTCGATCGACGTATTATTTTATGATGCCTTCTCAAAAATATTCTTACTTAATAACCACTTGGGGCCTATTGACTCTCCATTGATAGGCTTCACTGGTGATGCCGTACCAGTGAAGGGCATAATAACCTTGATTGTGACTGTGGGGCAACGCCTGAAACTGGCTGAGGCATAGGTCGATTTTTTAGTCGTAAGAATTTCATCCATCTATAATGCTATTTTCGGCCGATCTGGTCTAAATGCACTTCGGACAGTGGTATCAATTTATTATTTAAAGGTGAAGTTTCTGACTAATCATGAGATCGAAGAGATTAGGAGAGATCAAGCTCTGGCAAGGCACTACACTCAATCATCCTGCATAAGAAAGAACAGTCCGACCCTTATCCTATCGATGGGTTGGATGTCCGCAATGACCTCATCGAGGAGCAGGGCGAGCCTATGGAGGACCTCGTCTCTATACCCTTGAATGATGGGAATGCGGAGCACGCGATGCAGATCGGCTCCAACTTGAGAGATAAGATTCGGGAGCAACTCATTATCTTCCTAAAAAAGAACACCGATGTCTTCGTCTGGGCCTTAGTAGATATGCCAGGAATTGATATCGAGATCATAGAATATTGGCTGACCGTTGATCTGAAGCATAGATCGATAAAAGAGAAGATGTGCAGCCACATCCCGAAGAGGTAGAAAGCAATCATTGAAGAAGTAGGCAAGCTCCTCAAAGCTGGATTCATCCAAAAAGTTAACTATCCAAACTGGATCTCAAATGTGGTCTTCGTCAAAAAGGCTAACAACAAGTGGAGGATGTGTATAGACTTCAAAAAGCTAAATAAGACCTATCCAAAGGACAGCTACACTCTACCCAGGATAGATCAACTGATGGATGCGACCTCAGGCCATGAGCTTCTTATCTTCATGAATGCCTTCTCTGGTTATAACTAGATATGGATGGCATCGGAGGACGAGGAGAAAACTACTTTCGTTACTGACTGTGGTCTTTCTTGTTATAGGATTATGCCCTTTGGACTCAAAAATGTAGGGGCGATGTACCAGCACCTGATCAATAAGATCTTCAAGGAGCAGATCGACTGCAACATGGAGATGTATGTAGATGACATACTCGTCAAAAGCCAAGCTTCTACAGATCATCTCATTGATCTTGAAAAGATCTTCAGCGCACTCAAGAAGCACAAGATGAAACTCAACCCGACCAAGTGCACTTTTGGCATGATCTCTAGGAAGTTTTTGGGATTTATGATGTCGAGGCATGGGATTGAAGCAAATTCTGACAAAATTTGAGTCATTCAGGAGATGACTGTTCCAAAAATAATCAAAGAAGTTCAACACTTGACTAAGAAAGTGGTGTCCCTGAATCGCTTCATCTCAAGATTGGCCGAGCGATGTATGCCCTTCTTTCGGATTCTCAGACAGTCAAAGAACTTCTGCTGGATGGTGGAGTACCAACGAATATTTGAAGAGCTTAAAAACTACCTCGGCTCACCCCCGCTACTGATAAAGCCCGAACTTGGGGAGGAATTATTCCTATACTTAGTAGTCTTTCCGATGGCCCTGACGGCAGTCCTGGTAAAGAAAGAAGCGAAGATACAACGATCGATCTACTACGTAAGTCAGATCCTGAGGGATGCAGAGATCAGGTACTCTAGGTTAGAAAAATTAACTTACTCTCTTCTAATTACTATCAAAAGATTTCGACCTTACTTTTAGGAGCACACCATAACGGTCCTCACGGACCAATCAATAAAAGCAGTCTTACATCGAACGGACGCTTTCGAAAGAATCGCAAAATGGGCGATCGAGCTCACAAAATTTGACATCAACCATCGATCATGATCATTGATCAAAGCCTAGATATTGGCAGATTTTATAGTAGAGTATACCATTTCAGCTGAAGTCGAGCTTGAACATAATAAAAGGTGCTCTACTGTCGCAGCCGAGCCTCTCCAAAGAGAGTGCCAATCTTCTCGAAAGCTTTTGGGCTCTGTACGTGGATGGTTCGTCCAACTCTACTGGAGCAAGTGCGGGATTGGTCTTAGTCAGCCCTGAGAAAGTCATTGTCGAGTACATACTGCGTTTCGAATTTTCTGCAACTAATAATGGGGTCGAGTATGAAGCACTGATCATCGGATTAAAAATAGCAAGAGAACTAAAAGTAGATCGAGTCCAAGTCTATAATGACTCCCAATTAGTGGTCGGCCAAGTTAGTGGCAGCTACGAAGTTCGAAAAAAAAATATGATAAAATATCTTGAGAAAGTAAAAGACTTGACTCTGGCCTTCAGCTATTTCGACGTTCGATAGATTTCGAGGGCAGAAAATATAAGAGCCGACCTCCTCTCTAAGTTAGCCACTTCGGCTCCAGCCGAACTATCCAAAGAAGTATTTTCTAAGACTCTGAAGCACCCAAGCCTAGAGGAATCATAGATCGTTTTACAGATAGAACTTGAGTCGAGCTGGATCGACCCATTGGTTGCCTACCTCAAGGATGGAGTCCTTCCTCGTGATCCAAAAAAAGCTCAAAAACTTAGGAATCAAACCTTCCGGTATATTTTGTACGAAAGTAGGTTGTATAACAGGTCGTATTCACTACCACTGCTGAGATGTCTTCGACCTTTAGAGGCCGACTTCGCATTGTGGGAAGTGCACGAAAAAATTTATGAAAGTCACGTAGGAGCTAGATCCCTGTAACAAAAACTACTTCGGCAAGAATACTATTGGCCGATCTTATACTATGATTCCATGGAATATGTCAAAAAATGTGATCATTGTTAGAAGAATGCAAATGTATAAAGATAGCCAACCTCCGAGCTTACTCCGCTAAGCACACCTTGACCGTTCGTACAATGGGGAATGGATATACTCGAATCTTTTTCGACGGCATTCGGACAACGAAAGTTCTTCTTGGTCGCAATCGACTATTTCACCAAATGGATCGAAGTTGAACCACTAGCAAAAATTATCGAGGTCAAGATACCGGACTTCATCTGAAAGTTAATAGTCTGCTGGTTCGATCTTCCTTAAACCCTCATAATAGATAACGAGCGATAGTTCACTGAAACGAGATTCATCGAGTTCTGCGAAGATCTGAACATCTTCCACCACTTCACATTGGTAGCTCACCCGTAGGTAAATGAAAAAGCTGAAGTGACCAACTGGACTCTACTATAGGACATCAAGACAAGGCTCGATAGAGCGAAGGAGGTCTGGATGGATGAACTCTACCATGTCTTCTGGGCATATCGAACTACTCAAAGACTATCGATAGAAAAAATAACATTCGCCTTGGCTTTCGGCATGGAGACAGTCATCCCGATTGAACTTAAGCTTTCATCAGTATGGATCATGGCCTTCAACGAGCATTGGAGGAAAAAGGAAGTAAGACATTCGGATGGCGGCCTACAGACGAAAGATGGCCTGGTATTATAACTCCAGAGTCAGAAGTAAGACATTTAGAGTGAGGAACCTAATACTTCGACGAGTCACCATCTCTCAACCTCAAAGTCAGAGGAAGCTGACCCCAAATTGAAAAGGCTCGTATGAAATGGTGGAGGTCGTCCGGCCCAAAACTTATCACCTGAAGGAGCTCAGAGGAATAATGCTTCTACAGCCTTGGAACTCGAAAAACTTGAGGATGTACTATCAGTAGTCTTTTTTCAATAAAATGCCTCCATTTCAATATTATTATTTTTTAATGCAAAAACTATCTGATGCCAGGGAAGAAGCAATCAATAGTGGCCATGTTAGGGATAGAAGGAGAATTTCATCCTAACATGAGCAAGTCAAAGGTTTCATTCATTTTAGATGAGATGGAGGGAGAGGTCCTGATAATGATCCTTATGTGCCCCCACAGTCTGTTAGGAACAAGAGGAGAATCTCATCCTAACGAGAGTAAAGTCGAAGGCCTCGTTCATTTTAGATGAGATGGAGGAAGAGGCCCTCATAATGGCTCTTATGTGTCCTCATAGTCCATTAGAAATAGTAGGAGAACCTCATCCTAATGCGAGCAAAGTCGAAGACCTTGTTCATTTTAGACGAGATGGGAGGAGAGGCCCTGACAATGGCCCTTATGTGCCCCCATAGTTCGTCAGGTAGGAGGAGAACCTCATCCTAACATGAGCAAAGTCGAAGACCTCATTCATTTTAGATGAGATGAAAAGAGAGGCCCTCACAACGGTCCTTATGTGCCCCCACAGCCCATTAAGAATAGGAAAAGAACCTCATCCTAATGCGAGAAAGTCGAAGGCCTTGTTCATTTTAGATGAGATGGGGGGAGAGGCCCTCATAATGGCCCTTATGTGCCCCCATAGTTCATTAAAAATAGAAGAAGAACCTCGTCCTAATGCAAGCAATGTCGAAGGCCTCGTTCATTTTAGATAGGATGAGAGGAAAGGCCCCAACAATGGTCCCATTATGCCCAACAACAATAGGAGATAAGATCTCCCTCAACCTCAGCTGGAGATAGGACCTCCCCCGAGTTTCAACATCTTCATCAATAGGAGATGAGATCTCCTTCAACCTCGGTTGGAGATGAGATCTCCTTGAGCCTCAACTTCAACTTCAATCTCGATTGGAGATAGGACCTCCTCCGAGCTTCAATCTTTCTGCAGACATCTGAGTGTACATTTTTATTATATTAGCATAACTTTATTTTTTATATAGTATTTGTATACTTATATATTTGCATAACGTATTTGCATTACAGGTGTATCATCCAGCTGGATATTTTGCGGTCCCACACGTATGGCACACATGTGAAACCACCAACATCAGGTGATGGTCTATTACGATGTGGAGGAAAGGTCGATAGAAAAGACCGCGAGGGATATTTATTTCTTTTTTGGAGTGCTTGTGAGACGGTCGGACATCATTCTCATAGAGCCCAGAGACTGACATTTGATGGATGTTGCTGTCAGGGACTGGATATTGGAGGAGATATGGGTAAGTACGTGCATCTTAGTTATATTTATGCATTTTATATGTTTATACTATATATGTTTGATTAGAATAATTTTATAACTGATTTTTGATAAATTTGTGCAAAGAAGGTACAACTTTTTTGATTAAGAGAGGGCTCAAGATGCCCGACTGAAGAAGATCGAAGAATCATACCGGGATTACAAGGTCAAGCTCAATAGAGGATGGCTCAATCACCGATGAGACACTCCGAAGAAGCTTATTCCCTAGATACAGGACTATCTTTCGAGTCAGTAGGAGAGGATGGTTAGATACTGAAGAAGCCAGGAGTTTGAGATAAACTTTTTAATTTTTAAATTTTTTAATATACTTAAAGTTTTATTTAAATATTTTTTAAATATTTATTATTTATTTGAATACTTGTTAGGCTACCTCCTATCAGAATTGGAAGAACCGTGCAGCCCAGGAGTATACGCACACTCCAGGCCATGAGTTTATGGCCAATCATATTTATAGAGCGATAATTAATTCTAAATCTTACTAGATAAATTAAATTCATATTTTTATCATCTTTTTGATAAATTTATTCTTTGTTATAGCTGATGAGAGATGGAGTGATGTCCAGCCGTAGCGAGATCTTCCGATCCAATCGCACGGACAAGATGGGTAGGTCGATGAACGCCACAATCGGATATATTTTTATAAGTATTAAATATATTAATATATATGATTAGTATTATAGTATTTTTTATAAACTTTTATTTTAATTTATAATTACAGGATCAGTTAGATGTGCTCGCGAACGAGGGCCTGGATACCTCTGGATCCCATGACCATCTATCTCAGATCTTGGAGCCTGAGCACTCTGGAAGGATCCGATGCAGGTTCGATCAAACGTTGATGAGCTACTGATCCGAGATGAGCATCTCCTCATAGACTTTTGGTATCGTCAGTCGGGAGGAGCTTGAAGAGGCGTTGGCATGGGTAAATCATGCTGCGACATGGGTAGATTGGGTTGAGGAGCATGCATCTCATCTGAAGGGCATCATGAGAGATATGATGTCAACGCTCAGCATGCATTTTGGAGTTACAGGCTTCGAGGATATGTTGGCTCATATTTCAGCTCTAGCTTCGACTCTGGCTCCAGCTCCGGCTCCAGCTCCAGCTCCAGCTCCGACTCTGGCTCCGACTTCTGGTGATGACGACGACGACGATGATGTAGATTTAGAATACTTTAGATGTATTTTATTTTTTTTAAAAAATATTATAATAAATTTTATTTGATAATAAAATTTTATTATTTTAGAATAATTTTTATGTTTATTATATTTTCTTGTATTATATTTCTATATTTATTAGATAAAATATATAAAAAATAAAAAAAAAATTATTTTTTTAATTATTCAAAATCTATGAAAGTGATTTTATAACCACTACCATATCCGTACCAACCGCTGCCATAAATTTCTGATGCAAATGGTGCCAACCACTGCATTAGACCTATGACAGTGGTTAAAAAATCGCTGCTATATATTACCTATGGTAGCGGTTATGTAACCACTGCTATAGATAACCTATAGCAGTGGTTATATAACCACTGCTATAGGTCGATCTATTACAGCGGTTTATAAATTATTTCAATAGGCTATCTATGGCAGTGATTCTAACAACCATTGTAATAACCGCTGTCATAGGGCTACGACGATGGTTGCAGTAGCAGCGATTAGAAAATTACTGTAATAACCTATGGTAGTAATTTTTTGGACTACGATAGTGGTTACAAATCGCTATCGTAATTCTTTTTTTGTAGCAGTGTCATCAAATGCAGCTTGACATTTATCTAACCATTAGAAATTTTTTGGTTGCTTTAAGACCTTAAAAAAGAAAAGACTCATCTCAGCCGACCTTGATAAAAATTTGTTTAAAGCCGTGATCCTTCCAGTAAGCCTCTGTACCTCTTTGATCATTCTCGGAGGCTTCATCTCTTGAGAAGCTTGAATCTTTTTTGGATTAGCTTTGATTCCTCGCTGCGACACCATGAAGTCGAAAATTTTTTTAGAGGTGACTCCAAATGCGCATTTCTTCGGATTGAGCTTCATCTGGAAGCATCGTAATGTAGAAAAGGTATCTTGTAGGTCAGTAATATGATGCTCGATGGTCCTGCTTTTGATGAGCATATCATCCACGTACATCTTCATGTTTCTTTCGATCTATCCTTTGAAGAGCTTGTTCATAAGTCTTTGGTAGGTCACTCTTGTATTTTTCAGGCCAAACGACATGATCTTATAACAAAAAAAGATCTTGGTTAGTTATAAAAGAAATTTTCTCCTCATCCTCAGGAGCCATTCGGATCTGGTTATATCTCGAGAAAGCATCCATGAATGATAGGAGTTGATGTCCCGAAGTCGCATCCACCAATTGATTTATGCGCGGGAGAGGATAGCTATCCTTCGGGCATGTCTTGTTGAGGCCTACATAATCAAAGCACCCACGCCATTTTTCACTAGCTTTCTTGATGAGGACGATGTTAGCCAGCCACTTTGGATAATAGACTTCTCGAACAAAGCTAGCCTTTAAGAGTTTGTCAACCTCTTCCTATATTGCCTTTTGCCATTTGAGAGCGAAGCTTCATTTTTTCTGCCTAATCGGACAATGATTCGGGTCCACATTAAGTCGATGAACCATAACCTGTGAATCGATGCTGGGCATATCAAAAGTTGACCAAGCAAACACATCGACATTGGCTCTTAGAAATGAGATGAGGTATAGGCGATCCTCTTTGCAGAAGTCTGAACCAACCTTCACAACTTTGTTCGAATCATCTTTGATCAGTACCGAGATCAATTCTTCCACTGGACAACCCCTTTGCTCAGTCTGCTCATCTCGTACATCCAACTCATTCATAGGTTATTCTTCAACCACTACATCAAGTAGGGTTGCCATATAGCATTTCTTCATGACTGATTGGTTTCCCCGGAGCTCTCCGATCCCATGCGGGTTCAAGTGAGAAGTTGATACTATAGCTCGGAGGACATTTAGACCTAGCCGACCTAAGATGACATTATAAGTAAACGGGCTATTTACCATGAAATAAGTTATTTCGACTATGGCTTGCTTCGGAGCTTGCTCGGCTTTTATTGTTAATGAAATAGTTCCTTCCACCAGGATAGTGCTACCAGAAAATTTGACCAAAGGTATGTTCCTCTTCATCAACTATTTAGGGTTCAAATTCATCCGAACAAAGGTATCATAAAATAAAACGTCTACCAAACTTTAATTATCGATAAGGATCCGATGTACATCATAATTAGAATTGTTCAAAGAAACAACTACAGGATCGTCATGTGACTGACTTATTTCTCATAGATCCTCCTCAGTGAAAGTAATTTCATCATCAACTTTTCTTTTCTTTGGTCCTTCTTCCCTTGGTTGGCCCTGATCTGAGGTATTTCCTCTGAGGTGCCCTCCAACAATCATTTTGATCTCTCCCGCTGCTGGCTGTTCTCTATGATGTTCATCTTGTTAAGATTGCTTACGACATGGATTTGCTAAAATTTGTTGTTCGTCGACATAGCATTAAAGCCGCCCTCGTCTGATTAATGCCTCTATTTCCTCCTTGAGCTGCCAGTACTTCTCGTTGTCATGCCCATGATCATGATGATATCTACAATATTTTCTCGAGTTTCTTATTCGGACAGGGGTCACCATCTTCTTCGATCATGGTATTTCTTCTTGCCATTCTATCTCTATTAGAATCTGAGCCCGAGGAGTATTAAGAGGGGTGTAGTAGTAAAACCTCCGAGGTAGACTTCTAGATCGGTGTTGTGATTTTGAAGATGTAGGTCGGCCACTCCAAGGTGGGATGCATGAGCGACGAGGTTGTGGTTCCTCCCATCGGTGCTACATCCGTCGGTAGTCTTTCTTCTTCTCCTACCTTTGGGTCGACCTTGATCCACTGCCGAAGTTGCTTCCTTGCTAATTCTAAGCTTTCTTGGCTTGAGCATATTTCTCCGCTCATTCTAACATCTCGGTGAAGTCCTTCCGATAATCTAAGTTAAGAAAAAATAGAAGGTCATTCTGGAGGAGCCCAGTCTTAAGCGCCATCATGGTGACCGACTGATCTAAATTTTGGACCTCTAGGATGGCAGCATTGAAGCGGTTGATATATTCTGAAAGAGGCTCGTTCTTCCGCTGCTTGATGCTCACGAGGAAGTCTGAATTACGGCGTTATCGATGACTAATGACAAAATGGGCAACAAATAGGCGGCTTAGCTAATAGAAGGAATCCACAGAGCCCGGCTTCAGATTTGTGTACCAATGTTGAGCTACCTTCCTCAAAGTTAAAGTAAAAGATCAAAATAAGATTGCGTCGCTAGCCCCTTGTAGGTGCATGAGGGTTCAAAAGTTGTTCAGGTGATCTACGAGATCGATTGTTCCGTCATAAGGCTCCATCTGAGAAATTTTGAAGTAAGGTGGAAGAGGTTCATTCATGATTTTTTGGATGAACGAAGGATCGATCTTAAACCTCAAGTTGTCCCTTTGCTGCTTTGGTACTTGTAACACATATATATGTTGTTGCATCTTCTAGAGCCTTTTCTCTACACTATCTTCTCGGGTTGCTCAGCATCGAGGAATCACATGGCATGTGATTGAGTCTCTTCCAGAGATAGGGATAGGAGATCGTCCAAGTCTTTGGCGAGGTGGGCTGATCGGTCGGCCTTGATGACTTGCTTCTTTCCTTAGGCTTTTGGGGCATCATTCTTTCGACCTTCCTTGGGCTGACCTCGAGTTTTCATTGATCAGGTGATGCTTACTGACCTACTATATTTCTCTTACGGCAGCCGAGAGTGCCTGCACCTACTGAACTAGCATATTGTACTACTCCTACGAGATCGCTAGTGCTATTGGTGGGTTTTTCTGAATTAACGGTGGTGGTGCATTGACCGATTGAATGTTGTTGGTCCGTCGGCCAATGAAAGCCGAGATGCATTCGATGCTCTTCTTCGAGTCTTCATGATGACTGGTGATGAACTTTCTTCTCTCAAGATTGGACCTCGAAATTAGTTGAGTGTGCCCTTCCTCTAGCACAAATTATTTCTCTTGAATCTCTCCATCTGAGGTCGACCACCGATGGATCTGTGGCTGAGAAAGAGCTGCTGTCGAAGCTTTGTCCGATCATCTACAAAGAAGTCCTCACCGGGGTATTCTCCAGTGAAGATCCTCCAATGCTCAAGTTGGAAGATGGAAAACAATGAGAAAAGAAAGCATTGAGTTGAGCGTGTGTACCTGGGAGATCCCGGAGCTTCTTTATTTATGAGAGAGGAATTATAGTCGTATTCATTTCGGACTCTAATGACCTTCTGGATTTATCGCTCCAGATCGATTCGGAAGATGTTTTGCTTTTTTCGAAAGGTGGGATCACGAAGGACTCCTTCGTCTGGATTTTCTAATTTGAAGAGAATCAGGATTTGGCAGACGATAATAGCTCGATAATATCTGACCTATAATAGACTACCGTCAATCAATCTGAAGAAGATCGTGCCTAAAGATAGCTTAGCTCGACATTGATCAGCTGAAAATTGGTCGGATAGGAATTGATCGGCTAGGAATTGGTCTGTCGAGACCGATCTATTATTGGTCGGTGATTCACTAATGAATAGTCGACTTGTCACAGGAAGGGATTGGTTGAAGGAAAACAGGCGATAATTACGTTCTCTTATCACCACAGGCCAAAACTAGATGATGAATATTGGACCGAGGATGAGCTATAGCCGGTCCACAGCAGGTATGGTGGTAAATTATATATTTTTAGCCTTTTGATAATAATATTATTTTATTAAAAATTAGTCAAATAATTTTATTTTATTTATCTAAAAAAAACTAAAATTATTGTGCTAAATAGATTTTTAAGCTTAAATAGAATGGACTTCAATTATGCATGATAGAGTATCCATATAAATGATGAAATAGTGCAAGCTTTTAAATTTTACACTATATACCTTGCTATATTACACCATCTCTAATTTTATATATTTCAATAAGTTATTGCTGAATTTGACCATTTCAAATCATGGGTGATGAATTCAAAATGGAATTCGGAAGACTCCAGCCTACTGTGTTTCGAAGAAAATAAATTTATGAAAATAATAAGAAAATCTGAAAATTAAACTATGTATTTGCATAACATAAACGTGGATGATATGTTTTAGGTACGAATATTAATTAAAATGATGCAGTAACAAAGGAGGAGTCCGTTGTACAATGAGGAGGCGTTATGGACAAAAGCGACAACCACCAATCCCCGACACATGGTACAAGAAAGTCGCACGCTTCGGTCTCCGTTTCACGTGTAGTAACGGCTAAAAGGATAAAGAATTACCGCCAAGAGCCAGTTTTGCTGAGGCGCGGGGTAATTTAATCACGGAAGCTTCGCGCTCTCATTCGAACCGTAACCGTCCGACCACGATGCGTCACAGAGTGACGATGCGGCGTCCGCGTCCCTTGTCGCTTCGCGCAACGACTTGTCAGAGAGTTACCGGCCTCAGAGGCGCCCGAGGCCGTCGCCATCCATTTACTCGAGGCTGACGGCAGCGGGACGGCCGTTCGACGGCACTCGGGGTTCGCGGCGGGATCCGCTGAGGGGAGACTCGGGCTTTGAAACAAATCGCCGATTGGTTGAACTGCATTGGACCATGGGACTTCTAGAAGCATCTTGTTGTAGGAGAAGACAAGAAGGTTGTTGTTGATCAGGACCGTTCTTTGGGACGTGATGCTACCGTGGCCGTTGCATCGGTGGGTGCAGCAGTACATGTCTCTCAAGAGATGGGTGGGGATAACGTGCGAGACGCAAAGACCTCGGGATGCCAAAGAGACGAGGTGGGCCACCACGCCTGACAGCCAACCAACATGTGCTTTTTTTTTTTTTTTTTTTTTTTTTTTTGGGTTTGGGGGGGGTGGGGTCCACGAGTCATGTGGAGGGTCACCGAAAACAGCTGTTCCGGATCCCGTTGGACGGCCATGATGGTGGGGAACGTCTGCCACACAACCAAATCTTAAGCGTGACTTCAGGGTTCGCCGTGGTAAGAAATTTTCACCTGCAGGCTAGAAAGTCACGTTATAAAAATTTCATGTAAAAAATTATATTTTTTAGATAAATATTTTTAAATAATATTTAGATTAAAAATTAATTTATATTTTTTATATAAAAAAAATAATTTTAAAATTTGTTACTAATATTTTTTTTATATTACTATTTTTTTGAATAAATTACTAAAATTTACATTACCATTTTTCTAAAAAATGGATATCTGAATTATTATGCATTAAATGATGAAGATATTAAAAATAAGAATGAAATATATTAGTAATAAAATTAAATATATATTTTATTGATTGAGGAGAAAATAATTTAATCATTTTTTAGATGGATAATTTTTTTAAAAAATTTTATAAAAAAATATTATTCATAAAAAATAAATTATTTATCTTTAAAAATACGAAAATATGAGTAAAAAAATTCAATTAATTTTTATAATATCTATTCTGGAAAAAAGGGGCTCTAAAATGTCGGTAGAATTCGATCCGACCAACCTGCTCGTAAGTAAGTCGTAACCCTGTTTTTGTCTTTTTCCGCTTTTCAAGTGGGGTTGGGGGGAATTAAAAGCTTAGCCCGTGTGCTCCAGGTCCCACAAAACCAGGTTCACCGGCTACAATTAAAGATGAGGCCAAAGTGGTCGATAACTTTATTTTGACTCTACTTTCCGCCCTTGTTCCCGAAGGAGGCATGAATATTGAAATAGTACATAGGATACCCTTAATGATGCAGTATCGTCCATCACCGCTGTGCCATCCATGCACGTGATTAGAGGTCATAAACAGTCATCTTATCATCGAAATGGTCCTAAACCCCGTTGCCTCGCACATTACTTTGCGGGTAGGAGGTCAAATATAGGCCAATTTACATAAATGTCGATTCAAACTGACTCCTTTATTAGGTGGTTGAAAATTTAAAATATATCCTTTTTATTTTTCTTAAATAGGCGGTCCAACTTGATCCATACAACCTATTTAATGAAGAAGTCAAATGTGAGCCTTCAATGAATTAATTAGATTTTAAATAAGGTAAATGAGTTAGTTGGGTTTGAAATAGATCTGACCATGATTTGATCTAATTATTATAAAGATTAAAACTATAGAAAAAATAATTTAAAATTTTAAATTTAATCTATTTAATAAACAAGTTAGGCCACTCAGTTGTAATCCAGCATCTTTTATTTTAAATCTAAAACTATTTAAACAGATCAAATTGGTTGAACAGATCATAAATTACTATTTCTATACACCACCTTCCAACTGCTGAGATGTACATCACTATGCAGGCATAGGTATATCATCTTTCCATGATCCAAATATTCTAATCATCTTGCACACCTGGGTTTGCTGATTTAATATATAATGCGAATTTTCTTCAACCATTATCCTTCAAAAGCTATTTATACACATCTCATTTTTAATGTAAAAAAAGTCTACAAATTGAGCAGTGTGTCGGAATTACGGTGGGTCATGCTTCCCTGGGCACATTGATATATACGCAGGGAAACAGAGTGCTCGCAGCACTCTAATCCCTTCCACCAGCCTCCTTGAGATTCTCGCATGAGACGCGAGGCCCACAACGTGTCCCGGTGCAAGTGGTGTGCATTAAAAAGCGGGACTTGAAAGACGTAATGTGGCAGCAAAAACATACCCTCCTTTTTCTCTAAATGGTAGGCTAAATTGCACGCTCAAACTCATACCTGCCCAACGCTTGTAGAATCATATTCTTTCCACCTAAATAATAGACCTCATAAGATAAATATGTAATAATTACATTATCAGTTGGCACCAAAGAAAGAATCAAGCTAAGCACCAAAACAAAAAAAAAAAAAAAGGGACCTATATATCACTAGCCGCATCGCATTGCGATCTACTACTACGTGGAACTACTAGCATGCGCCAGATGAGCGTACGTGTGAGTTGTTTCTAGCAGTCCGCACTTCATTTTGACGGCAAAAAAACTAGGTAATGCCATCGTTGAATCGTGCTGTGGCCTTTGGTGATCTAAATAGAATTAGCAAGATTATCTTAAATCACTGCCATCCTTATCTTAGAATAATATGATCTCAATGATTTTAAATTGATACATTTGGTATGCTATATTCTAGTGATTAAAAATATTCAATTATATAGGAGTAATCTATTTAGTATATCATGAAAATTTAAAATTACTAACCATATAATACCAAAATTATCTCTCATATATTACATATAAGTTATAATTACTGAATAGAAATCTCAAATAACTCATATAAAAGCACAAATAATTGGCTCGTAATGGATCCATGCAGTTTATATGTGAAATTATCTGGACCTACCGGCTATAATTTTGACAACAAAATTATTAATCCTATAAAAATATATTAATTATTATCATAATATTAATATTTTTATTTTTATATATTATATTATTATTATAATATTAATATATATATTTTTTGTTAGAAAAATAAGAGAAAGAGAAGACTATATTGAATAATTTTATAATATAAATATAAAGTAAATAATATATTTCTATTATAATTATAAAAATATAATAGAATACTATAATATAATACTAATATAATTAGTAATATATTATCATATAATACATATCATGAATATCATATATATTATTAATAAAATATAATATATAATATTGATATCATATAATAATAGGATATTGAATTGTCAAATTTTTTTTTCTAAATTGAGGAATATTTTTGTTTCTAAATTTTAACTCAAGATCATTGCCTTAGCATGTTCTTAAAATCCATGCTCGAAAATGAGTGGGAGGATCATGATGATTTTATGAGCGGAGGAGGTGATTTAAAATTGCTGTCGTCGTAGGATAATGATGGTCTAACTAAATGCGCTTTAACTTCTCCACAAAAACCTTATGTTGGATGAGCTTTTAGCTTGATCGATCCAGGCATGGAAGGAGTGGTCACGTTCACAATGTGGACAATGTATGAGAGATTACTTTCCTCAAGTGAAGCATGTTTCATTTTATATCACCGTCACTTTGAGGCCTTCCAGCAGCCCTTCTTCCTACCAAAAGGAATCACCCTTCTCCTTTGAAGTTCCAAGAAGGCAAGGTAAAGGTTCCAAAGACTTTGGGCCCTTAAAATAGATTTTTATTTTTCTCCCTCCTTTTTAATTTTTTTTTTTTTTTTGATTTGATCCAAGCAAATCTAAATAGACACCAGTTAGGGTAGACCAACAAAACTAAAGGGGAGGGTGGATGCCAAGCGGCCATTTTGGACCAGCAGCACGCAATGATTCGTTGTCCGAAAAGCTTGACCCAAGTTACAAATCAATGACTCCCATGGGAAAGGAAGTCATAAAACAAATGTTATTGCTAAATTGATTCATAAATATAAAAGCTTCGATGTATAAAGGCATGAAATCATGGTCTGAAAGCAAGGATCGCGGCCTAATGAAAGTAGCTAATGGAGGACTTCTTTAGATTAGATAGCCATATGATTGATTACAAGTCATCTAAATAGTCATCATTATTCATAAAAGGTTGCATCTTTGGGTTGAGATTTGGTAATAAATAAAAGAATTCATCAAGCCAACATTGTCGTAATAATATCGCATTACCTTCCAAATATCATGGAACATTTATTGTATGTCATTTATTTTGCTTTTCGAGTTACTGATTCCATCATTGTGCCAATTGAGACATCACGATTTAATAAGCCATCGAATATATTGGTTTATTTGATTGGGGGTAATCTGATATAAAAAATAAATCAAATATTAGATTAATTATCATGTTTGGTATGAAAAATGAAAAAAAGAGATGGTAAAAAGTTGATGAGCCCCATATTTATTTTTCAGAAAGAGAAGAAACAGATATCATGAAAAAATTGATATTTGATAAATTTTTAAATGACAATAATCGATACTTGATAAAGTATTTCCAATAAAGCTGCTTCTGTAATCATTAAATTCATTTCGATATCTTTCCAAACTCATTGAATAAAGAATTTTTGCAAAAAAAAAAATTAAGGCGAAGACGACATTATGCAAAGAACTATGTAATTATAGTTATTATATAAAAACTAATTAGCGATGATAATACCATCCCAGTATTAAAAAATTATCTTATATTGAAGGGCATATATGTTTATAAATTTTATCATATTCTTGTACAAGATTATCTCCAACCTAATGTAGTAATTATTTTTTCGTGTTATTTTTTGAAGTAATTTTTCTATAAACCAAACATAGTAAAAATTATTTTTCATCGTAATCATTTTCTTAGATAAATTATTCTTTTATATCCCAAGACCTTCGGGTATATTTATTACTCACGTGAGATAATCCAAACCAAGCTGATCAATCCTTGCAATCCCTTCATCTTAACTAGGCTTGAAGCACACCGACCTGCAACTCGAGTCTAAAACAAACACTTCCAATGTTAGATTGAGAATGTTAATGAACCAGCATGAGGGCTGAATTTTGTACTGCCATGTCAAGCTCTGAATTCGTCCTACTAAACATTTTGAATGACCAAACTTACATCCGCAAAACGACCTTGCCGAGCCACCATCAGCTGCTGGAATTCTATCCGTCCGAGTAATGCCAATTATCTTGTCTTTGATCCATCTCTTTCTTTGAGGCAAAATCTTTGCTCCATTTCAACTAGAATCGTCCAACGCAAGAGGAAATTAATAACACGGCAAAAGACTCAGATCAAAATGTACATTTTTTATGTTCCTTTAGTTTTCGGTCTATCTGGCGCGTCAATCGTGCATTAGTTTCTATTACAAATAACGCATCCTCCCACTGGTTCCTGTTCATGGGAGCAAAAAAAAAAAAAAACAGAGAAATTTAGCTCCAAGAAAGTGAAATGGAACACACAAGCAAAATATCCACCGTTCGTCAGCTGATCCTATTAGATGCAGCAGAGATGGCAGGGCATCCAAGACCAGCCTCTCAGGTCACACCGCATCAGCGGGGCATCCAAGGCCAGGCTTTCTCCTAGCACTACCCTAATGGTGAACGCCATAATATCCACACAAACAGACGGAAGTGCATCAGCTATACTTGTAACTGATAGTTTTGGCCAAGACAACGGGCCATATGCATGTAGATTATTCACGCCTGTTCCTTATTTCCTTCCTTTCTTTCCATGGCAATATCTCGTGAAAAAAAGCTGCGAAAGATCAGCACCAGAATCAACTAGCTCAGAAAAAATGGAGAGTTACGAAACAAGTTATTCTAAACATTTTTTTCCTTTTTTTTTCACTCATCAGCAACTCCATGAATATGCAAAGCTGTGGACGGTGAATATGGTTAATTACTGGGAGTGGACGACCATAAATTATAACCTGAATGAACATATAGCTAGAGATCCTATTCCCTCGGGTCCTTTCCATTGCCACAAGGCTCCAGCACGAAGAGTAAGTGGCTGTGGTCGGGTGTGGAGCTCGATGGTCGGTAGCCCTTTGAGGACGATCGACAACTCCAAGACCCTGAAAAAGAAGTCCAAGCATGAGAATTTGTCCAGTAGAGTATGCTTCCATGCTTAAGTTAGCTGAAACTTTGAAAACGGTGAGGAAGAGGATGAGTGTGTAGTCTCTGGTTTCAAAGTGCCGAAAAAGAAAATCTTATCAGAGGATCTTTTGTGCCCCCCTTTATCGTGGAGGAGGATGAGTATGTTATCTGGTCATTCGGTAACCGTCACAAACGATTCGATCCCATGATCTGATCGTAGGTAACGAACGGTAAGTGGCGTTTATTTATGTGCCACGGTCATTTGTAACCGTCCGAGATTTATGGGGGTTCCTGTTAGCCCACATTGTGCCTTGAAATGGTCCTAGGCCTTAGGTTCATTTGTGACTCATCAGGTCAAATCCGACCATGGGGTCAGTATGAGTCTGTCCAGATCATCGTCCTGCAGCCAAGGAGATTGGTCAAGGTCATCGTCGTACGGCCGAGGAGATGAGTCGAGGTCATCATCCTATGGTCGAGGAGATGAATATTCTATTCTCTTATAGGTGTCCAATTTTCATTTCAAAAGAGCTGAGGTGGGTAATCAGATCGGTCGCAATTCATAGAGAGAGAGTCTCGGATGTTATCCTCCCATGACACTTTCCATGCCTAGAATGCTACGCACATAATATTTTAGTGGCTCAACACGCATCTATATTACTTATGTCATACCCTAAATCTAATACTTGGTTCGGCCATGTAACACGGCCACATGAACGTTAGACACTATAAAAATTATGAATATTAATGATGGTATTAGTGACGAAAAAATTTTTTATCGTTAATAATATCTTTTTACCACCATAATACTAACGAAGAAAAAGGCTATCGCTAATACTATTAATGATGAAAATTTTATTATTACCGATAGCAAATGACGTTACTAAAAGTATAAATTTTTTTAAAATATTTAAATATTAAAAAATTATTAGCGATAAAAAATTATTATTATTAATAATAAACTATTAGCAATGATTTTTTTATTATTAGCGATGGCTTAAGCCATTGCTAAAATTATTTAATTTTTTAATTTTTATAATATTTAAATATAAATAATTATTAGCTACAGTGGATTTTGTTATTAGCGATGAAAATCTTTCCGTCGCTAATAATTTGTTAAAAAAATCTCAACAATAAATTAAAATAATATTTAAAAAAATATTATTAGCGATGGCTTTTTTTTGTTGCTAATAATCCAGAATACAATTCAACTCCGATTTGAATCTAATTAGAACTCGATTTGAATCCAATCCAAAATTTTGCCAAACCTAATTTAATTAGGTTTTGAATTCAAGTTCTATTTAAATTATAAAATTTAATTAGCCTCAAATTAAATCAAAATTAATTAAATTAAATTTAAATTAATTTTTTTAAAAAATAATTTTTAATTTGGATTCAATTCGAATTCAATTTAAAATTCTGTCAATTCTAATTCAATCAGACTTCTAATATAAGTCCTATTTGAATGGTAAAATTTAATTATCTTTAAATTAAGTCAAGTCTAATTAAATTTAATTTAATTTAAATTAATTAAAAAATAATTTTTAATTGAGTTTGATTCAAATCCAATTCAAAATCCTATCAAACCTAATTCAATTAGACTTTGAATCCAAGTCCTACTTAGATTATAAAACTTAATTAGTCTCAAATTAAGTCAAGCCTACTTAAATTAAATCTAATTTAAATTAATTAAAATTTGATTTATGATTACATTCAAGTCTAATTCGAATCCGATTCGAATCCCATTCGAAATCCTATCAAACTTAATTCAATTAAGCTTTGAATCCAAGTCCTATATAGATTATAAAACTCAATTAGCCTTAAATTAAGTCAAAATTAATTTAATTTAATTTAATTTAATTTAATTAAAAAAAAAATTTAATTTAGATTTAATTCGAATCTAATTCGAATTTAATTCAAAAATATGTTAATCTTAATTCAATTAGACTTTGAATCTAATTCTTATTTAGATAGTAAAATCTAATTACCTTCAAATTAAATCAAACTTAATTAAATTAAATTTAATTTAAATTAATTAGAAGAAAAATATTTTTAATTTTGGTTCGATTTGAATCCAATTTGAACCCAATTTGAATCCAATTCGAAATCCTATCAAATCTAATTTAATTAAACTTTGAATCTAAGTTTTAATTAAATTGTAAAATCTAATTACCTTTAAATTAAGTCAAGTTTAATTAATTTAATTTAATTTAAATTAATTAAAAAAGTAACTTTATTTTGGATTCGATTCGGATTCAATTTGAATCCGATTCGAATCCAATTCAAAAATCTATCAATTCTAACTCAATTAGACTTTGAATCTAAGTCCTACTTGGATAGTAAAATTTAATTATCTTAAAATTAAGTCAAATCTAATTAAATTAAATTTAATTTAAATTAATTAAAAAATAATTTTTAATTTAAGTTTAATTCGAATCTAATTCGAAATCCTATAAAACCTAATTCAATTAGTCTTTGAATTCAAGTTTTACTTGAAATATTAAAATTTAATTAGCCTCAAATTAAGTTAAGTCTAATTAAATTAAATCTAATTTAAATCAATTAGGACTTGATTTATAAATTAATTAAGCCTAAAAATTTAATAAAATTTAATATTAATTTTTAACAATCCAAAATGATCTAGGAGAAAAAATTAATATTAAAATATAATTTTTAAAAAATATATGATTATTAACAATGGCTTTAGCGATGGCAAACTTATCATCGTTAATAATTTTAAAAAAATTAATTTAAAAATATAATTATTAGCGATAGAGAACTTATTATGGATGGTATTTTACCTAAATCTACATCATCATCGTCGTCGTCGTCACCGAGAGCCGGAGCTGGAGCTGAAGCCGGAGCTGAAGCTGAAGCTGAAGCTGAAATATGGGCCAGCATATCCTCGAAGCCCGTGACTCCAAAATATGCACTGAGCATCAACATCATGTCTCTCACAATATCCTCCAGATGAGATGCGCGTTCCTCAGCTCGATCTGCTCATATTGCAGCATGATCTGCCCATGCCAACGTCTTCTCAAGCTCCTTCCGACTGACGACATCGAAAGTCTGTGAGGAGACGCTCATCTCAGATTAGTAGCTCATCGGCGTATATCCAGACCTGCATTGGATCCTCCTAGAGTGCTCAAGCCCCAAGACCTGAGATATATGGTCATGGAGCCCAGAGGTATCCGGGCCCTTGCGAGCGAGTGCATCTAACTGATCCTATAATTATAAATTAAAATAAAATTTTATAAAAAATATTATAATACTAATCATATATACTAATATATTTAATACTTACAAAAATACGTTCGATCGTGGCATTCATCGGCCTGCCCGTCTTGTCCATGCAGCTAGATCGAAAGATTTCGCTATGGCTGGGCATCACTCCATCTCTCATCAGCTATAACAAAGAATAAATTTATCAGAAAGATGATAAAAAATATGAATTTAATTTATCTAATAAGATTTAGAATTAATTATCTCTCTATACACACGATTGGCCATAGACTCGCGGTTTAAAGTGTGCGTATATTCTTGGGCTGTACAGTTCTTTCGGTTCTGATGGAAGATAGCCTAAAAAGTATTCAAATAAATAATAAATATTTAAAAAATATTTAAATAAAATTTTAAGCGTATTGAAAAATTTAAAAGTTAGAAATTTTACCTCGAACTTCTAGCTCCTCCAATGTCTAACCATTCTCTCTTACTAACTCGGAGGACAGTCCTATATCCAGGGAACAAGCTCCTCTGGAGTGTCTCGTCAGTGCTCGAGCCATCCTCTGTAGAGCTTGACCTTGTAACTATGGTACAACTCTTCGATCTTCTTCAGTCGGGCATCTCGAGCCCTCTCGTGATCGAAAAAATCAAACCTCCTCTGCACAAATTTATCAAAAATCAGTTACAAAATTATTCTAATCAAACATATATAGTGTAAACATATAAAATGCATAAATATAACTAAGATGCACGTACTTACCCATATCTCCTTCCATACCCGGTCTCTGACAGCATCATCCATCAAACGTCAGTCTCTGGGCTCTATGAGAATGATGTCTAACCGCCTCACAAGCACTCCAAAAAAGAAATGCATCTCCCGCGCGATCTCCCCTACCGACGTCCCCTCCGCATCATACTGCACCATCACCTGATGCTGGCGGTTCCACATGTGTGCCATACGTGTGGGACCACAAAATATCCGACTGGATGATGCACCTGCAATGCAAATACGTTATGCAAATATATAAGTGTACAAATACTATATAAAAAATAAAGTTATGCTAATATAATAAAAACGTACACTCAAATGCCTGCGACGGCAGAGGCTCAGCTGTCGATTGAGTAGATGCCATCGGTGAAGGTCCCTCAGCAGCCGATGCCGAGGTGGATGGAGTATGCTTCGACTGCTCCTCAGATGCTGAACTGCGTGTAATCCGTCGAGAGGCAGGGGTGAAAGTTAGATGGCATTTTGGTGCCATCGTGACCTGCAATGTTGATGAACATTAATCAATATAACATCGTGACATATCAAATTCTATTCGCTCGAAAGTCGAGCCGACTCCATGTTTGAGATAGCCGGCTCCATGCTTGAGACATTCGGCTAGGGTCCTCCCCCAGCCAGCTCGATCATGACCCAAGTCGGCTAGGCTGCGTATCCTAGCTAGCTCGACTGTGTGCCATCTCCTCGATCACTCCCTCTCTCCCTCTCTCTATCTATCTCGCCAGCGACGGTGGTGAGACCGAACCCCTCCCTCCCAGCTTTTCCATCTCTCGATCTTCCTCTCTCCCTCTCTCGATCTCCCTCGCCGCGAGGCCGGACCCCATCCCTCCCTCTCTCACTCTCTCGATTCCTCCAATCATCCCTCCTCATCTCGATCTTCCTCGTCGGTGGATCCCTCGGATCCCTCCCTTCCTCTCTCAAGTACAGATCCATCGGATATTCGGGTTTTGGATTCAGTATCAATAATTAAAATTGGATCTAGATCTGAATATCCAGATTTTGATCCGAATCCAATCCATTGATAGATCTAGTCCACAGCCGCTGACATGGCACAGCCCAAGGCTACCACCATGGCACGATGCCATGGTCCAAAAACTATGGCATGCAGATAATTATAATATTTATAATAAATATTTATAATATTTATTATAAATATTTTATAAATTATTATAAATATATATGATTAATAAATAATACTATAAAATTTAAAAAAATTATACCTACGGCTATAGAGAGTGGGTCGCACCGAAAGCTTCCGAGGGTCGTCGGCGACGATGCTAGAGGAGGACGACGGTACTAGAGGTAACCTACGAAATAAAAGTAAGATAGTGAGATAGAGAAGAGAGAAAAAGAGAAAAAGAGAGAGAGTAGGGCGGTCGGGATGGGGGGCCAGGGGAGGGGGCATAGTGATGAGAAGGTCGAAGGAGGCTTCGCACTCGGGAGGGAATGTGGTGGTAGGGTGGGGACGGACAGGAGGGGGGGGGGTTCGGGGAGGGAGGTCGGAGGGGGGGTGGGTGGGGTTTCGTTGGGGGTCGAGCGAGGGTGGAGGGGGGTTCGTCGGAGGGGGAGTTTCACGAGGGGCCAAGGAAGGGTCGAATAGGGATTCGTCGAAATGGAGGTTTCGCTGGGAGCCAAGAAAGGATCAGATGGAGGGGGGGGCAGGGAGGGGTGGGGGGGCAGGGTGTCGGGTGCGGGGAAGGGCGGTTGGGCATGGGGGGGAGGGGCGGCGCCAGCCAAGGGGAACGAGGGGTGACACTAGCCAGGGCTGAAGGAGGGGCGACACGAGGAGGGGAGACGCCGATTGGGGGGAGGAGGGGGGGTGACGCCGGTCGGAGGGGAGGAGCCTCACCGACGACGAAGAGAAGGGGGAGAGAGAGAGCGAGAGAGATTGAGTGCGCACGGAAGAAAAAAAAAATTTAGAGATTTTTAACCTAACATACGGCAGCGGTTATCCAACCACTGCCATAAATTTATGATAGCAATTATCCAAAATCGTTATCATAGATCCCGATCTATAGCAGCGATTTTTGCTAACCGCTGCCATAGATGAAAAATATTTTTTTTATTTTTTTTAAATATTATATAATTTTAAAATTTAATGCTCATCTTCACCATTCATTATCTAAATAATTATCATTAGAGTACCATCGCAAAAAATCTTCTCGATCCGATGGCCCTAGCTTCATCGATCAGAAAAATTTGATTTTAATGATCACGAATGATGATGCAATGATCTGATAGATGGAGATCTTCGATGGATCTAAAAACCTACAATGATGATCTCGATGATGTTTGTAGCATACTATCAAAGTTTTACTTCAATCGAATATCGTTATCATGGTCAATTTAGTATGGAATGATTTTGGCCGTTAAATTAGAAACAAGTGATCAAAGGGTTAAACGACGTTTGATTATGAGATAATTTTTTAGTTAAATGATCTTTGTTATAATTTTAAATATTTTATATGATGATGATAGTAAAATTTAAATTATTTTCGTACAAACTGTTCATATTAAGCAACTATTACAAAAGTACGAGCATAACAACCAGTAAAGTTTCAGAATGGTTATCAGGAGACATATAGTTTTAGATTATTTTTCATCTCATGAATTAAATTTTATAATCACCATCATAAAAAATGATTAAAGTAGTAGCCAAGATCATTTATAAAAAAAATTATCTCATAATCGAACATCATTTGATTCTTTAATCAATCGTTTATCATTCAACGGTCGAAACTAATCTATACTAAATTGATCAAGATAACGATATCCGATTAAAGTAAAATTTTGATAGTATGTTACGAACATCACCGAGATTATTGTTATATATTTTTAAATTCATCAAAGATCTCCATCTATCAGATCATCGCATCGTCGTTCGTAATCATCAAAATCAAATTTTTCTTATCGACGAAGTTAGGGCCATCGGATCTAGGCGACCTTTTATGACAACACTCTAATAATAATTATTTAGATAATGAATGATAAAAATAAATATTAAATTTTAAAATTATATAATATTTAAAATATATATATATATATATGGCAGCGGTTATAATTAACCGCTGCTATAGATCTAACTTATAACAACGGTTACAATGAACCGCTGCTATAGGTCGACCTACGACAGCGATTTTTTATAACCATTATTATAGGTCCGATCTACGGTAGTAGTTTTCGTTAACCGCTACTATATGTTCGATCTATAGCAGCGGTTAACGAAAATTGCTGTCGTAGGTGCTATGGCAGCGGTTAACGAAAATCGCTGTCATAGGTAAGCACTGTCATAGACCATTTTTGTAGTAGTAATATGCTTGCTTCTATCTTGCAGGAGTACTATCAATTTGAGACTCTCTAGAACGAGGAGGCTGATCGTCCGATCTTCAAGAAAGTAGCCATATGGAGGCTCCAAGATAGCCTCTACAACTTCAGATAGTTCGCCATCCAATACTCTGATTCCTAGTCACCATCGAACTGGAGGTCCTTCATGAATCACTGGATGTAGGCAGATATATGGCAAGCCCTCTATGATCAATGGAGCAGCAAGGAGTACTCCGATAGGTAGTAGAAGGTCTAGCAGAACTGAGCTATCTAGTAGGATCCGATCAGGCATACGGATAGCTCGATTGGCATGCATATTGTAGATGATAGACTAATAAGAAATCAATACCAAAACTCTTCACTAGAATTATAAAAACTCTTATATATATATTTTAATTAATTTAATTATATTATTTACTTATTATAGACATGATAGCTGAGTCATCCATCAAACTAACTGTAGTTGTGGCGGGCCACATACCGATCTAGGAGGACTAGTGACTATTTAGATTTACGTCATGATTGATTATGATACGAAATTCAAACTTTATATACTAATTAAGTTGTTACATGATCTAATTTTTATATTAGAACTAATATATTTCTAAACTGTTCAAACACATTATGCCATGTATGTTGCTAAGAGGTATGGTGATGACCCATCTTCTCAGCCCCTCTTGATCATAAGGAATGGCTCAGCACCATCAGGGGGATGAGTAGGAGTCGGATCATAGAATTCGGCCATAGCTTTGATCCTCCACTATCTCGATATCCTTTGGCATCCTCACAGGCCTCGACATTCCAGACCTAGAGTGATGCATGATGGAGGAGGTCATGTAGAAGCTTCTAAGCCAGCGACCTCTAAGCCTCCTGGATGCCATCTATGATATAGTCGTGGAGCTTCTTCGAGACCCACAGCTGTACGACTAGTTGGGCTTTGAACGAAAATCCTATTTTTCACTATATGATCGATCTGATCTAATCTGATCTGTAGTAAAATTTTAAATTTTTTTTATAAAATTTGATCAGATCTGAGAGTTTTTAGATCTAATCCACATGACCTAATATTAAAAAAATTAAAATAAATTTTGTAACAACTATTGTTACCTAAGAATGGGGTAAACACTTTATCCTGACGATGATCCGACTGCTCCTGAGGTTCTGGATCAAGCCACACACGTGCTCAGCCTCTACCCAAGTCCACTCGAGCTGATTTTGGATTTGCTCTCCTTCTAGATCTGATCACAAAAGATTGGATCTGATCTAGATCTGTAGAGCCTTCAAGACGATCTCTGAAGGCTACGCTCTCATCTCACGAAGCAGGTCATCTCTTTGCCTGATCTTTGCACCAAGGGGACTTGGATCTTTCTTGCGGTTTTGCCCAACCACTTAGGTGTGGAGAAGAGGGAGAGGAGTAGAGGAGGAAGGCGTGGAGATGGAAATGTTGACAGCCTTTGGGCTTGATAGTGTAGGCATAAGGAACACATAGGGTGCAGGGGTTCTTATAGACATCCCTGAGCCACCTTGAGTCCCATCAATCAAGCAATCAAATTACTTGATTAAATCAAATTCTAATCTGATAATCCATGCCAAACACTAGGTCTCTACCTGGTTTTGTCGCCCAAAGCGAATCCAAAATTAGTGCCAAAGGAGATAAGAAAATAAGGTGGTGCAAGGCTTTATCCTCTAGAGTCTTTGATCTTATCAAGACTCTTTGACCCATTCAAAACTATTTTGAATGGGGCGCCACCTCCCTTATCCTCATGTAGTGCATGTTCAAAGGGAATGTGCGCCCTTCTCCATGCAAAATACCAAGGGGCGTGCCCCTAGAAATTCTCCAAGAGGTGCACGCCCCTTCTCCCTTAATTCCTACATCATGGGTCAACCTTCGACACTTGTCTTGTTTCTATTTTATGGGATTTAAGACAAGCCTTAATCAACTCCCATCTAATGAAATTAGGACAAGTCCTAATTAAATTAGGATAAGCCTTGATTAGACGAGGATTAGATCCAGTCAGATGAAGACAGATCCATACAGAGTTTCCAAAAAAGTTTTGTCCAAATTTCATCTTATAATTTTAGGACGAGCTCTGATCTCATTAGGACAAGCCTTATTTTGATCAGGATAAGTCTATTCTAACTAGGACAAGCTCTAGTTAGATCAAGACAAATCCATACAAGACTTTCAGATTAACCAAATCCAATTTGGTTCAGTCGAGATGAACCATAAAGACTATAGAAGGAGAATGTTAGGCTCAATTGTATGCTAGCACGATTTTTTTGAACCTAATTGGATCTAATCCAAATTAATCAAATTGGATTAGCCTAATTGATGACATCTAGATCCAATCCCTTATTTGTATAATCCAGTTAGGTTCAGTTCTATATGATAATAAGATATGTTGTGATCTCTATCATTGATATCATCGAAACACCTTTCGACGGACTCGAACTATTTTGATTCATCCAATTAGAATGATCGATCATCAAGGTCATTCTAATTGATCATAAAATTTATCAGTGATACCTAATAATATATGGTGGCAATCTATCAAAATTGAATGCAAATCTCTCAGTGCAGCTATCTGTATGATTGAATTCTTCTATCAAGAGTTCTGACAAGATTAGGATTAAGGTGAACTCGTCAAACCCAACGTCTGTCATATGATTGAATCATTCGATTCGAGTCTGATGTAAAATCCTAATAATTTTTTTTATTATATCACACTATCATGGCCATAGGTTTAAGAACTCGATCTCATGATTATCATAAGACTTCTCCTCCTATATCGAGGTTGATAGATCCCATCTTGATGCGATCTAGTTCCTATAATGAATACGTTATAGCCAATCTACACCTCAAAATTTTGAATGGCTAGAAGACTGAGTTATGGTATAATCAAACTACAACATACTCAAGGTGAATTATCGATGCATCTCAGATAAAAAAATTAGACATACAACTGCAGCATCGAGCTAGTCATCGACGAGAAGGTAGACTCCTTTATGACTGCTCGAGGTGATCATGCTCAGTGCCCTCATTCTCAATGAGTACCTATAGTCTCATTCTGATGTCTCCATACTGTAGACATAAGACTCATCTATCTTAAGAAAGTGATCGTACATCGATCTTCCAGATCGATCACCATCTTGTTGATGATTATGAGTTAAGTATGAAAATACATGTCTTAAATTTTCAACTCTTGAAAATATGCATTATCATACCTATTAACTCAAAAGACATATCATAGATGCTTTATACATAATGTGATAAAAAAATAATTTTTTATTAATTTTAAGTTAAAATTATAAAAGTGCTCCTAGAATGTATATTACAAGTATCAGCCAATCTGACTTCTAGGACACACATCTAATAGGCTTATCATCTCAACCATCACCTCAGGTAAGCATATTATTAAATTCTTTTACTTGTTTTAAATTTTCATATTTAGAAGCTTCATATATTTGGGTTTAAGTCCAAGAAGAAAATATAGGAGCTAAAAATTTAATCTAACAGTTCAATTGCTGGATTGGAGTGCCTATAGCTCCGTATCGTCAAATAGAACTGTAAGAATAATCTATTTAAAAATTAAAAAAATATATCGAAAGATACGCCTTCGTATCAAAATTTATTAAAATTATTTTATTTTTTTCGTCATAGGATGCTAGGACATTCAACTCTGATCCATCAGTTGTTGGAGAGGAGCAAGAGGAGGAGGAGATGGACGACGACGAGGATTAGACCTAATTTTTTAATATATTATATTTTTTGATACTGCTTATAAAAAAATTATATAATTTATATTTTTAATATAATATAATTAGTTTCTAATTTTTAATTATCATGTTATCTTTGAATTTTAATTATAATAGGTATTAAAAATTATAATTCATTATGATTAATTAAAATAAATTTTTAAAAAATATTATTATTAATTTAAAAAAAAAATAAAATTAACTATTAGCATCGATATTTGTGATAGTAGTTACTATCGTTAATAACTATTAGCGATGGTAGTCGAAACCAAATTACCATCATTAATATTTTTTAAAATATTTTTTTATTTTATTTAAAAATTAAAGATGGTATTAGCGATGGCATTTTTGGTCGCTAATAATTATTAGCAACGATATTAGCCATGAATCATCATCATTAATATTTTTATTTTTTTTAAATTTAATTAAAATATTAAAAAATAATTAGTGATAGAATTATTTTATCTCCAAAGCCATTGCTAATAACTTTATTAGTGATAGCTACGATTGTCATCGCTGATAATGATAATTAATGATAAAAAATTTTTAGATTGGCTTTTACGATAGTATTAGCAATGACGATGCTATTAGTGATGGTAGAAGGACTATTAGCTGGCATTTAGTTATCGCTAATAGTTCAAATTCTTATAGTGAGAGTATCATCTTAGAGATCATGTAAGATATTAAATTTAGATAAAATTTAATATTTTTAAAATTAATAAATAAAAACTAAATATCTCAATTAAATTGTTCCATCAAGGCAAATTGCAAACTTATTTAAGTATAATTATTTCAATATTTTATGATATCAAAAATTTAACTAACTAATAAACTAGCAATTCTAGCACTTGAACTTCACGCCCAATTCAACTAGTTACGCATCTTGGAACTTTGAAAGAAAAGAGAATCAAAAGAAGAGTGAGCTTTACAGCCCAATAAGAATCATATCAAATTTACACTAATATAATAATAATATAATTCAAAAATAGTAAATAAACCATATCAAAAAACATCATAAGCCACAGAACTCGTGTCCAACATAACACAATAATTACATAAATATGAAAATCAAGAATCGTGTATTATCATAAATTTATCATAAATATCACATGTGAATTTATATAATTTGTGATTTTTATTTCATCAGCATTTTTCAAATCAATCATCATCTTTCAGATTGGACTAATTATAATCACATTTCGGCCCGTGATTGGCAAACTATAAACCATATTTTGATCCATAGTAGCAATCTATAATAACTGCACTTCAATCCATAGTGGCAAATCAGAATATCCATGATTTGGTCTGTGATGGCAATCTATCATAACTTTGCTTTGGCCCGCAATGACAAACTAGAATATTAACGATTTGACTCATGGTAGCATACCAGAGTATTATGATTTGGTCCATGACCGGCAATCCAAGATATTACAATTTGGTCCGTGATTGGTAATCCACGTCATGGCTAGTCCAAATTCTCTTTCATAATTAACAGATCATTCAATAATTTTGTATTATATATCAAGTTCAATTTTAAATATATGATATTTTATTCTCAGTAATCATATAGTCAGCATGTGATACAAGTATAATAAAGAATCAAACGTTTGACATGAAACCATAAATCAACATGCAAAATTCAACAAAATCATTTACATATAAGTGATCATGTAAATGGATCCTTATCTCTATTGATAATAAATTAACCTTCTAATATTGATCGGTACCTTGATTTACGAGTTAGGTGCTAAGAGATCTGCTCGAAGATCTCTTATACAGATATTATTTTTCTATAAAACCAGTTTCAATATTAAAATAATAAAATAAGAATTATTTAATTTAACTCTCAATGGTCCGTTAGGTGTCCACCCTAAGTCCCCTAAATTTTGATTTTTTTAATAGATTTTCCTCAACCTAATTAATAAGAGAGAAAAATAAATAAATAAAAATAAAAGAGAGAAGAGAGGCTCCCTCTATTATTCTTCCTCTTTAAATAGGGGATTTCCTCCCCATTCCCCTTTCCCAACTATAGCAGTCGAAGGCTCCTGGTAGTGGCAGAACAGTGGCCCTAACACAGGTTATGGCCAGTGGGGGTCAGCGACACCATAAGAAAAATAGGGATTGCCTTGTTCAAAGTAAAACTGATGGCTTATCGGCTCCAACCGTGCACCGGAACGACCAGAAAAAGAAAGAGAAGGAAAGGAAAGATGCTTACCTTGCTCCAGATGGCTAGAGAAGGGTTCTGGCAACTCTTTTTCTCAGCAGCAATCCACAGACAATTCTAAGAGATTCCGACGATCCTCGACGATTTCTCAAACGATTCGAGGCGGTGATCTCAAGGAGAGGGAGGGGAGTTTTTATAGAAGGTTTTTCTAAGCAAATCAGGACTCCTCTCCACCCCAATTTCGATAGAAATCGAAAGGAAAGAAGACTCTGATTAGAAGCCTTCTTTTTTTTCTCTCCTTTTTTTCTTCACGTGCCAATCATGTGAGTACATTTGGATTATGAGCCAATTCTTTTTGGCCAGCCCACAAGCTTAAAAATTGGGCTATTATAACTTAGGATCTCATATCTACGCATTAAGACTGTGTCCATAGGATAAGTCTCATAATTACAAGTGAAAATCCTTCTCCCCAGCTAAGTTTGGATAGGGGTACAGATTTCTAATTACTAGGACCAGACGGTAAGGATAAGTCTCTTATTTGCGTTGCATTAAAGCCATTTACAGACCATGCATGAAACTTTTCAAATTTCTGGCTAAGAAGGATCCTTTTCTTAGGCATGCAGTTGCAGTATCACAGGCACCTTCCATACGCATGTTTAAATGCTGTGCATCATTAGCTGCCATCCGTGTTGCCTAGATAAGGCAGGCTTAGAAGCATATAAATGAAGAGTAGAACCAGGATCCTTTATGATGCAACTTTTGCATTGCATACACCTGTACAATTGTGGGTGGCCATTGCAGATGGGCGGCTCTCCTTCTTCACTGCAGTATGTGGTGTATATGTATTGCTCTAATGGTATCTCAAATGAATGAAGGCCGTTTGTCTCCAAGATAAATGATGTGATGGCTATCTGCAAAAGTTGCACCGTACCGAACTCACGAGGAGCATGTTCATTCACATGCTAAATGGAGATGCGTGGAGGAAATTTGACGGATTTATGGAAGTAGACAGAGAGGCATGGGAAGCAAGGTTTTCCATTTTTGGATCTTTAATAGTTTCCATCAAATCCCAATGGACCAGAAAACCAATTTGTACTTATCCCTCTCAAACATGAAGCTTAACAACTTAATAAACATGGCAGGCAAATACAACAATACATATGACCATAATGAAGCCATTTTTTCCATAAGAGCGTTAAAATCGATCCCAGGACCTAGAAATTTTAACATGCAGAATCCTAAAATCACTACTGTTCTTTCTTCTTTTGTAAGGTTTTCCTGAATGACTAGATCATCCGTGTCACCGGTCCAACTAAAGGTCACTTGGTGGCCGTAATCTACGAGGTCTATGAGTCATTTTTTATCTACTTAAGCAACTTTGACTACTACATGATCAAGGTTGAGACGTTCACTTCTTGTCTGGTTTTGTATATAGATTCTACTGAATTAATCCATGCATAACACTCCTCAATACTTCAGACACAAGATTGAGAGGTAGTCCTTTTCTAGCTGTTGCTTCCCCCTTTTATGTTGTCTCACTACAGTAAAAAAGGTATGGGTGATACTAAAATAATCTTTTCTCGACGTTAATAGGCATTGGTAACGGACCTCACGATGCTTCAAAAAATGTTGCTAAAGCATCGCTTATGTAAATGTAGAGACGAGACGCACGGACGCTTTTGAAAAGTATCGAAAACTTTCGTGCCAATGCTTTAAATAGTAGAAAGTATAAAATTTTTCGACACTAAACAACGTAATAGCAATACTCGGTGCAGGGTATTCTGACATTTTTTAAAAGTATTGTTAATAATTATCTAGCGATGATTATAAGCATCGTTAATATAGTAATTAATGATGTTTAAAAGCATCATCAATTTTTTTTTAACAAAATTCATATAGAAATACGAATACAAAATTTTTTGTACAAAATTATATCAATTAAATAACATAAACCTATGCACATACCACCACCCATGATAAAAGCAAACACTAATAGCAAATTTGAGCTAAAAAATATTATTTTATATAAATAAAAATAAAGTATTGATGTTGGTCCATTACAACCAAAAGTTTAATAAATTAAAAGTATACATAAAATATGAGACTATAACGATAAAAAAAAAAGATGTCAATCATCTGCAGATGGAATGCCTGACGTGCCATCGTCTCCATGAATGCCTGGCATGTTGCCATCTCTATAAGTGCTTGACATGCCGGGAGCCTATAAGAAACATATAAAAAGCTTGAGTTACAAATCCATATATAAAAATATATTAATCATTAAATTAATATAAAAATATATATTTAATAATATGTGTTTATCTAAGATGGAGCGTACATCTGTAATAAAGATGTAAGTCGATTAATCTACCCTCTCATGACCTGTATCTTGGCACGACTCTGTCTTATCTCCTCCATTTGAACGACACGACTCTATCTAATCTTCTGTATCTCTATCTTGAGTCTGTGGATGCATGAATCTTGAGCATCTATTATAGCATCATGCGTATATCTACTCACCATAGATAACTAAGTGGGGATGACTCGTACTCCATAACATCTCACTCGCCGTAGTGCTCTAGTCCTATGAACTCTATGAACATCTCGACCTCGATGCAGCTCTGCTGTGTAGATGCTGCAAATTCGTCCTCATGCTCTGTAATAAGAGATGTAACCCTCTCTTATATATATTTTAAAAATAAGAGTTATATATTAATAGTTAACAAAATCAAACTAAAATCATTGCATAAAATAAAATATTAATAATGTCATACATATAAATTTCTTGACTCATCTCGAACAAAAGTGTCATCATGATGAGTATGAGTCATCCAGTAAAACTCCACTTTATCAGATTTCCTTCCATGCTTATCCATCTATATGAACAATTTCAATTTTAAGCAAACTTTTCTAATATTTTTTTTTAAAAAAAAGATATAAGTATCATAATACTTGCATGGTCCACGATATATAACGATGTTAGTTTCATAAAAAAATATAAGTGTTTCAACATAAAAAGTATAAGTTAATCATCAAAGTATAAAGAACATACGAACTCCTGTCAGAGTCGTGCATAGCTTTTCAACCCCAGCTGTATGAGGAACAGACTAAGCTGCTCATGCAGCTCTACCAATAGCAGAATAAGTCTGCAAAATAAAGTTAATAACTTGTTATATCCTAAGAAGAAAACATATATGTATAATATACAATATAAATCAATATGTTTATAATATATTTAAAAGAAGGGATCATGAATCAATAATTAACCCGTGCCCTCTCGAAGAACTAATAATGGACCAGCTTCATCCACTGATGAGGGGGTACATCAGGAAGATAATTCCTAGCAACCTCCTTCTCTATCATACCCAGTCTTATATAGTCTCTTTTCAAGTGTGCCCTGTATTCTTTTCATTTGCAGTTAAGAAACTTCATTACAATATCATGACTGGATGGAGGGAGTACAAACTTCTCTATAAACAAAAATATATTAAATCAAATAAATAATATAAGTATTTGATAATTAATATACAGTATGAAATTCAATTCATTATCTTTACGACTCGAAGGAGCTTAACTTTGTACGTTAGAAGTATGTTATTCCATTTTGCATAGCCCAATGGACATAGCTGAAACCTCTGAGCAATAGTTACTAAAATTAAAGTCAATAAGCTGGCAACTTTCTTAATTGGCTGACCTAGCTGATTGTACTTCACAATAATCCTCTCACTCTCATGCAACTGCCACACATCTCACACTACTATGGATCCACATTTGGGGCATATTTTTTTGGATCCATCTAAAAAAATATATAAAAGTAATAAAATACTAAATATACATGAAATCAAATCAAATAAAATGAAAGACATGAAATATCCTAAACATGTATCTCATCATCTTCCTAATGAATAGAAGGATCGTGCTATGCTAGCAACTGATGAAGGAGAAGGATAGGACTCAAAATGCTATACAGAAGAACTAGCCTCAAGTTGCTATGCTGAAGAAAAGGTACTGGCTTTTGTCTGTAAAAATTGGAACTCCACACCAACATATCATCCCCTACAACGCATGATGTTACCTAGCATTTATATAAATAGAAGTTGGAATCAGTTAACATAAATAATAATTTAACATAATAATTAATGCAAATTATATACATCATAAATATTTATTACATCATCTTGATCTTCTTTATGCATTATCTATCATAAAGATTCATATATATTGCATGACTCTTGACTAGCATTTTCATCTCGATATAACATAAAGTCTTTCGGACAACTATGAATCTTCTTGTATCCAAGATCCAATTTCTTTACTACTTTCTTGGCTTCATAATAAAATGATAGTAAATCAATGCCTTCTTAAAATACATCCTTTAATAACTAGAGCAGCATAGTAAAATTTTTGTCAGACCATTCATTTAAATATTTTAAATGAAATAAATATACAAGAAAAGAAATCTTATAAAATTTTGTACAACTTAGATATAATTCTTTATCTACATCTTTTATTAAGATGTGATACCGAGTTATCTCATCATTAGATGTATGTATAGGCTCCTCAACATGAATACATTTCGTATGCATACATCCCTCAAATATTCCAACTGCTTTACGTGTACTACTGGATTCTCCTAAATTTTGAACACCAAGTCCAAAAGTATCTATAATCAAACCCCTCATATCATCATCTCTTACAGAATTGTCTTGTAGGTTAGTAGATCCAAAATCAGACAGGCATTGGTTACATGATGATGGCAACATAGATTTTTCATGAAAAATCCAATCAGTATGACCTCTTAAAAAACATTTCATACCAAATGTTCTTTAACAATTTGTAGATATAGAGAAGAACTATTTATATATTTCCGATATCGATATAAAATCTTTTCATTCAAACTACTTTTCTCCATACCAAATTTAATGAAATCATGAACCCTATCTAAATATTCTTTACTATTTCTTAGTTTATTTATCCAACTTTGTCCATTGTAGAATAAAAGTAACCAAACTTGCAACTTATCTAAAAATAAAAAAAATTATATGATCAATATTAATGCAATAAGTAAAAAAATCAGTCATTTTATAAAATCTAAAAAATAATAATAATTATAGTTTACTATAAAAATCGAAGACTCAAAAATATAATTAGATATGATATAAATAGCAAACTAGAAAAATAACTTAATAGCTAAATACTATTTTATCATTCAAAATGGCTTATATAGTAAATGCATCCTATCATCAACTAATAGGCAAAGAAGATCCTATTCTATTCAAAAAATATATTAATTCTATAGATCAATTACAGTAATCAAACGATATGCAATAGGAACTAAAAAAAATTTTGGCAGTATTTTTTCTTAATTCTTTCGTATAGAAAGAATAAAAAAAAAATACTATCCAAAATTTTTTTTCGAATCCTCATTATACCATTTGATTATTGTAATGACCTATAGAATTATTTATATTTTTCAAATAGTTCATACTGGATAATCAATTGATTAATATAAATAATTCTTTCATCTATACAAAAATAAATAAATGTATGGATATAGTGGAATATATATATTAATCAAAAGATGGGTCTATGGTTCCATGCAATGTAAATTTTATTAAAATTAATTCATAATTAATGCTGTCTAGCACCTTCCATCAATCTAAGCATGCAGGGCATGCGAGGGCTGGATGCCTTGGATACCAACTGGGATCAAAGGCTTGAGCACATAGGACCGAGACCTAAGTTCTATGCATCTAATTAATTAATTAGTATGCATAGATATTTTACAGGGCTTTAACAAGCAATAAGAGTTTTGCAAATTTTGAATGCTTAAAGCATCATTACATAAGTTGGTAAAACAAATCGTCTACATGATAGCAAACCATAAATCTATCTATACAGGTTTTGCATTATCATTTATATTTTGCTAAGCTCAACTGGAGGTAATTATAAACAAGGAGCAATGAGTTACTTACGGTAAATAATAATATGAAAAAAAATCAGTAGGTTGTCTTTGTCAAATACCCGCATCCAATAAAAAAATATAAAAGCCTTAATAGTGATGAATGGTATAGCAATTTTAAATTTATTCATACACATTTGAGAAATAATTTTCAAATAGTGTACAAGTGGTCGAAGAGCGAGGAGTGCGGAGGAGCACCGACATCTGTGATAGGGGCCGACAGCCAGGGAATGTGTAGATGGAAGCATCGGTGGCTGGAAAGAAGGCAGCATAGTCCGGGAGCGAGGGGCACCGAAGAGCATGGCTCACTGGGAAAGAGAGGTGTGCCAACAGCCAAGGAGTGAGGCATAGGTGGGGGCTTCACTGGGATCGAGGGGGTGAAGGAACCAGTGCAGGATTAACAGTGCTACTTTCAAAAACTTTTTCAAAAATAGCTAAAATATAGTAAAAAATTAATTAATTTATTATTAATCATATTAAAAAATAAATCCTACACTAAGAATTTGAACATGACATAAATGCATACATATCAGATCAAAAAAATTAAAATAGTGCAGTAAATTATTTACTATATCTAAGTATTCTGAATACTATATCTTGCATGAGTAGTCGATCGCAATGATCTAATCATCGTCGAGGAAGTCCACTGATCACGATACAGCCACACAAATGTCTAACCTCCATGAATCATCCACATGAGGCTCCTGATCCTGATCGGCTTTCCGCGAGTGCTAGCTCGGTATCGAAGTCTTTCCAGGGCTATTTCAATCGAATGGCTTTGATCTTCGTCTACGGGCTTCACGGATAATCCAAATTGCTGGTAGATGAAGTAGAGAGATAAAGGAGGCTCTCTCTAAAATTTGGCAGGCTCACGATATTCGTAGCTCACCTAAATAATTCCTAGATCCTAGGTTGTAAAATCCTAGGTCAAATGCACCTTGAAACCTTGCACTAGTCTTTCTCTAGTTTTTCTCCTCATGAGATTTTTTTAATCTTTTTCTCATGTAGAAGGAGACTCATGGAAGTCTTCTCTCTATTCTTAGATCAGATCTCTCATGTCCCAAAATTCCTCCTATTTATTTTTGCACCAAAACATGGAGAGTATGCGTGAGAGGATAAGAAGGGGTTGGTTGTCAATTTGAATTCAAACTTGTTTTGAATTCAAATGCCAACCAATTTGTTTCAAACCATAAGTGGCATGAGAAGGGAAGGCATGGAATGTTTCATGCATAGAGAGCATTCACAAGAAATATTTTCTCATGAAGAAAAGTGGGTGCACAAGGAGTGATGTGGCGCATGGGTGGTTAGCCTTTAAAATTCAAACTATTTTGAATTTTTTGAATGAAACCAACCATCCCTATCCATTTAGAATGTGAGAGACCTGGGCATGAGACCTCTAATCAGCGTGAAAAACTTTACGCGAGAATAAAATTGAATTCGAAGGGGCGTGGGGCATATGTGGCGCATGGGAAGAGAAGACTAGTCAAACTAGTCTTTGAATTTAAACTTCAACCAATTGAACCAACCCAATCAAAATTGGTTAGGCCCAATTAGATCAAATTAATTCAACATAATTAGACTTAATTAAATTTTAATAAAATTAAAAATTGATCAAGCTCAATCTCTGATCAAATCATGATTCGAACCTCCTCGACGATTAGGTCAACTTGTGACCTAATCGAGTCAAACCCAACTGAACCCAATTCAATTGGACTTGATTCAAAATTAATTACTCAATCAAATTGAGTTAATTAGTGATCAAATTATTAATAAAATTGTTCATAAATTTAGAGTCCAAATCTAATGGGTGTTTAGATATAGAGTCCCATCAAAATGAAACTCTTGATCGAAGAGTTCCAAACTAGTGAGACTCTTGATTTCGATGTTTGAAATAAGTGAAACTAATAATTGTAGAGTCTCAACTCTCAATCACAGAGTCTCAGGCATTTAGAACTCAGAGTTTTAGAGCTGTGAAACCCTTGGTCGAAGAGTCCCAATTCAGTGGGACTTGACCATAGACTTCCAGATATTGAGACTCAGTGCCCCAACCCAATAGGTCTCCCGATCGAAGAGTCCCAGTCTAGTGGGACTCTTGATCATAGAGTTTCAATCGAGTGAAACTCTTCACCGACCATCAGATCAGATAGAAATCTCTAGTATGTGTGACTCCACAAGTCTGAATCTAAGCTAGTAGCATAGAAATTAATTTCTATACTAATCGAAGTGACCATCTAGCAATGGTACCCGACGTCTGGATAGGTCAAATAGTCATAATTGCAACATTCAGAACCTACGCAAATATGGTTACCGTATAATTCATCCCTATGATCTTTGTATAATAGATGATTCAGGGTTAGACTGCCAACCCTAGAAAATACATTCATATCATGTCTCAAAGCAATTAGTCCCGTGACTCCTCACTAAGACTATTCTGACCAAGATTTTGCTAAATTAAAATATAATTGAATATAACTTTTAAAATTAGGAGTGGTCAATCCCATCTTGATATATGCAGTGACTCCTCAAATACTTGACTGTACCTAGAAACCTTTCATCACTGAATTAAAAATTCAGATAGTCCGGCACTAAAGCATAGTGAGTTGCTTGAAAGTCATTATGGTGATCTTAGGTTGGAGGGATACTTATACCCATATTTCATTAGAGCTAATCTTGATAGAAAAAATGCTCCAAACTTGATCACGTTCAGTGCAGCTGTATCCATACATCTCACTTGCATGTCATATTAGTATCTCAACACTCCTTGGTTACGAGAACAATCAATCTATATGGCACACAACAATCTATACTTGATAAATATTATCGTCTTGAGTAACAACGTTTCATTTAGTCGTAAACTATTTAAGGACTAAATGATAAATCCTCTTTTGTTGAATCTAGATAGTCCTAAAAACTTCATCACAACACAATAGTTCATTAGAAGATAACAGAATTTTTGATGAAAAATGCTAAAATAATTTTTATTAATTTATAACTCATATACAATTATAAATGTATACCTTAACCATCAACAGGCTGACGATTGGCTTTGAAGTATATTTTCAACAATCTCTCACTTGGACTAAAGCCAATCGGTGCAGTATCTAATACCTATCTTCGACTTGAAGTCATTGAACTCCACCACAATAGCTTTAGTGAATCGATCGATCATATTTTTCTTCTCGTCGATCTTCTAAAGGTCGATGTCACGTCAATCCATAATCTCTTGGATAAAGTGGTAGCAGTGCAGAACATGCTTCATCTGCTGGTGTACCTTTGGTTTCTTCGTTTGAGCAATGGCTCCAGAGCTTTCATAATAGAGCAGAACTGAACCATCAAAGAAGGATGCTACTCTGAGCTCGATGATGAATTTTCTCAGCCATACCACTTCTTTGGCAGTATCTAATGCTGCGACATACTCCATCTCGCAAATAGAATCAGCCATAGTGTGCTACTTGAAACTCTTCCAATAGATGGCTCCATTATTAAGGATGAATATATATCCCGATACACTCTTACTATCATCATGATTAGACTGAAAACTGAAGTTTGTGAACCCCAAAAGTTTCAAATCCGATTCACCATATACAAGCCACTGATCCTTAGTATTTCTCAAATATTTTAGGATGATTTTAATAACCTTTCAGTGATTCTTTTCTGGATCAGATTGGTATCTAGTCACTATCCCTAGTGAGTATGACACATCTGATCGCGTACATATCATGGCGTATATTATAGAACCCATTATCAAAGCATATGGTATTCTACTCATACGCCCTCTTTCTAGAGGTGTTGTTGGATAATCCTTTTTTGAAAGAAAAATTTCATGGCCTATCGGTAGATAGCCTTTCTTAAAATTTTTCATGCTGAACCATTTCAGCATAGTATTAATATATGTAGACAAGGACAACCCAAGCAATCTTTTAGATCTATCTCTATAGATCTTCATCCCTAGGATGTAGGAAGCTTCTCCTAGATCTTTTATGGAGAACTGTGATGACAGCTAGATCTTTATTCCTTATAATGCAGGAACATCATTCTCGATTAAGAAAATATCATCAACATACAATACTAAAAATACTATTGCTGAACTATTAGCCCACTTATATATGCAGGACTCCTCTTCGTTTTTAATGAAGTCATATATTTTGATTGTTCTATCAAATCATATGTTTCAGCTCCGAGATGCCTGCTTCGATCCATAAATGGATCTTTGAAGCCTACACACCTTAGACTCATTTATGGATGTGAATCCTTCAGGCTATATCATATACATCTCTTCATCTAGCTCTCCATTTAAAAAAGCCATTTTCACATCCATCTGTTAGATTTTATAGTCCAGATAGGTAGTGATGGCAAGCATAATTCGAATAGATTTGAGCATTGCTACAGAATAGAACGTCTCTTCATAGTCAATACCATAATATTGATGATATCCCTTAGCAACTAGATGGGTTTTATATGTCTCCACCTTTCCGTCTGCATTTCTTTTTCTTTTGAAGACCCACTTATATCCTATGAATTTTACCTCTTTGGATAGGTCAACCAATGTCCATACATCATTGACCTTCTTGGATTTCATTTCAAATTTCTTGACCTTAAGCCATTTCTTAGAGTTGGATCTCTACATTGCATCCATATAGGTGATCGGATCCTGATCATTCTCATCGAATTTAATAGGATCCCCACTCCAGATCAAGAAACTATAGTATTTATTTGGTTGACGTGGTATTCTACCAGATTGCCTTAAGGATGCATCTATAATGGATTCTGAATCTAATTTAATCAAATCCAGCTCAGATTCAACAACTTGTGTCTATTCTTCCATCTATCGTACTTTATCAAGTTTGATCATCGAGGCATTAGTTCCTTCACCAAGGAACTTTTTTTCTAAAATGACTGTCTTAAGGCTGATAAATATTTTTTGCTCATCGGTAAGGTAGAAATAATATCCTTTGATTTCTTTTAGATAACCTACAAAACTATACTTATCAAACCTAGGTCCAAGCTTGTCTGTCATTAAACATTTGATATAAGCTGGATACCCCCAAATTCTAAGGTATGAGAGTACTGGCTTACGTCCTACCCATATCTCATATGATGTTTTATTAATAGATTTACTCGAAACCATATTTAGAATGTAATATGCTGACTCAAGCGTATATCCCCATAGAAAAATCGACAAACCAGCAAATCCTATCATGGATCGAATCATGCCCAACAGGATCTGATTCCTTCTTTCAGACACATCATTATGTTATGATATTTCAGGAGGAGTCCATTGGAAGAGAATCTTATTCTTTCCTAGATATGTCAAAAATTCATTAAAAAAGTACTCATCCCCTTGATCAAATCAAAGAATTTTAATACTCTTCTCAATTTATTTCTCTACCTCATTTCGAAATAGTTTGAATATTTCAAACGACTCCGATTTATGCTTCATTAAATAGATGTACCCATACTTAGATAGATCATCTATAAAGATTATAAAGTAGAAGTATCCACCTCTGGCACTTATGCTCATGGGTCCATATACATCTGAATGTACTAGACTCAGAGTTCAGTAGCTCATTCACTTTTTTCACTAAAAAGTGACTTGGTCATCTTACCAAGAAGACAGGACTCATAGATCGAAAGTGATTCACAATCACTAACCTCAAGAATTTTTTCTTAAGCTAACATGTTAATTTTATTCTTGTTAATATAACCTAGCCTACAGTGCTAAAGGTAGATCAACATCAAACACATCACTAATTCTAGGATGTTTACCAAAGGATTAAACCAAGTTAACAGACATAGATAATAAATAAATTTTATTATTCAATTATCCAATAAAAATTGTAACACCATTCAAAATGATAATATAATTTTTTTTTATTGATATTTCAAAACCATTCATGGCCAAAAGGCCTATAGAAATGAAATTCAATAAGAAGGTTGGACAATAATGATATTCATTAAGAATAACTTTATTTGAATTGATTACAAGGTTCATGATTCCTAAAGCTAGAATTAGAACTTGTCTTTCATCTTCAATGTTCAAGAACCTCTTGTCTTGATCAAATCTCTTACTAATCTACAAGCCCTGCATAGAATTATAAATATGATAAGGGATTTTAGTATCTAATATCTAAGCAGTAGAATCAAATAAGAAAAATTGTAAGGTATTATCATATAATTATCTTGCCCAGCAACCACTTGCTTCCTCCTCGACCTGTTCGGATCCAGCAAGACAATTTACAGAGTATAGTTTTTCTTCTAGTGCCCCTACTTCTTACAGAAGAAGCACTCCGCCTGGTTTTGATCGAATTTGTGCTTCTTGGTCTAATCCTATGCAGTTATCCTAGCATTTCATTGTACCTTCTTGTTCTTCTTTTTTTCTTAAAGGATCGACGATCAAAAGAAGATCCTTCCATTACATTCACCATCTCTTTATGGAGTTGGTGATCCTTCTCAAAGTTCTGCAGCAACTCCAACAAGCCATGGTAGTTGACTGCAAGCTTTAACATTCTAAAATAAGTTACGAAGGAAAGGAAAGACTTGGGCAAAGAATTAAGGATTGCATCCTTATCTAGCTGCTCATGCAGGAGAAAGCCTAGCTTGCTAAGGTGCTCAATCATCTCAATCATGTACAATACATAATCGATGACTGAGACCCCATCCCTCATTCGAGCATTGAAAATGGCATAACTTATTTTATGCCTTTCAATGTCGTTAGGCGTGCCTAAAGAGTCGTTCAACATTTAAAGCATCTTTAGTGGCTAGGCATTCTCGAACCTGTGATTGAACTCATCATTTATTACCGTCAGTATTATACATCGAATGGTGGTACGATCATTGAGCCACTTTTGATAAGTGTCTTGGATCTCTCCTCTAGCATCCAGAGCTGGCTCCTTAAGTGCTGGATCCATTATGACATAAAGGATTCGCTCATGCTCTAGGACGATTTTCAACTTATGATACCAACTATCAAAGTTGGATCCCATTAATTTGTCATTGTCTAATAATGATGTGAGAAACAAGTTAGTGGCCATTTCTGTATAAAAAAGAAAATCAAACCTAATTAGTATATGAATAAATTATCGTAAAGACTTGGACTTTAGTTTAAAGATTCTTTCACTATTTTATATGAATTGATAGCCTCTATCTCCAATTCAAAAAATTATTTTAATTTCTTAGTGGATTCTAGAATCTACGTAGACTACACACGAGTCCAACTTTGGTTAATCAACCCATGTGCACCTATGGGTAGATTCAAAATCAATTATTTCTCTAAATAATTTTTTAGTAATATCAATTTTATCCCGAAGACCTAATTAGTAGGCTTTGACCTTCACTAAAAAGATCCAATTAGGTCCAACCATTAATATAACTATATTTGGTCTTTATCTGACCAATAAATGATCAGGCCCAACTTTGGTTGACCAAACTAACCATCATCAAAAAGACTTAACCAAATCATCATTTTATGAATGATAATTTTATTAATCAATAAGCACCAGACCTTGGGACCTTCAGTGATTCTTAAATTAATGAACCCATTATCACTCAACTTAATGGAAGGCTATTTAGTTATCGATATAACTATTTCATTTTTAAGGATCTAATAATTTTAGAAAATTTAGTTTATTTAAGAAAAGCAAATCAATTTTGATCCTTCCACTGACTTCACCAAGTCAGATCAAAAAGGATCTAATCTAAACTGACATTAGGAGCATCTAAATTAGTTAGACTAATTTACCTAATTGACATGGATGAGTTTGAATCACCAAGTGATCCAATCAAAATCTAACTCATCAGGATGGTCAGGTAAATGAGATCAGTGGAAGGGATATGTCATTAACTCGTCAAAGACTGAATCAGTGTGAGTAGCTTCTAATTAAAAATTACTGATCAAACTGTCAAACTTACCTTAGATACCACCTGATTTATTAGTTTTAATTTAACCAATCTAGTAATTGCGGGTTCGACTGCATAGCCATGAATCAAATTCATTTGGTTTTCATTAAAGGCATGGACTTGACTAACTGCAACTATTATAATTGAGTCTATAGAGTCCTTGACCTAATCTAAATTAATATTTAACTAGATTTGATCAATTACTCTAATTAGTTCATTCTTTAATTAATCTTAGGTCTAACCCAATTAATGAACCTAATTCAACTAATCCAATAACCCACGTTTTATGATTAATGACTTAGGATCTTTAATATATAATTTTAGACTCTAATTTATTTTACTTAATTCTTAATTAAGATTTTAGACTGAGGGTAGAATTCGGCATTTTAAAAATATTTTTAAATTTTAAAAAAAAAATTATAACTTAGTATTATTCACTAATTGAGATGATTCATTTTAAAATTAAATTGGCTCAATTCATAAATAATACTAGTTGTAGAATTTAATCTGAAACTATGTATACTACATCATGAATCAAACTTTAGATCTTATCTAAACATGCATTCATGATCAAAAATTAGATTAAAATCTAATTTAATTAGATCATAAAAATATTAAATTAGATTTAAGATTTTATGATTAACTATTTAGATCAGCAATGTATTAGGACAATTTTTTTACTGTAGGAGGTAAATCCTACAGCAGGACAACCTTCAGTCCATGCGATCTTGATTTTAATTTTTAGATCTAATTAATTAGATTATTAGATTAATATTTAGATTAAATTTAAATTATCAATCTAAACATGCAAGCATATCATGTTTAGTAAACCAATGCTCTGATGCCATTTGAAGGAACTAATGCAGGGTTAATAGTGCTACTTTCGATTTTTTTTTTGAAAATAGCTAAAATACAGTAAAAAATTAATTAATCTAATTAATTTATTACTGATCATATCAAAAAATAAATGCTATACTAAGAATCTAAATATGACATAAATGCATATATATCAGATCAGAAAAATTAAAATAGTGCAATAAACTATTTACTATATCTAAATGTTCTAAACACTATACCTTGCGAGGATAGTTGATCACCGTGATCTAATTATTGTTGAGGAGATCCATTGGTCAGGATGCAGCCACACAGATGTTTGATCTTTACGGATCGTCCACATGAGGCTCCTGATCCTGATCGGCTCTCCACAAGTACTAGCTTGGTACCGGAGTCTTTCAAGGGCTGTTTCGATCGAACGACTTCGATCTTCATTTACAGGCTTCATGGATGCTTTGAATTACTGATAGATGAACTAGAGAAGTAGAGGAGGCTCTCTCTAAAATTTGGTGGGCTCATGATATTCGTAGCTTACCTAAATAATTCCCACATCCCAGGTTCTAAAACCCGAGGTCAAATGCACCTTGAAACCCTGTGCTAGTCTTTCTCTGGTTTTTCTCCTCATGAGATTTTTTTAATCTTTTTCTCATGCAGAAGGAGACCCATGAAAGTCTTTGCTCTATTCTCATATCAGATCTCTCATGACTCAAAATTTCTCCAATTTATTTTTGCACCAAAACATGGAGAGTACGGGTGAGAGGATAAGAAGGGGTTGGTTGTCAATTTGAATTCAAACTTTTTTTGAATTCAAATGCCAACCAATTTGTTTCAAACCATAAGTGGCATGAGAAGGGAAGGTGTGGAATGTTTTGTGCATAGAGAGCATTCACGAGAAACATTTTCTCATGAAGAAAAGTGGATGCACAAGGAGTAATGTGGCGCATGGGTGGTTAGCCTTTAAAATTCAAACACCTTTGAATTTTTTGAATGAAACCAACCATCCCTATCCATTTGGAACATGGGAGACCTGGGTGTGAGACCTCTAATCAGCATAGAAAATTTTATGAGAGAATAAAATTGAATTCAATGGGGCGTGGGGCATATGTAGCGCATGGGAAGAGAAGACTAGTCAAACTAGTCTTTGAATTTAAACTTCAACCAATTGAACCAACCCAATCAAAATTGGTTAGGCCCAATTAGATCAAATTAAAACCAATATAATTAGGTTTAATTAGACTCAATTAAATTCTAATAAAATTAAAAATTGATCAAGCCCAATCTCTGATCAAATCAGGGTTCGAATCTCCTCGATAATTAGGTCAACTCGTGACCTAATCGGATCAAATCCAACTGAACCCAATTCAATTAGACTTAATTCAAAAATAATTACTTAATCAAATTAAGTTAATTAATAATTAAATTATTAATAAAATCTTTCATAAATTTAGAATCCAAATCTGATGGATGTCCGAATAATAGTCTCATCAAAATGAAACTCTTGATCGAAGAGTTCCAAACCAATGGGACTCTTGATCTCAATGTCCGAAATAAGTGGAACTAATGATTGTAGAGTTTCAACTCTCAATCATAGAGTTTCAGACATGTAGGACTCAGAGTTCTAAAACTGTAGGACTCTTGGTTGAAGAGTCCCAGTCCAGTGGAACTCTTGACCACAGACTTCCAAATATTGAGACTCAGTATCCCAACCTAGTAGGACTCTCGATCGAAGAGTTCTAATCCAGTGAGACTCTTGACCATAGAGTCTCAATTGAGTGAAACTCTTCATCAGCCATTAGATTAGGTAGGAATCTCTAGTATGTGTGACTCCGTAAGTCCAAACCTAAGTCGGTAGCACATAAATCAATTTTTGTACTAATCAAAGTGACCATCTAGCAATGATACCCAACGTTCAGATAGGTTTAATAGTCATAATCACAACATTCAGAACCTACGCGAATATGATTACCGTATAATTCATCCCTATGATCTTTATGTAATAGATGATTCAGGATTAGACTGTCAATCCTAAAAATATATTCACATCGTGTCTCAAAGCAATTAGTCTCGTGACTCATCACTAAGATTATCCTGACCAAAATTTTGCTAAATTAAAACATAATTGAACACAGCTCCTAAAACCAAGAGTGGTTAATCCCATCTTGATACACACACTGACTCCTCTACTTGATTGTGCCTAAAAATCTTTCATCATTGAATTAAAAATTCAGATAGTCTGGCACCAAAGCACAGTGAGCTGCTTGAAAGTCACTATAATAATCTCAAATCGAAGAAATATTTATATTCATATTCCATCGGAGCTAATCTTGATAGAAGAAAAGCTTCGAAGTTGATCACATTTAGTGTAGATGTACCCATACATCTCACTTGCATACTATACCAGTATCTCAACACTTTTTGGTTACGAGGACAACCAACCTATATGGCACACAACGATCTATACTCGATAAATATTATCGTCTTGAGTAACAACATATCATTTGTTCGTGAACTATTTAAGGACTAAACTATAAATCCTCTTTTATCGAATCTAGATAGTCCTAAGAACTTCATCACAACGTAAAAGTTCATTAGAAGATAACATAATTTATAATAAAAAATATCAAAATAATTTTTATTAGCTCTTTTGTCGAATCTAGATAGTCCTAAGAATTTCATCACAATACAGAAGTTCATTAGAAGATAACATAATTTATAATAAAAAATATTAAAATAATTTTTATTAATTTATAATTCATATATAATTATAAATGTATATCTCAATCGTTAATAGGTTGACGATTGGCTTTAGAATATATTTTCAATAGGAGGGAGGGGAGGGGGCGACCTATCGGCTAAGGCAGTAGCCAGACAGTGGGGGTGGTGGGGTATGGCATTGGGGAGGGTGCGTGGGGTGTGGGTGCAGCAGTCGAGGGAGGGTTAGGGGGGCTTTTGTGTTCACGTGGATAACCACCAGGGCCCCGAGGGGCAAGGGAGGGGGTGGTGGTCTTGCAAAGCTAAGGGCGGACGATGGGTGCAGCATCCAACCGGTATGATGTGGGTGTATTGATTCTATGATTGATTTTGATATTTACCAAATCTTAAGTATTTGAGTATTTAACCATGTATTTCATGAGTGGATGTAGACCTTTTCAAATATTTAAATTATAAAATTAATCCAAGAAAAAATCTATACAAAATCACCAAGGGCTTCATAAAATTTTTTTTTGAGTTTCTGACTTGAAGGTGTTGACACTTTTTATGCAAGATGTCAATCCCTTTTTCGGGACCAAGTCTTTTTATAAAATCCAAATCATCCCCTATTTTTGTCTCCCATTTGTTTTCTTTTTTTTCGAATAGAGTGCTCTACGTTACCCTCCTCTACCAAATGCAAACCCTTCTCCACTCCTTCCCATCCATGTTTGAAGTATGATGTCTCATGTGAAGCATCTTACTCGATGGAAAAGAAGACCTCAGACGGGTTCTCCAAGCCCTAGGACGTCCCTTTCTCTAACACCGGTCCGTGAATGGTGAACGAAACATCATGCTGAGCAAGGAGCCTCTCCCCCCCTTGCCGGTAGCTCCTTCTTCGCCTCCAGCCAAGTCCTCTCTGCCTCCAGCTGCTCCCTCATCTTTGCGAGCCACCTCTCCTTCATAGTTTGCAGCCATCTCCTGTATGGTTTCTACATGTAGAAACATTGATTTTGGTTTTCTAGAGAAAAATAGTTTTGATTTTGGAAGAAAACTTAGAAATCTAGGATGAAAATTCTTTTACTCCCTAAATGTTTTGACCTATCCAAATCTAGTCAGAGAATTTTATTCAAATTTAAAGTGTAGATGAAGTCATTGAATTCGAGGTGAAAGGAGTTCTAATTGTGTTTGACTATGAAAAGTTAGGGAGAATTCTAAGGATGAGAGCTTAAGGGAGCAGAATTGATAAATTTGAAATAAGATCAGAGAGGCTTAAATATATTTTGGAAAGAAAGGATATCAATAATTTAAAGAAAGTGAGTGTCAACCGATTATCTACTAAAATGTGCATCCTACATCACATTATCAGCAGGATTTTCTTTCCTAAAATTGGTAGATTTGATTTTGTAGCTACGAGAGACATATCCTTCATGTACCATGTGATTCGAGAGATCCCCCTGACCCTCCCAGCACTTATGATCAGATATATGGAGGACGTGGTAGGGTGATCTAAAACTTCTCTATCCTATGGGATGGTCTTGACTTTGATTTTTCAGGAGCATAGGGTAGATTTTGTTGGAGAGATCTCTAAAGCACTGATGCATACAGATATATATAATGAACACTCCCTACGCCATATGGGTTTTGAGAGATAGGATGTTCATTGGGTTCATGAGGAGCTTCGATACAGATAGAGGATTCAGTTGAGGCTCCACCTATAGCATCTATACCAAATATTCAGATGGAGGAGCCAGTAGAGCCAGCAGCACTGGTAGAGCAGACTTTTAAGACCACAAAGACACCGATGGACTGTCCATAGAGCTCAGATAGATCACACGCCAGATTGGATGAGGATTTAATAGTTGAGAGGGTCTCTTCGAGGATCATTGCAGTTGTTAGCTTGAAGATTCAGCGACTCACCTCAGAAGCCATCTTACTGCTCAAAGAGGAGGTTGCTCGACTGACTCAGGAGATCTCTACTGCAAGAACAGATGCCTCAAACCAACCTTCTACAGATGTTAGACCATCTTCTTCTCCACCACTTGATCCTAGTTCTTATAGCTCGATCCTTTCACTTAGGATGCTATGACATTACTCATATAGCCTTAGAGCTTCCTAATAATCCACTTTTTATCAAAATATAAGAGTTTGCATTTTTGACCTCATATGTAATCAGTTCATGTAAACAACTTTTGAAGTAAATAAAAAAAATATTTTTTAAAAAAAAATATGATGCCTTGATCAATATTAAACAAAATGGCTTGATCAATATTGAATTGCTTGATATTTTATTTTTGACTTTTGCTATAAAAATAAGGAGCAAATTCTAAAAAATTATAACTTAAGTAAATATAAATATTTAATTTTGATAATCTAAAATTTAAAAAATACTAGGTAAAGAGAAAGAATAATTAAAAAATAAAAATATTTATCATAAAATGAATAAATTATAAGACTTCAGTGAATGATATTGCTAATTCTTAAAAAAAATCTTTCATTACTTCTTCCATCATATCATTTTGTCTCTTCTTGAATAAATGATTTAATAAATATTTTATCTCACTCAATCAATGCTTAATGCTCTTAAAATTTTACTTAATTATGAAAGTAGCTATGTTTGTAAAACAAAGGAGGAGAAAATATTAAAAAAGAAATGATAAAGTGATTGAAAATTTATTTAAATTTCATGTTAAATATGCTTAATTTGAAAGAAAAAGGGGGAGAAATACTTCATATCCTTGATTTGATTGGAATTTTCAAGTGATTTATGTTGGAAAATGAACATTCATTGCATAACACTATTGAACTTTTATGCATTTCTAAATCTTACATCTCAACTTACATAATTTAAATAATTAATTATTCTTAACAATCAATTGGAGTTTAACTAAATTAGAAACATACTCTAAATCTAATTTTTGTTTTGTGACAAATCATATTTTATCCTAAATTTGACATTCTTTCAAACTTGAGACTCATTTAAAGATGTAAATATGATTTTAAGTTCTATCATATGGAAGACTTTCAAAATTGGAACATCATTTGTCAAATTTTTTTTATTCGATACATTCATGTTACATGCCTTTTTCAAGTTAAATTATTAGAATTCTTTTAAGAAAAAAAAAGAATAAATATCATGTTCACTTGTTTATTTAAAATTAAAAAAAACTCTAATTTTTGAACCTAAATCAAAAATATTTTTGAAAGGAAGAGAGTGACATCAATATGAATTTGATATCCTACATTCTTACTTTTCATGATTAAATATTCATGAAGTTCTAATTTGATACCCTCTTAAACTTGACTTAAAATTTTCTAAATTTGATATATTTATCTTAATTTCAATTGATTTTGATCCTTCTTGCTTCTTCCCATAAGAATACATTTCTTAAGCAATGGAGAAACTAAATTTTGAATTAAATATTATGCTTGCTTCAAATCATTATTAAGCCAAATTTTCTAAAATTAAAAGATAATTTTTTGAATCAAAAGGCAAGTTTTCAAAAAGAAAAATAATTCATTTGACTTAAAATATATTGACTTTGGTGATGAATCTTTAATCCCTCTCATTAGTTTTTTGATGTTGTCAAAAAGAAGGAGAAGATTTATTGAGTATATAGTATGCTTGAGCTTATACATTTCATAATAATGCTTGAAACATTCTGAAATATCTAAATTTAAATTGAATGAGAGCCTTCATAAAGTGTGCATTTATATTTGTATATATTATCACTTCATAACTTATACTAACAAAGCCTTTGAAATACATTAATTTTATTTTTATATATATACTCAAAATTTTGCCATCATCAAAAAGAAAAAGATTGTTGATCCTATGATTGATTTTGATGATTGTCAAATCTTGAGTATTTAATCATGTGTTTCATGAGTGCATATATGTCTTTTTAGATATTTAAATTAAAGAATTAATCCAAGAAAAGATTTACACAAAATCACCAAGAGCTTCATAAGAAAAATTTTTGAGTTTTTGACTTGAAGGTGTCGACCCAAAGACTAAAGGTGTCGACCCCTATCCTAAAATGAGGTAAAAAGTTCAAATTTTTAAAGTTCAAAAAGTCCAAGTATCGATCCCAGTAGCAAAAGTGTCGACCCCAAGCTTCTAACATGCTCTAGTATGGATTGACACATAGAGGGAACGACCCCAATGTCGACCTCTATTGCACCAAATAGAAGATAAAGAGCAGAAATTCTTCGGATCTCAGGAGGTGTCGACACCTGAAGAAAAAGTATCGACACCTGAGAAAAAGTGTCGACACTCGAAGGAAAGGTGTTGACCCCAATGTCGAGATAGGCTGCAATGGCTAATTTTCTGTATTTTTTAATAGGTCATTCTCCACTCCAACGGCTAGTCTTATCTTGCTAACGACCAAAACTCACTTAAGAGTTACTCTCAAGTATAAAAATAGTGAGAAAAATATTTTGAAAAAAGAGATTAAGAATTGAAGAAAGAAAATCATTCAAAGAAAGGGAGTTAGATCGAATATCCAAAAATAAAAAAAAAAAAGAGAGATTTGAGCTTCAAATTCAAAGGACATTTAAGAATCATCTTTCACAACATGTCAAGCAAGTCTTTCAGCGCCATTTGAAAAGAAGAGAAACTACCAAAGAGCACATATTCAGCATCTTCTTTACACATCAAAAGAGTTTCTTTTTGCTATTAGTTTTGAGCTAAATTTTTATATTTATATTTTTTATTTCTTTACAAATTTTTTTAGGAAGAAATAAACTTGGGGTTTAGGCTAGTCCAAGTCAGTAATTAGATGGTATATAGTTTTGGTTGGTGAGCCTAGAAAATCAACCGGATTGATAGTGATCCCGAAAAAACTATTGGTGTAGGATTGTGGTTGGTGAGCCCGGTAAAATCAACTTAGTTTATTTATGATTCTGAGTTAAACAAACCCACTATAATCTAGGATTATAGTAGAATTTTTAAGAAGAGCTTAGAGAGTGGATGTAGATGCAAGGTTGCACCGAACCACTATAAAATTTTTTTGTCTTTATGGTATGCTTGCTCTATTTGCTTTTTATATCTATTTTGCATTATTTCAATTTAAGTTTTACTTACTTACATCTTAGTTTAACTATTGCTTATATTATATTATATATATATATATATATATATATATCAAATATACAACACAATCACTTAAATTGATCTCATCAGAAGCACATATTTGCTTTAAAGTTTAATTTGGCCAAAAATTTTTATAAACCTAATTCATTCCCCTCTTGGGTTGCTACCTCTGCGCAATAAGTGGTATCAGAGCAGGTGCTCTGTTATTAATTATTGACCTAACCATCAAGGGTAAAAGATCAAATGACAATAGGATGGCTGCGGTAGAGGGGTGGAATGGTGCAGAGGATGGCATTGGGGTGGGGCTGTAGGTGGCATGTCGAAAGTGGGTGGGTGCGGCATCGATGGTAGAGGATCGACTGGGATGGAGGGTGGTAATGAAGGGAAGGGAGAAGAAGAGGAAGGCCGCGGAGGACGTTATGGCATAGGGGAGGAAGAGAGGGGGAATTAAGGAAGCCTGCCAATACTTTTTAGTGCTGTTAATTAACGATGCTAAAAAGCATCAAAAAATTAAAAATCTAATGAGGCTTTTTCCAGAAGCATCGGCATTGACCTATTGTTATGCTTTATTATGCTTTAAAGCATTGCTAAATCCTCGATGCTAACCTGCCGATGCTTATCAAAAGCATCGATAGAAAATAGTTGGCAATTTTTCATTTTACTATAGTGTCTCTTTCGAATGCTCTCGTGGCTTGCCGACAATCCACATCATCTAAAACATTACCCATCTTTGCCTTTTGTGGATCTTGCTTTAAGTTGTTTTTCATAATGTTTCTCATTTACATAAGATTATTTTCTTAAAATTGACTGATATTAGTCTAATTTTTTCCAACTGACACCCTATGTTATTATAAATTTTTGAGAAATACTCTCTCTTAATTATTTTCATGGAAAAAGCATGATTATTAAAATAAAATACCATTTCTTTAATTGATTTTGAGCTTTGGGTAAACTAACTATTGGCATAAGATACTTGAGATTTCATGCCCAGAGTGTTATCGACTATCTAATAACATAAATTCAATGATTAAAAGAAGATTGACTATTCTAATCGGATGACACTGACTATTCTAATCAGATAAGGACTGATGATTATCCATACTCATGCACATACGACTACTTATCGCAAGGTCAATCGACTATGTTACTCGAATACAAATCAAGTAACTATAAAACCGAATATCTACAAAATATAGTTACATATGATCTGAAAGATTAAGAGTCAGAACAGTTACCAATATGGATTTTAACTGCTCCTAACTGAATGAATATGGATCCAGAGTAACCACTCCATTATGGTCCATGATCGATTCAATAACTCTTACGTTCTAATAACTAAATAGACGAAAGTTATACTGCAACGGCTGACTCTATCCTTATAAAAGGATAGGTAAGTGAGAGATTGGAATAAGCTTTTTTTTCTAATAGAATAAGAGCTCTCACTTTTGTGTGATTTTCTTCCACTATTTTCTTAACTTCAGCTAATTTAAGCATCGGAGGATCTCCTGCTAGACAAATTCTAACATAAAGACTTTATTTTGCAGGATTTTCTTTGGCTAAAGATAAGGCAGACTTACTTAGCATACAACCAAGGATCTTGCAAGAGTTTTTGCGGCAATACTAAATATGAATACCAATAAAAAAAAGTTTTACCTCTTCTCTTGGTTACGTAGCTCATTCTATATTTAGTTTATCTAAACTTAATATTTCAACCTAATATATTGAACTACATGAAAATGTATGATTCATAACACGAGCATTAGCTTGATGGCTACAGGTACTCAAGGGTTTGCGTCTTGAATGGTACTATCCTTACCATCCTTGAAGATTTTGACCTTCCACGGATTTCCGAAGTAAAACTCCAAGGCTCACAGGGTAGTGCCTACGACATGCCAAAAATTCATATTTGTTTTTAACTCATAGTGAGTTTAATGAGATCCACATTTAAATTCCATGTTACTAGAGATAGAACTAACAGTTGGAATATTATAGGTTATCTAGGGTCATTTGGTCAATACCAACACAGGAGGTTTTTGTTGTGTTTCAAATTATGTGTTAATAGGTCTTATCTGAAATTCTATTAGTTCAAACTCATATGGTCATTTCAAAAAACAATTAAAAGGACTGATTAATGTATTTATGTTGTATCAATCAATAATTCTACTGTTATAGAAAATAATTGTAGCAAATCCTGCATCAATAGAATTTATGAACTTCCAAAACAAGCTTAGGCCTAGTTTAATGTCAAGGCACGAACAACAATGCCCTTGCATTTGTGAACTTTCTAAGCTGAGCTCAAATATTAACTAGCTTAGATGATTATACTTTAGAGCTGTCAATTTGGATTGGACCCATCAAGTTGGCCCGCCCCATCATATAAATGGGATGGATTGAATTTATGTTTTAGCAATCCATCTAAAAGTGGATTAAATAACCCATCTTATTTGGATTATGGGTTGTGATGGATTGGCCCGTCTTTATATATATATATATATATAATTTTAATTTATCTTTAAATTAATTTAAAAATTAAAATTTTAAATTTTTTTAAGTCAAGATTATATTAAGTATTTAAGTTTGGATTGTATTAAGTATTTAACTTTTGATTTAAGCTTAAATTTTTATTTATATTATTATTTTATATTTTTTTTAAAAAATTTTGATGGATTAGTCTATTTAATCTGTAATTTATGATGGATCGGATTGGGTTGAAATTTTTCTAAGCCAACCCATCCCGTCTCGTCTAGAGGTAGGTCGGGATGAATTGGGGTAGATCGGCCGTCTTAAGAACTTTATATTTTAGGATTTAGGGTTGGAACAATACAAATTGAATTTTCTTAATGAATTAAATTATGCTTAAATAGTGAAAAGTATGTAACATTTTTTTTTTGTTATTTTATTTTATTTTATTACTATGGACATTAATTGAACACATAGTTGCTATGGACACCGACTTCGTAATATGTACAGCAAAAACAAACCAAGTGTCGCACAAGCAAAGGCCAAAAAAAGTTGCGTACAAAGTTACCAAAAGCAAAAAAAACAGCTGTGTACAATCTCAGATCAAGCACCGTTGAAGCAGACAAAGCCACCTCAAGCTCGTCGTTTAATAACAGCTAGCAAAAGCCCATCCAAGCTTCATTACCAAAAGTGGAAAAAAGCCCATCCACACTTTAGAAAGCACTCGAGTAAACTAGATGCTCGCCGCCACCAAACCGAGAAGGAGCCACAGAGCCCGGTACAGCGACCGCCGGTGAGCCGAAGAGAAGTCATCACCGTCTCCGGACCAGAACCTCGCGTAACACTTCCCCAGGTACATGTCGCCTGACTCGGACTCGCCGCAGGCCGCCCTCAGCTGCCCGACGGCGTGGGCGAGGCACGCGCCGCAGTCCTCCGGGCTCAAGTCCCCGACGCACTGCGCCGCCCCGCGCACCTGCCCAGCAACGCCGAGCCGGAACGGTCCCACCGCCGCCCCCGGCGAAGCCAGGGAGGAGAGAGCCATGTCGCTCAGGGTGGCGGAGTGGTCGGAGGTGGCGGCGGGGCCGCAGCGCTTGAAGGCGGGGGAGGTGTCGGGGCGGCCGATGAAGGAGTCGTTGCCGTAGCGGACGTAGCAGGCACGGAGCTGGAGGGTGGCAGCGGTGGCAGAGGGGCAGAGGGCGGAGAGTTGCGGGATGGCGGAGCGGACGCAGGAGGCGCAGTCGGGGAGAGAGAGGTCGCTGCGGCACTGGTAGATGCCGAGGACGGGGGCGGCGGAGGCGGCGAAGGAGGACGAGAAGTTCGAATAGGTGGAGAGGGCGGCGGCGTTGGCGAAGGAGGTGAGGAGGGAGTCGAGGTTGGACTGGTAGGGGGAGTTTGGATCATACTTGAGGTTGGAGCAGGCGGCGTAGACCAAGGTAGAGTCGTCGCTGGAGGCGGCGGCGGTGGACAGAAGAAGGCAGTGGAGGAGGAGGAGTGAGAGGTAGGAGAGGGAATAAATTTTCATTTTTGGCTTTTGTGGTGGTTTGTGTCCTTCGGGTTTGTCTGTTTGTGGTTTATGTAAGTGATGGATACTTAGTTTGGAAGTAACTCGGCAGATGAGCGAGGGAGAGGAAGAGCGTTGAGGAAGTAAAGGTGGTCGAGGTTCCGGGGCAGAGACAGCTCGAATCTTTGGGCGAAATCATTGGTTGATACTTTTGTTGAGGCACGTGCAAGGTATAAGATGCATCAATTTTTAGGACTGGATGGACCGATTCTCGTGGTTGCGATCTCTGCAAACTTCTTTTCAGGATTTTTTAATCGTTGAGGAATGTGGCAGATTTTTTTTATTTTTTTTTGATAAGACGGTTCATTTAAATAATTTTTATATAAATATAATTTTAAAAAAAATTAAAAATAAAATATTATAAAATTAATATGCTCGGCTATAAAGATTATCATGGAGGATATGTCTAATGACTAAAATAATATATCAGAGTCGTACCCGATAATAATAAGCTAACTAACTTTTAGAATTCTCTTGACCAATATGATTCCTGTCCAAACCACACACAGCTCTACCTCTGGAACCATAAGAAATTGACCTGAACTACAAGCAGCTAGAGAGGATATAATCAACAATGAAGTTGCATGGTGAGATTGTTGTCTGGGGCCCCAGCACGTGTCCAGGAAAATCAGGACGCTGAATTGATAGTGCTCTATTAGTGCCTTGTTCATTCACTGTTAGTTCTTCAAAAGCTTTTCCTTACCATTTAAAAAAAAATAAAAAAATCTTCAAAAGCTTTTGATGAGGGCTTTTGTAGACTAAATGTTAGACTAAACATGTGAACTATTCTTAATGGAAAGAATTAGCCTTGTCTAATCTTCTCTCTCTCCCTCAAAAATATTTGAACAAAAGTAGTGAAAGCAACGTGGATGTAATAACTTTTAGGATTCCGCAATCATTGATATGCAATCATTGTCAAAGCAAGCAATAGTGGAAGTAGGACAAATCTGGATTACAGCAGAGTAAAGAAATATTATTTTCACTGCAGCTGGTTAAACAAACATTGATACACAACCATTACAAGTATAAACAATATCCCATGAACCAAAACAAAACCATGTAAATATGATTCAAAGGATATAAACTGTTACGGCTTAATCAACATGTTGTTTAATATTTTTTTCAATAGTATAATTGATCACTCGGATAAAACATTTAAAGAAGAAAGAAAAATGAGAAAACATAATAAATGGGGCTCTTAGCACCATTTTTTACTGCACCTTCATTGCACTGTTCTGTGACAAAGGTTAAAGTCAAGACACAAGAGTACCTTAACGGTTAATTTAAAGCTCGTATCCTTCGCTCAAAAGTACAATATACACAGAAGCATCATTGCTAATAGCAACTGGTGCATATAGCTTATTTACTAGTTATAGAAACAGGATTACAGCTCCAATTTCACAGGTTTGGCACTGGCTTGCAAACAGTGCCAATTTAGGGTGCCTTTTCGTGACGCCCTCAATTTTAACCAGATGATATTTACATCACTGCATTCATCTCTTTCACTTAAAGGATACAGCACCTGAGAACCAAACCCTTCTGCTCCATCCTCTGGTCATCGTTGCCTGCAAAAGTTTATTAATTTATTAAACTGTAAGTCTCCAGCTGCCGCAACATATTTGTAAGAGATCTAAATAACTAATGGATGGGTGCTAAAAAACTGACAGACATACCTTCTGGAGGCTGGTAAAGCTTCCGGTTCTCAGGAGCTGACATTTCTTTCTTCAAATTGACTAGGATGTCCTCCATCGTGTACTCTCTTTGCCAGCGTGCAAGCATTGGAAAGAGGCTTGGCTCAACCTGGCAAAATAAAGTTATAACTAGCTAAAGTGCAACGAGATAATAAAATATTAGCTAGCATATAATGTATGATAAAGTCTTAGCTAGCATATAATATATACCACTCCAGTATCCTGATTTACACATGTCATGTTTATACGAGTCTGGAATCGCACAGTTGGCGGATTATATGGATAGTCTTTGTCACAGAATAGCTTCAACTGATATATCCGTCCGTCGTGAACAGTCTGAATGTTAAATGAAGCAATGAATATTATCAGAGACGTTTATTTAAGAAAGAGAGGATAGCATGAACATGACATCTTCATTAATTTAAACAAGGTAGCAAGGACAACACATACATTGTGAGGACCAATGATTGTCCCAGTCCAGGATCGCATGTAGATGTCATCAGGATCATCCATTCCATAGCTCACGGTTCCATCACCAATACCTTTCTCCCCTCTCTCAAGCTCTTCCAGCAATCTAAAGTTTCTAGGAACTGAAAAATAAGACAAATGTGATGGTATGTATGGTTACATATGCACAATTAACTGCCTTATCAGCAATACATACTTGCACATGCATGAGATGCATCAAATAATTCAGAAACATAAGCTTGTTCATGATTTCATTTAAGCATATAATTATATGATAATGCAAAGTAAAAAAATGAGCTGCAGTTCTGCTCTGAAACAGCTTGAATTGAAAGCAAAACAAGTAAACAATAGGAAAATTTCAAGAAATCAATGATCCAGATATTGTGAGAATGGACTGTCGATCTTAATTAATGCACCAAAAACTCATCATTGATAGGAGGCAATCAACTGCCCAAGTACAAAGAGACATGACTACAAGATTATTAATGCCACCTCGTTATGCTTAACACTGGTGATCTTGATCCCAATTAATTGATCTAACCCAACCTGAGCCACCTAACCAAGCCCATTTGCAATTATAGGGTTGGGTCTGGATCAAGAGAGGCTGAACTTATCAGGTAAGATCAAATTTGAGTTAACATGGTCTGACACAGGAATCAGAATGTACAGTATTTTAATAAGAAAATTTATACAGATGCTACTAATATGATACAAATTCATAAATGGTAAATCCCTAAGTCTCTTTCTTCTTTCCAAATTTTCTCTCTCCTCTTCTTACATTCTCTCTCCAGCACTTCTTCTCTCTGCGCCCTTCCATCATCCTCATCCTCCTCTCCTTGACCTATCCAGTCATCCCAACCACTGGCTCCATCCGTCACCCCCAGTGTCCTACAGTCATCTGTGGCCCTGCCACAACCAACCACCCTGTCCCCATCTCAGTGTCTTCCCATTGCCTCGCAACAGGCCAACATCTTGCTGCCATATGTTGCCTTTGCACCATCAAAGACTCACAAGAAACCACAGTTGATTGACGTCCTCTCCTTCCTTTCGTCTTCCATTTTGTCTCCCATTTCTCCTACCGGACTCTGGCTGGATTTTTTTTGCCAGTTTGTCAAAGGATTCAGTCAGAGAAGTGCAATCAGCTCAGGCCCGTTGGGCTTTGATGGTGGAGGTCGCCCCAACTTGAAACTGACTAAAACTAACCAATTGCCAGCTCTAGTTAGGCTTTTTCATGTTGTATATTGTAAAATACAATTCCACTGCCCTAATGTTCACAACAGCTTATAGAAAAACAAGCATGTTGTGACACAACAACAATTGCTCCATCCAATTAATTCTTATTTTCAGATGATACATGTTGACCTTGCTCCATCTGTTTTATACAAAGAACCAAGTTCATTAGAAGATTGACGAAATGGTAATATCTAGATGATTACACTGGAAAATCACAATACTTCACAACCACCTGTTATGAGTAAAATTTTAATAATCAAATCACTGAAGAAAACTAACTAGAGTTCCAGAGGTTGACATAAGGAATGGATAGATAAGTTCCAAGTAAGAGCAATATTGTAATCCCAATGGTTGGAATTTGTTACAAAATCCTCCTTTGTCAATAAATCCAGACACAGTTACATGACACCATTAATTCAACAAATTTTTAGAACTTTTACCTCGATTACATTCATATGTCTTGAACCATCGGCAATTTGTCACCACTTGTAATCCAAGATCCTCTCCTTACCGGTTCCTCTCCTTATTGAGCCTGTTTCATATTTGTGTAATATATATGCCCTCTAGAATCAAACACTAGAATCAAAGATTGAAGTTCGTTACTTCATCCTGATCTTTATCTCCAATGCTTCCTCTAATTTACTCACTTCAAGCACTCATATTTCTGCTTTTATCACAGATACACCTGCACATTCTCATCATTTAACATTTAACTTGTGTTGCCACACCCTTCATAACGAGCACCAAATACATCCAAAGGCACCTGGAACCCCAACTTCAATTTCTATGAAATAAAACCAAAGCAGCAAAAGGATCAAATTGAAGTAGTTCATCATCATCAGTTATTGTCCCACAGTTATAGATTTTGCACTCCCTCCTTTCCCTAAAAAATATATTAAATCAATCAATGGGATATCTGTGAAGTAGTATGAACTTATGACCCAAGCCACAATTAATATGGTTATGCCACTATTGGCAAAAATTGTCTCACCATGGCTTATCTGAGCACTAGTCACACTCGATATACTTTATTATATGCACCTTTCTACCTTGACAACTGCTAACTGACTTCCTGTCGCACTTTATCACGTGCTTTCTTTGCATCAATAATGATTGTCGATTCTTTTCATGCTAGCAAGAACCCACGTGTGGATTCTCTCCTCTTTATACATTTTTCACCATCTGCCTTTAAAAAGAAAACAATCTCCATAACTGGCCTTCCTAGTGTATGGTCAACTTGGTTCTTCAAGATTGTTGTCATTTGTCTCCATCTTTGTTCCAATGAGTTCACACAAAAAACCTCACATTAAAGCTTATAAAATTGATTCAGTGATTATACAGATCGGTGCATCACTTTTTTTCCAACAATTTGCATTAAAATACTAACTCCAATAATTCAGCAATATCCCATTTCAAGAATTCATTGTGTTGGTGCAGAATCTGGTTGATGCCGAATCGAGCTGGAGTCGAGGAAGACAAGATCGCCGCCGGTGACCTACAAAACAAAGTCCCGTCCGGAGTCGGTGGTGGTGGCTCCAGCAGAACCCTCCGACGATCAAGTCAGCTCTTCTGGGCAACAGAAATGGAGTGCTCAGAAAAGAGTTAAGCAGAGTTTAGAGGAAGAGAGGAGAGCTTAGAGAAAATATATCCGGAGGGTCCCCTTTTATAGGCGGAGCATATAGCGGGTTGATGGTGACAGCTGCAGCCGCCTGGTAGCGGACCGTTCGAGGTCTGGCGGAGTCAATCACGGAGGGAGGCGCTGCCTATAGCGCCACCTGCAGCAGATTGATGGTGACAACCATCGCCGTCCGGTAGCGGATCGCTGTCGCCTACAGCGGACTGATAGTGACGGCCACAGCCGTCCAATACTGAGCCGCTCAAGGCCGCATAGAGGGGTGAAGAGCTTTGACGTATATCAATTCTAGAGAAATTCGGACCCCCCAAGGAAATACGACTAGAGGGGATTATCCAGGAGAAACGTTAGCTGAAGGAGGAGTTCGACTCCTGTAGAAGTCCGACTGAAGGTGAAGCTCAGGAGTTTGGCTCCTATAGACGTCCGACTGAAGGAGGGATGCGGAAGGAGTTCGGCTCCTGTAGAAGTCTAACTGAAGGAGGGATGCGAAAGGAGTTCGGCTCCTATAGACGTCCGACTGAAGGAGGGATGCGAAAGGAGTTCGGCTCCTGTAGTTCGGCTCCCGTAGGAGTCCGACTGAAGGAGGAATTCGGAGGGAGTTTGGCTCCCATAGAAGCCCGACTGAAGAAAAAATTCGGAAGGAGTTCGGCTCCCGTAGAAGCTCGACTGAAGGAGAGATCCGGAAGAAATTCGGCTCTCGTAGAAGCCCGACTGAAGGAGAAGCTCGGAAGGAGTTCGGCTCCTGTAGACGTCCGACTGAAGGAGGGATGCAGGAGTTCGGCTCCTGTAGAAGTCCGACTGAAGAAGCTCGGAAGGAGTTTGACTCCTGTAGATGTCCGACTGAATGAGGGATCTGGAAGGAGTTCGGCTTCCATAGGAGTCGGACTGAAGAAGCAATTCGGAAGGAGTTCGGCTCCTGTAGAAGCCCAACTGAAGGAGAAGCTCGGAAGAAGTTCGACTCCTATAGACGTCCAACTAGAGAGATCCGGGAGGAGTCCGACTGAAGGAGGAATTCAGAAAGAGTTCGACTCCCATAGAAAGCCCGACTGAAGGAGAAATCCGGAGAAGTTCGGCTCCCGTAGAAGCCCGACTGAAGGAGAAGCTTGGAAGGAGTTCGGCTCCTGTAGACGTCCGACTGAAGAAGGGATGCGAAAGAAGTTCGGCTCCTCTAGAAGTCCGACTAAAAGAGAAGCTCGGAAAGAGTTCGACTCCTATAGACGTCCGACTGAAGGAGAGATCCGGGAGGAGATCAGCTCCCATAGGAGTCAGACTAAAGGAGGGATTCGAAAGAAGTTTTGACTTCCGTAGAAGCTCGACTGAAAGAAAAGCTCGGAAAGAGTTCGACTCCTGTAAACGTCCGACTGAAGAAGGAATCCGGGAGGAGTTCGACTTCCGTAGGAGTCCGACTGAAGGAGAAATTCGAGAGGAGTTCGGCTCCCGTAGAAATCCGACTGAAGAAGAAATCCGGAAGGAGTTCGGCTCCCGTAGAAGCCCGACTGAAGGAGGGATCTGGAAGGAATTCGGCTCCCGTAGGCGTCCAACAGAAGGAAAGAATCCGGAAGGAGTTCGACTCCCGTAGGCGCCCGACAGAAGGAAGAATCCGGAAGAAAATTCGGCTCCCGTAGGCGTCCTACTGAAGGAGAGATCTGGGAGGAGTTCGGCTTCCGTAGAAAAAAGCCCGACTGAAGGAGGAATCCAAAAAGAAGTTCGGCTTCCGTAAAAGCCCGACTGAAAAGAGGGATCCAAAAAGAGTTCGACTCCCGTAGAAGCCCAACTGAAGGAGAAGTTCGGAAGGAGTTCGGCTCCTGTAGACGTCCGACTGAAGGAGGGATGCGGAAGAAGTTTGGCTCCTGTAGACGTCCGACTGAAGGAGGGATCCAGAAGGAGTTCAGCTTCCGTAGAAGTCCGACTGAAGGAGGGATTCGGAAGGAGTTCGGCTTCCGTAAAAGCCCAACTGAAGGAGAAAACTCGGAAGGAGTTCGACTCCTGTAGACGTCCGACTGAAAAAGGGATCCGAGAGGAGTTCGGCTTCCGTAGGAGTCCGACTGAATGAGGGATTCGAAAGGAGTTCGACTCCCGTAAAAGCCCGACTGAAGGAGGAATCCAGAAGGAATTCGGCTTTCATAGAAATCTGACTGAAGGAGAAGCTCGGAAGGAGTTCGACTCCTATAGACGTCCGACTGAAGGAGGGATGCGGAAGGAGGAGAAGCTCGGAAGAAGTTCGACTCCTATAGACGTCCAACTGAAGAAGGAATCCGGAAGGAGTTCGACACCCGTAGGAGTCCGACTGAAGGAGGGACTCGAGATTTCGGCTCCCGTAGAAGCTCGATTGAAGGCGGAATCCGAAAAAAATTCGGCTTCCGTAGGAGTCCGACTGAAGGAGAAGCTCGGAAGGAGTTCAGCTCCTGTAGATATCCGACTGAAGGAGAGATGCAAAAAAAGTTCGACTCCTGTAGAAGTCCGACTTAAGGAAAAGCTCGAAAGGAGTTCGACTCCTGTAAACGTCCGACTGAAGGAGGGATCCGGAAGGAGTTCGGCTTCCGTAGAAGTCCGACTGAAGGAGGGATTCGGAAGGAGTTCGGCTCCCGTAGAAGCCCGACTGAAGGAGAAGCTCGGAAGGAGTTCGACTTCTGTAAACGTCCGACTGAAGGAGGAATCTAGAAGGAGTTCGGCTCCCATAGGAGTCCGACTGAAAGAGGGATTCAAAAGGAGTTCGGCTCCCGGTAGGCGTCCGATAGAAGGAGAAATACGAAAAGAAGTTCGACTCCCGTAGGCGTCCGACTAAAGGAGGGATCCAGGAAGAGTTCGGCTCCCATAGAAGCCCGACTGAAGAAGAAATCCGAAAAGAAGTTCAACTTCCGTAGAAGCGTGACTGAAGGAGAGATCTGGAAGGAGTTCGGCTCCCATAGAAGCCCGACTGAAGAAGCTCGAAAGAAGTTTGGCTCCTGTAGACGTCCGACTGAAGGAGGAATGTGAAAGGAGTTTAGCTGCTGTAGAAGTCCGACTGAAGGAGAACTCGGAAGGAATTCGACTCCTGTAGACGTCCGACTGAAGGAGGGATCCGGAAGGAGTTCGGCTTTCATAGAAGTCTAACCGAAAAAGAAATTCGGAAGAAGTTCGGCTCCCATAGAAGTCCGACTGAAGGAGAAGCTCGGAAGGAGTTCGACTCTTGTAGACATCCGACTGAAGGAGGAATCCGGGAGGAGCTCGGCTCCCGTAGGAGTCCAACTAAAGAAGGGATTCAGGATGAGTTCAGCTCCCGTAGGAGCCCGAATGAAGGAGAAATCCGGAAGAAGTTCGACTCTCGTAGAAGCCCAACTAAAGGAGAAGCTCGAAAGAAGTTCGGCTCCTGTAGACGTCCGACTGAAGGAGGGATGCGAAAGGAGTTCGGCTCCTATAGAAGTCCGACTGAAGGAGAAGCTCGGAAGGAATTCGACTCCTATAGACGTCCGACTGAAGGAGGGATGCGGAAGAAGTTCGACTCCTTTAGAAGTCCGACTGAAGGAGGGATGCGGAAGAAGTTCGGCTCCTGTAGAAGTCCGACTGAAGGAGAAGCTCAGAAGGAGTTCGACTCCTGTAGACGTCCAACTGAATGAGGGATCCGTGAGGAGTTCGGCTTTCGTAGGAGTCCGACTGAAGGAGAAATTCGGAAGGAGTTCAGCTCCCGTAGAAGCCCGATTGAAGAAGAAATCCGGAAGAAGTTCGACTTCCGTAGAAACCCGACTGAAGGAGAAGCTCAGAAGGAGTTCGGCTCCTGTAGACGTTCGACTAAAGGAGGAATGCGGAAGGAGTTCGGCTCCTATAGAAGTCCGACTAAAGGAGAAGCTCAGAAGGAGTTCGACTCCTGTAAACGTCCGACTGAAGGAGGGATCCGGAAGGAGTTCGGCTCCCGTAGGAGTCCGCTTAAAGGAGGAATTCGGAAGGAGTTCGGCTCCTATAGAAGTCCGACTGAAGGAGAAGCTCGGAAGGAGTTCGACTCCTGTAGACATCCAACTGAAGGAGAAATTCGGGAGGAGTTCGGCTCCCGTAGAAGTCCGACTGAAGGAGAAATTCGGGAGGAGTTCAGCTCCCATAGAAGTCCGACTGAAGGAGGGATCCGAAAGGAGTTCAACTTCCATAGGCGTCCGACAGAAGGAGAAATCCGGAGGGAGTTCGGGAGAAGTTCGACCGCTGGGGCTTTCGATCGTTGGAGTTCGGCTGGATTCGGCCGCTGGAGGAGTTCGGCCACTAAATGAGTTCGACCGCTGCGAGAAAATTTTCGATTGAAGCTCTTCCGTGATTACCAGCTGCTTTAGGCTAAGCCTCAAACTAGACTTCGATGGGGATGGGATTTATCCCCAACACATTGAATAAATTAAAAACGAACATGCTGCAAATTGAGCTTCAATTTCCAAAATTTTCCAGGTAAAACATATCACCAATCTCATGATTTGATGGAGCTAAACATTGTATCTTGTATTTGACATTGAGGAAACCCAATTCTTGTATATCATCAGGAAAAGCCAGAAGCTAATCAATTTGGCTCACTTTTGCATGGCAAAGTCTCATTGAAAATGCAAGTTCATTTTTTTCCTGGTCCAAAAGTAAGTCTAATTATAACTATATTTTTTTTTTTGTTTTACAAGGAAAGAATGCAAATTGCTCCTATAAATAATTTTTGGTAGCCATCTAATAAATTATGAGAGATATACGTGCTCATAATTCTGTGAATAAAAGCTTAAGCACCGGCACTTAAAAGTGCTGCGCCTATATGCATACACAATGCATGACTTGTTTTATTCTGACTCCCCTGTTTGAGTATCCAACCTGCCCAAAGCAAGGGGCCATGAAAGCAACAGAGAATTGGAAAGAAAAATCCAGATCATATCAAAGCCCAAATGCCAAATCTTCATCATCTCCCTTCTCATTTTACCTTCCCCTTGTACTTTTTATCTATGGTGTGAGACCTAGTGTTTGTTGTGCTATAATTCCTTTGTTTAAATATCAGTGCCACAATCCAACCAAGAAATCAACAATTCATTTTCATCCCAAGTCATTAATTTTGGAGTTGGAAGAAAAGACCACAAATTAGATATTTAACGTGTTCCTAAGCCATACTCCTGCACCCTGCAGCACTCTGAATCATAAACACTAAAGAACTCATCATTCCTCCAACATATCCCACTACAGCTCCTGCTATCGCTCTAATCCTAATTTCTTAGGTTCTCAACGATTGGAGAATGCTACAAAAACCTAGATCTTCAAAAAAATTGGATCTATAGAGGACTTTAAAAAATTGCACTTTTTGAAGGGTTGAGTGCTTTCAAGAATTGAGAAGAAGAACAATCCTTTTCACTGTTGTCTTTTATTGATCACCATTATCCACAGAATTATCTTCCTTATAAACATGCAAGGGCTGATTAAGGCCCCATTGCTGCAAATATAGCAACTAATAATAATATGGATCACCAATGGACCTAGTGGTTGATGGAACACAAGAATGGCAATGGGAATATTTTGACTCTTGCCTGTAGCCGTATTATCCATCTTAAAGTCACAATTTATCATGAAGCATCTTATCTAGTGGTTGCAGGACTTCATAACTGGCCTTTGGCCATATGAATCCAATTCTCAGACCATCATCCAAGATATGCGCTTTGTATACATGGCATGTAAGATTTTATCAACCACATGCCTTGTGAACCACTCCTTCCTCCCACTAAGTGTGGCCCCTGTCTGAAAACTTTGCGAAAGTAGGTGGAGTTGTGCAGCTTATGCCATGTGCGGTTGAAAGAAACCTCATCAGGTATGTCAGTTTAGCACTCATCATTTCCCAATTGCCACAAGCAAACAACTCTTGACCACCTTATAGGAGGACAGTGGCCCACCTGAAATATGAAATCCACATAAAACCAGTTTCATCTAGCAATATTTAACTCCATCCATATGAACCACAAAAAGAGTGCTACAATCAGTATATATCCAAGACCTCTACATAGATACCACAGAACTTCAAGTTAATTATATTACAATATGAAAAGAATGAAAACATGTTTCCAGAATGTGAACATATTTTGGCTTAAAAAATATTATGTAAAAATGGATAGTTAAGAACTCGTTAATATTACATAAACAAGGATATATTGTTGAAAACATGCTTGATAATTTATGTTCGTCCATAATTTTTCTAGGAATTTGCAAGTAATATCAGCTTTCATCCAATTCTTTGGCTAGTTAAAGAATGCAAGTAACCTCAGAGATTTAAAGCAAAATATGTAGCGATTTTGTGTGTCGTATAGGAAAGTAGTTTCCTTATTCAGACTACAGAAGACTACATGGAAGCATATTACTATTTAACATTTACTTGTCATGAAGCAGCAAACCTTAACCTAATTGTTGTCCCAAAAAAATGTGTGGTTACAATTGTAAAAATCAAATGACAATAAAAAAGAAAGAGATCTAATTATTATCCAGATTGGAACAGCTTCTAAGGCAGTCATATTAGCAACAGAAACATTAGCTGCAAGCCTACAAGAGAAAGGGAGGGCTTTGGGAAAGAAGTGTGGAACATCCGCAAATAACAAAGAGGGTAGACATCGAAGGAGGACTATAAATATAGTAGCACGGCACATCAGCAAAATATTACGATGGAATGGAAATAAAAAGCATGCATTCTATTGACCACATGTACTTAATAGAATCTTGTACAGATTTGTTATTAGGGTGGGTTGATTCATGAATAAGAAAATCTAAAAGGCCAAGTAAGGAAGGCATCCTCTCCTGCTATTAATGCACTTAAGAAATTCAGATGAGTGACCAAGTCTGAGATGAACCAAGATCATGTTTTATCTTGGATGAGATGGAAAGCATGGAGTTTTGGAGAGATTCAAGATTTCTCAAGATCTCAGCCAATATTTTTGAACCAATATGGCAAAATTTTGACCAATATGCTAACAAGTTACTAATTAATGCATCCATTTTAGGAGCTAAAAAGGTGATATCAGATGATATGTTCATATGATTCTTTCTGAAGGGAGCTGATATATTCATATTGTATCAGCTGATATCTTGGGATTTTCCGGTTTATATTGGCTGAAACAATCGGGGCCAAGGTTGTCCATACAACTTATTAAGCATGCCTAATATTGATAAAAGCAAAGATCTTGGCCAAGGTAAAAACCTGGATGTCCATTAATCGCTCCACCATAATGCTCATCCCCCCACCCCCTTCCCACCCCACTCTCTCCTCCACCAAGCGACAATTTGACAACTTAGGACCTCACCCAAAAGGACTAGCTAGAAGGTGTTGCTTGGGTCCTTAACCCTATATAAATATCCAAGATCTCTTTGCATACAATTGATATGGAACTAAACACATGCCTGCATGGTCTCTCACATCTATATACAATCTAAGCTTAACCTTCAACATGTCCTTCCCTATATATAAACAAATGAAGAAACTGCAAAAAAGTTAGTATAACAAATCTATATAACATATTTAGCCCCATTTATTACTTTTGGCATGAAACTTTAAACCATGATATTAAGGAAGCTTGTAATGTCGCTACCTACCTAGACATTTGCTTCTATCTTGGAAAGATCGTGTTGATGCGCATCGACAATAAATGGCAGACATGTTGACAGGGACCATATTCTTGGATTATTGGCATTTGAGGCTCATGGAGGGTTGGATTCTTCCAACATGAAGGCCGAAATGGTTCTCACAAAAATCTCATTATAATTAAAACTGAGCTTTGGACTCTTTACATTTTGTTTAAGAACGAAGGCACTGAAACCTCATGAAATGCCATATTAGTTTTGTGCTTGAGCTAGGTTGAGGGTTCTATTTAGGAACATGTATGTTTATAATGATAGCAAACAAGGATAAGAAATGATCAATTTACAAGTTCATGATTATATTGGTGACCACTTTTTAAACTCAAAGTATTTATCATGATCGAGTTTACTCTCACTAACACCTTTCTAACATGTTATTGACTACTGTTGGGGGGAAAATCGGCACAACCCGATAATGTGAGGGAGGCCTAGGATCTAGAGACGTTTAGGCCCAGCAGGACATGGCTAGGGGTCAGCATCCTGGACCCACCCGCAGGGGTCAAGTATCGAGCAACGAGCAATCTTGTAATCCATTAAGAGCCAGAATCAACCTACGACCCCCTAAGAAGATGCCGGACCTAGAAGCTCTCCCTCATACGTCGTATCTTCCCTAGCCGAGGGACTGACTAACATCCAGCACATCACCCGCCGTCTCAGCGCCCGATCCATCCCCCCACCGGCCGCTAAATATCCACCTCCACCGGGAACCACTTCCAGGGAGGTTAGCTCCTCTCTCGATCCCATCAAATCACATCGTTTGAGGCATCCCTCGACGATTAGCCGCACGCCATAAGTAAGGAGCACATCAAGTCAGGACATCCCAAAAGCCATCCATTGCCCTGCGGGGGACATTAAATGCCTCACTCATACATAATAAATAAGCTATCATTACTGATCCTGATGGGACGCGATGCAATGGGCGGACTCTACCGTCGGCAGAGCCATCTCTTCCTCTTCATCTCTCCTATCCCCCATTTTCGGAGGATAGCCTGGCGTGCAGGCCTCTGACCGGCCAACATCACAACCGATTGGGAAAGCAACCTCCAGCCAAGGCCTCCTAAAAAGCCAATAATTGCATCACGTGCGCGTTATCATGCCCGCCACCTAGGGCTTTGCCGAAATACAATAAAAATTAACAGGTGAGATATCTAGGAGAGACAGCTCTCTTGACATCCGCTCATGATCCACCCCCTAGAAAGCTAAGTGGGACCACCAAATACTAACCCGCCTATCATCGCCCACGTGTTCTCTTGACTTTCAACTCGATTTACGGCCATCTGATCATGCATGTCCGAGGAGCACGACTCCCAAGGACTGTACAGATAGATTTCTACGTAAACTCCCACCTCCGCCTATAAAAAAAAGGCCCCAAGGGGACTCCCAAGAGAGGTATGATTTGACTACCCTCACGCTCCTCCATCTATTGCACTACATTTCTGATTTAAGCGTCGAAAAATCCCCGCTGGAGCAATCTCTGATCGAGGCTTTCCTTTACAGTTTCACTTCCGGCAATTCGATTCCCCGCCAACTTTAGCCGAACAGGCGCTCAACTAAAATCAGCATCAACAACTACTTTTTTCTGTATGACAACTAGAGTGGCATTATCATGAAATCATGATTAAATGACAATCAATTTCTAATAAACTATCACTAAAATCAAAGAAGCATTTGTCAATTTTATACAAGACAAAACAACTTGATGCATATAACCTTTCAATGTTTTGTATTCCACAACATTAAGTAATTAATGTCATAACCTAATTAAAGTCCTTGGTTTTATTCTAAGTATACCTGTACCTTCTAATTAATGTATCTAAGTAATTAACGTTTTGTATTTTTCCATGTTATAACCTTGTAATTTTTTCTTCTTAGTATGCATCTTGCCAAGTTACATACATGGACATGTGTCTAAATCTAACCATTCTTTCCATGTTCATGCAACAATAGCTAATTCATACGGCCAATTGGAAGTAATTAGTTAACAACATACCATAGTAACCTGTTTTTGCATGGTGGAAGAGTGGATTAACGCAAAGTAGGGGTACCACATCAAATTGCTTTGAGTGAAAATCAGAAGCCACATTATCTAAATCCTAACTAATCTACAATTCTATCATAGTTCAATGAAAAGAGATGGAAGAGAGAACAAGAGCCTGTAAAAGCCTCTAGGAAACATATCCAAATTTCTCTTTCTTCCTTCACAAATGCACATGCACACACGGTAGACATCTAAATAGAAGGGGAAAGAAAAGAAGATAATTATGAATGACAGTCTTGTATCAACAATCGCATGAGCAGAAGTTTTCCTCCTTTCATTTCCTCTTAATTTCGCTACATTGGTTTTGACTAAGCTCATAATCAACTTAGTGCGTCCTTGGACATACCACTGCCAACAATACTAAACTTTGCAGAGTCAATATCGACTTTATGACCATCTTGGAATCCTCAAGCGTAGCCCAATATCCCAAGAAACTAGCATTAAACGATGACGAGTACTTCAACATTGTTTGTCCGCTACCAAAGTATACACCACGTTAGATCTTTGCTTATAATACACCGCCCTCTTATCAGGCATCCCGCTCCATTTCAAAATACCAACATCTAATTTCCAGAAATAAAATCAATGTAAAGAAAAACAATTCAGATGCCCCAGAATTTCGCACAATATTTTTATCTGCAGCTACCATGTCAGGTCAAAATTTCCATTTTTTTTTCAACACAACCACCACCATCATCCCAACTCCCCAATCATTACGAACGAAAGACAAAAGCGTCTCAAAAACAGCATCAAATAACTCTCCTCTCCAAATCTCAACCCAACCATTTCCTATTTCCTTCCAGGAAAAGCAAAAGAAAACCCTAGGAAAATCAGCGAAGAAACCCTAAAAGCACCGCAATCAAGCACGATTCCCGTGAACGAGAGCACATCAAGAAATGAAAAATCGGAGAGCATAGAAGGAAATCAGGGAGATGATGATGAAAGCTCACCAACAACGCGCGATCCCTCGGAACCCATTGCAGAGTCTCTCTCTCTATTACTTTTTCTGTAGCTTGGGTCGGTGGACTGACACTGGGTTCTCTCTCTTATAGAGACGAAATGCGGCGAGTGGGGAAAATAAGGGCAGGTAACCGTCACCGAGGGTTACGGTATTCGGGGCTAGTGTTCTCCCCCCGCGAAAAGGGGAGGGGAGGGAAAAGGGGAAGAGAGAGAGAGAAAGAGGGGAGAGGGAGGGGGTGTAGCGAAAAAGAGGAGGCCAACCACTCCTGCCTAGAGTAGAAGAGTAGGTGACAACAGAAAACTAATACCGAGAGGGTCGCAGGTAACGCCGGCGGGGAAAGAAAGCGAGCCAGTTTTTTTTTTTTTTTTTTTTGCCCTTTCTCCATTTTGCCTGGGCACAGATAAATTCGGCTGATGCCGACTTTATCTAGGGGACCCGCATGTCAGATGCCGACTCATTTAGAATTTAATCGTTGTCAGAAGACGCGTATTTAAAAGTAAATTATTTCACTTAATATTTTTTTTAAAAAAAAAAATGGGTGTGTGGCCGTTGTGAAAGTCTGAAGTAGGGCTGTGGGACGGCCTTACTTCGAGGTCTCCCCATGTGTGCTAATTTTTGAGTCTCCGCCATGATCGTTTAGGAGGCAATAATAAGTGCACGGGGCTAAAAAGAGCGCATTTTGTGCAAGCTAATACGTAGTGATTTCCAGACTTACATGCATGAGTGAGTTTGTTTCGCCAACTGGTAGAGATGGATGTCTTAGATGAATGAAAGCTACGGATTACTGGCTTAAAATAATAATAATAATTTGTGTCATGATAGGCATGTTGTAAATTAATGGCTGTTGTTGGATTAGGATATTTTTTATAACAAATCATATGGACCTATGTGTTTGCTTATATAAAACTTTTTAATAGGGCATTATATAATGGTAGTTATACGGGATCTTTTGACCATTCACTCGTTTAAATTAATGTTTCCAAATTAGTAAATATTTTATCATTCACCAAGATTTTAGCAAGATACTTGCCTAAACATAAAAAATTATGGATATATCTACCGGGAGACGAATAGTGTGATTTATTGGATCGCTACGTTCTATAGATCGATGCGGTTGAAACTCTCTTTATTTTATTTTTTGATTTTATTGAATGTACTCATATAAGATTAGTATAATTTATCTGATTTATAAAAAAAAAAATCATTACAATAAATATGGATACAAATAGAATATTGATGGTTGAATATTAATGCAAATGTAAATTAAATAGTTAAGTTTTATGAATCCTCAAAATAAAGTATCATTGTATAGAAGGTGATCGAGTTAAAAAATATATTAACAACATTATTTTTTTAAAGAAAAAAATATATGATCTATATAACATCAAATAGAATTGCAAAAAAAAAAAAAAAAAAAGAGAGGATGTCAGATATAGATCTCATTATTATGTATCCACGCTTTTCTTTGAAGGATATAGACATGGTTACAAATATTAGTTGGATATTAGAATTCATATTATCCTGTTCATTTTCACTCCTATTTTTGGTATTTTCCTAGGTGTTGGATTCAAGTAATTTTTACATCATAGAATAAAGAGAAATGTTAGAATGACTGACTAGTCAAGGAAAAGCTAATACAAAACCAACAACCCAGTGAAAGTTATCGATAGGCTAGAGAATAAGGCTCTAAAGCATCACATACCATGTCTTTTCTTTCTTTGTTTTTCTCTTTTTTTCCTTCAATAATAACAAAGTGGCGAGATCACATCCCTCATTTTATTGATAAATAAAAAGAGAACCCGTATCAAAGACCTAAGGAGGAAGGGTCCAAAGTATACACCTCAAATGGAGAGAAATCAAAACAGAGTTGCATCACTTCCCCTCTACTTTTTTCCTTTTTTTGTTGGGATGAGAGAAGTGGTATTTGAGCCCCGTAGAAAGTAACGGAGTTGTATCACTTTAAAAAAGGATTGGCTCCCATCCAGTTCCACCATCTGACTAAGAAAACAATTTAAAACCAACCTCTCCATATCGACCTCTCCATATCTATAGCTCACCATACAGCCAAACCCCCTGACAACCAATACGCGTTAGATACCAAGTTTAGTTTCAGTTTCATTAACAAATGCCACAAGGAAGACAGAGATGAATTCCTGACCAAGAACATTGGCACAGACTCATACATACGGCACTTCACTGCTACGAGTTGTCCTCAATATTATTGGACCACTTTCTGGCAGATGGAGGACATGAACAGATGTAGGAAACCTGGAGTTAACTGAAGGGAAAGTTCTCTATTTGCCAATTGTTACCAAAAAGAAAAAGAAAAAAGGAATTTTACAGTAAAAGAGCAAAAAAAAACTTGAACTATATACAAGCAAAATGGAAGAGCTTGTTATTGTTGCTGAAACATATACACTGTGCTGCTCAAATTGTTCCATTTCTGCTCATATTCGAGAGCCGTTTTACCAATCTCTCCAAGGCTTCTTTCATCCACAAGTGCTCGCATCCCTCTCTTGCTTCAGCCACCGTGACCTGAACGACCGAATCAGTGTAAGAGAATTGGATCTCAATGAACTCTAAACATTATACTGATGATGTTCCCAATCCACTTACCCATCTCCGTTCGCGCACATCCATCTCAGGCCAGTCTACTAGTACCTCAGTCACGTTCAAAGGGAACATGATACCCTCATAAAATGCATCATATGTTTTGCTCTTGTATTTCCATCTACCAAGCCCACGCTGTAGAAGGGCATAAAAATTTAGTCAGCAATGTTGCCACAGGAATCAAAATTGTTATCATGGTAAACAGAAACATGAGTCTATAAAGTTTGAATACTAACCTCAATATTTCCCTGGACACCAGCTTCCTCCAATGCCTCCCTTGAGGCTGCCTGTTTGATTGTTTCATCGGTTTCCCAACCTCCCTGCCAAAAAACCAACATATAATTCAGAGTTAACATCATAAAAACGGTACATATATCTGCTACAAACAAATAATCAAATACAAAGTAGTTGAAGCGTATCCAAATAATCCTGGGGCCAGTAGGTGAACGCAAGACAACAATAGAAGATTAAATAAAACCAGTAATTTTTCCTGAAATACTCAAAACCAGGAATATTTCTGAATAGGTATATTTGTCACAGAAAATCTCACGACCATGACCATGCGTCATGAGTCATAACATATTCATATCTGTTTTCCTACAGGAAGAATTTTTTCCAACTTAATTCCAAAAAATGGAGAAGACGATATCTGATATTAGTTAAGTGGATAAAATGGAAACTGATAATATTTCTACAACTTCCTAAATTTTAAACTATGAGTGGTAATAATCCTGCTGTTGTGAAAATTTTCAAGTTTGTGTACAAATTACTAGGGTGATCAAGAACTTTGGAAAATTGGAATTTTGTAAATATATTATCCGTTTTGAGGGTTAAAAGAAATTTCAGACTGTCTTCGGAGATGATCTATACCTTTGGGAACATCATCCCATATCCTTTCTGAGAACTTATGACAAGGACCTCCACCGCTTTATCGAGATCATCACTGCATGGCTTGTCCAATTTGAATTTGTAAGGAATGCATCTGCCTGACAGGAAAAAAGTAAATAAATAAATAAAGAAGCAAACTTAATAAAAATTGCTGCTAACTAGAAAGCTTTTAATGTACAAGAACCTGATATGGACAGCTTGTACGCTAAAGTAGTGAAATCCCAAAACTTGGGGTAAAGTTAACACGAAAATTTTGTTTTAATCTGAGTCATGACTGATAAAATCGGACCAAACAACGTGACAAAATGGAAGATAAAAGCAAAAACCTCAAAGGAGAAGAAGAGATTCTAAAGAAAAAATCATCAAAAAAAAAAAAAACATTAAAAAGAAAACACAAAAGGTAGAAACAATTTTTAGTTTAGAAGAAACAAACAATATATAATTTTTTTTTCCTTCCTGGCAAGTGCATCGGATTAGGAAGAGAAAAAACAAATCAAAGCACGATGCCAGAACCAAATAAATAGGATGCCTCAAAAAATTCGTGAACAAACCGCGCCAAGATTTGACCTTTCCCCCAAAACCAACATAAACGAAGAAAACCCATGCTAAAGATCCCAAGAACAGAACCAGAAACAGAGAGTAATGCCCCCTAGAATCCATAACCAAAACCACCCCGAGATCCCATCTTTCCCTCAAAATCACGAACGCAAAGACTTCCAGAAAACAAGGGAATGGGAACGAACCCGACAACCAGCCGGCAGCCGTTGCTGCTGTACCGCTGCAATTGCCTACCCTGCCGCGACACCAAAGACACCATCTTCCTCTCTCTCTCTCCCCCCCTTCTCCGAAGAAAAATCCTCTCCCAAATTGCTCCTCTTTTCTCTCTCCTCGCCCGCCCGAATGGATCCCTTCTTAAAACACACGGAGGAGGAAGGACACGGGGCCCCAACCCAATCGAAACGCGCGGACTTGTTCCAAAATCTAGTTGAATCCCTCAAGAGCGGAACCAGCGGCGCCGGAGGTTCTGGTTTTCTAGAGAAACGGGAACGGGATATAAATAGAACGGCCGAAGTAGAGAAGGAAGAATTATAAGATTAGGATAGGGGCATTTTGGGAACAGGGGCGGGTCGGGGCGTGTGAAGACCCCCGATGGTCGCCTTCCGGGCACGATCCGTAACGCCTTTGCCGTCGCTCTTTCCTTGTCGGGCGGGACGGGAAAACGGTTTAATAAATCCCATTTCCCGGTGGCGGTGCCCACCTCCACCTGCCCCGCCTCGTTGGATGGCCGTTGCGACTCGGAACGGCTTTCGGTTCTTGCGGCGACATTGCCGCATGATGATATGTACGGGTTTCAGCTTCATTTGTCCGGTAGTGCACCGATATTATTATGATAATGATGATGATGGGAATGGCCATGGCGATGCCAGCAGAAAAAATACCCTCTGCTTTGGTTTCCTGCTTTTAAGGAAAACCAGGGGTGCACCAAGTTATGGGATCAGATGTTTGGAAATCACCGTCATCGAAACTTTGCTTTAATTCTCGTTTGCCCTATCATGATCTTTTCTGTGCGTATCAATAAGACGAAATTTACCTCAAACCAAGAAGCAAACAGATCCATGTCCGGTACAAAAATGGAGTGGTAGTGTAAAAGTACGAGGCACTCGAAATTTCATTGGCTAAATTTTATTTATTTAGCTCTTGAGATTGCATTAATTCCTCAACAAGGCCTGATTAATTCCCTGTTTGTTTTAACTTTTTTTTTTCTGTATGATTATTTTTATGTACAGTAGTCATATATATAAAATAAAGATAACTTTTTAAAATATAATTAAAATAGAAATAAAAAAAATAGAGAACATAATCAATTCTAATTGAAAGCATTATATTTATCTTTCAAGTATAAATTTTTCTCCTACTCTACTTACATAGTGAGATGATAAGGACCTCAAATATATAAATAAAAAATTTAAGCTCGAAATAATATCTTAAAATAATATCAATTCTATATTTTAATATTTTTTATTTTTCAAGTCCATCAACTTAAAAGTTTAACATCTAGGTGGTGGCATGATACAATTTATATTTTAATTCTTTATCTTTATATGGTGAAATATATTTTTAAAATAAATATTCGTTAATATTTTTAGTATCTTTTGATCACTATAAAATTATAGACATAAAATTTTTAAAAAAAAATTACATTCATATATTTTATATTTTTATATTTTTATAAATAATAAATTTAAATATTATTTTAAATTAAATAGTACCGTAAAATATGCGAAAACTGCATAAAGCAATCGCTGGGGAATATGGAGTCCCGGCACAAGATAGCACATCCAGATGTCACCACATACTTGTAGATGGTACTTGCATAACTAAAAGCATTTATTTATTTATTTATTTCTCCTATATTTTAAATATCTCAAAATGGAGCAGCGGTAAGTGGATAAGCATACGCCGGCTCTGTAACTATCAAAGTTGGCCAGGTGTCAGAATGGCTATTGGGTGCGATGCTTTTAGATAGAGACGTCCACTCAGCCGATCCCTTCTCTGCGAAAAGCTGTTGATGGTTGGTGGATTCTTCCCTGCAATTTTAAGTAATCTAATGATGGGTTGATGTTCCTGGAATACCACCGATGTCTATATCATGGCTTACAAGGAATCCCTTTCGCCCACCGCAGCAATATAATAGGCATCAGGGAGTGGTTGACAGGAAAATGGGGACTTGGATTTCCTTATCCAAGTTAGATGCTGCTCATCTAATAGTCAAAAGATGACATGGAACACGATTCCACAATCCGCAGACAATATAAAAAAATAGCCTCTACCCTACCTATTTGAACAACAATCATATCGGGCGGGCATCAGGAAAAAAATTATATGGCACTCTTTCTATTTCATCATATTTTATATGATATTTATTTTTTAAAAAAATTTAAAAATCAGAGGCCCCTACTATTAAATTAGTCAATCTTATAATTAAAAAAATAAAATAATAAAATAATATGTGATATTTTTTTATCATTCCAAAACATAATTTTTATTGATGCATACTACATAGTCAGATAAAATATATAAAATAAATTATTCATCTAATAAATCAATATATATATTTAGTTAAATTGATATACAGCTTCTAATACTCATCGGTATATAGTATATAGTTAAATAATATATATTTAATAAATTAATTATTTAGCAATCTAATATACACCTTCAAGATAATATGCATAGTTTTCAAAACATCATATTTGTCAGTACATACTACATGGCTAGTTAATAAGTTTTTGGATATCAAATGGACCTTCCGAAATGATAATCTTAATGTAGTCGATTTATCCTTTTTTGTAATCAGTTTTGCTACAGCACCTGCTGCTCTAGCTAATTATCCATCCTTTCTAAGTGTGATTTCTATGTTATGTATGGTCGTGCCTAAAAACATATCGATTGAAATAGATTCTTCTTTTTTATCAATAAAAATCTCTTCCCAAACTATACAAGTTTCTTCCAAAGCATACGGCTTTCTAGATGTATATGATGATATCTAGACAGATGGATCTTATATGAATCATATGATGAAATACCACATGAGTGGATATATAGGAATCCAAATCTGCCGAATCACTCATGTTATGATCTTTTACATTCTAGGTCTTCCCGTTCCATCATCAATTTTTGGATACATATTGCAAACTTCTTTATACATGTCTAGTGATGATCAAATATGCATCTTTAGATAAATTGGTATATAATTTTTTAAATATATTTTTTACTAGTATATACTATATAGCTGGATGTATAATCATTTATTGAGCCAATACACATATCTGAATAAATCGACATATAATTTTTAAAACATGATATTTATCAATACCATCGCACCTTCTTAGCTTGGTCTAACATAGAAAATTAAATACATAACATTCCTTGGATTTCATAAACTCTTAGGTGAAAGATTCTAAAAAAGAGAGAGGGATTTTGAGGAGGAGAAAGATAACTCAAGAGGATAAGAAAGATCTTATAGGTAGAAAAAATGGCTTGATGAGGAAAAGAACATATAGGAAGGCTTTAGGGATGAAAACAAATCAGATCTAGAATATCTATATCTATATTTATTTTATTTAATAAATACATAAATATAATTGAATATAAAAATTTATATCCATATTTATTTTAAATAGATATAGATATAAATTGGATATCGAAAATATGGATATAAATTTGGATATAAGTTAGATGACTAAACTTTATGATCACATAACTAAATATATTATTAAGTGGATATTAAATCAACTTAACAATATTTTCTTAAAAATTTATGAATGCTATATAAAATTAAATAAATTATAAATCAAATCGGATCCATGTCTGTAGCTATTTTTTTAATGAATATGAATACATATATAGATATTAGTTGTATGCTTAAATTTTTATTCATATTTAAACAGATATTCAAATATAAAAATGAATCTAGATGGATATTATCTAATCTAATTTCATCCTTAAAAGATTTTATGAGAAAGAAAAAGGATGCGACTAATCTTTTTTCATAGATATTCTCTCTTGATAAGTGCAAATTTTTAAAATTTTTAAATTATAGAATTGAAGAACTCCATTAGTAAAAAAAAAAAATATTTTTACTTGATTTTTATTTTTTTAATATATATATATCCAAAAACTTATGACGTAATAGAAGGCCTCAATGTGCCATAGAATACTGCGCGCGCCCACATGAATTGTTGAACCTAATCAACTACGGTAGGTTGCATACTTAATTGGAACGTTCCGCGTCGTGGCACGCGTAGTTGATGTGTTCGATAAGGATGCCACTAGCCACACAATGCACGATGTCACGCCGTTTTTTTTTTTTTTTTTTTCTGTTTCTCTGAATCCAGTCTGTCCTTTAGTAAGTTAGCGAGTAATTAAACAACTCTCCCGGAAACATGTTATAATATAAAAGATTTTTCCTTTTTGTCGCCTAGTAATCGCCTTTCGCGGAGAAAGAATCCGCTGGGCTCCACGTAAACAAGTGCGACTCCGCTAAACCCTCCTCCAGAGAAATTCTCATCACACCGCGCGCGTGCGTAAGACCGGAGCGCAGTATTCAAAAATTTAAAAAATTTTTTTTTTTTTTTTTCAATCCCGAGCACGGTGCGTGCGGGCTGCACCGCACGCGGTGCACAAAAATATTTCCCCTCTATTTGATCATTTGTCGTTCGTGGTCGGCAGCGGCCCTGGCCTCGTGCCGCAAGTGAGTTGGGCCAGGTTTGGATCTATGCGGAGCAAGGATTTGATCTGTCTATGTTTGGTGCTTGTTGAATTAAGGAGGCTAAACTTGGAATTGGAACATGGTGATTGGCTCTGCATGCATACTTTGATCTATTCCCATGAGATCATAGTCCTTGCTAGCCTATATGGCCCGAACTTTATGTATGGACCAAAACCAGATCGGATTTGTTTCTGTGTCAGATTTGATCCTATACAAATATCTGTCGAAGAAAAGGTTTAGAGACAGGATGAAAAATTAGTTTTCCCCGGAAGCACATAATTTTCCTGGTGTCAAAAGTTTGGGCAGCAAACACCCGATATAAAGAAAGAAAAAAAAAAAGCTTTAGGGTGCCAATTAGTTCAGATTTTAAGAACTCTTTCCTTCCATCGTCTACTTGGAGCAGGGATAGGAGACAACTAAAATGTATACTTTTCTTTGGACTTTAAATGATCGAATTGTGAATTATCAAACTTTTAGCCAATAAAAAACTTTTTTTAAAAAAAAAGGTATATTGTTCCCAAGTCATATATAATATTTAATTTGGTGAACACAAAAATAGTCAAATTACATTGTTATTGGCTATTGTTATTGTTTCTTTAATTTTATGATAATTGATAAAAGCTATTATGGCATGACATTAAATAGTGTAGAAAAAAAATAAAACTTTGCATATCCTAGCTATATAATAATTTTATAGCATCATGTTACCAGCTAACAGCGATTTGCACAGGATCCATCATGTTACTGCAAGGATAATCATCGTGAACCATATCGATCCTAGAGAAAGGTAAAACCATGCACCATATAAGATTCTCTCCCTCTCTAACAATCAAACACAAGTACTTCCACAAAAAAGTACGTACATTAGGCTTCCAGCAAAGCCTTCAACATCATGGCGTGCATCTAATGAATTGATGGTCGGAACTTGGAAAAAGTATCACACGAATTGATGGTTGGAACTTGGAAAAGTATCACAAGCGCGCGCGCGCGCGCAGACGTGTGTGTGTGTGTGAGAGAGAGAGAGAGAGCACGTCTCAAGTTGGTGGATGCATGCACTGAAATAGTCCGAATAGGGGTGCATGCATGCATGGAAATATATAGTCCCTATCATTATTTTCCGCAGCTGGCGTCTATGAACTTTTAAGGGTCTCTCTACCATATAGTTACAAGTAGTAGAACTTAATTAGAAATGTTAGCGACGAGGACTAGTGCAACTACGGGGCAATTTCTTTTTCTTTCTACTGCGCTCCCGTCATTATTTTGTCCTTGCTTTCTATCCTGTTCCAGCGTAGGATGGATATGAACAAGAAAAATGACAAAGGTATGGGCTCCAGCAACTAGCTATCATGGACAACATCAATCCTAAAGAAAGATAAAACTAACATCATATAAGATCTTAGGGTGCACCATAACATGCAGTGCACCATATTGGCCACCGATTATAGGATGAACAGCCGGCAAATAATGTACACATGGGCATGCATGGATCATACGAATACACGGCATATGTTGTTTATGGACCGTCTATCATATGATGGATGGCTAGCATAGTGCATGATAATTACACACACCACAGGAAAGCTGATTTCACAAGACTTGCTCCGCTCTTCTCTCTCTCTCTCTCTCTCTAACATTGATTAAATATAGGAACTTCCACAAAAACTCACATCAATAGACTTTCAGCAAAGTCTCTAACATTAGTGCATGCACCTAATGAATCGGTGGCTAGAGGTTTGAATATATTACACACAAAGAGAGAGAGAGAGAGAGAGAGAGAGAGCACGTCCCATGCATGTTGGTGCATGCATGCATGCATTGAAATAGTCCGACTAGGTTGGCGCACGCATGCATTGGTCCGTATCAGTCTTCTCTGCAGCTGCCGTCTTTATGAACTTGGTCTCTCTAGCTACCATATGGTTGCGGGTCGTAGAACTTAGAAATGTTAGCGACGAGGACTAGTGCAACTACCGGGCAATTTCTTTTTCCTTATACTGCGCTCCCGTCATTATTTTGTCCTTGCTTTCTATCCTGTTCCAGCGGAAGATGGATATGAACAAGAAAAATGACAAAAGTATGGGCTCCAGCAATTAGCCATCATGGACAATATCAATCCTAGGGAAAGGTAAAACTAACATCATATAAGACTCAAGTACGGATTTTTTATGGTGCACCGTGACATGCAGTGCATCATATTGGCTGCCCATGACAGCCAGTAAATAATGTACACACGGGCATGGATCATGCAGATGCACGGCATGTGTTATTTGTTGACCGTCTAACATATGATGGATGGTCAACATGGTGCACGATAATTACACGCAGCATAGAAAAGCCGGTTTCACAAGACTTGCCCCGCTCTTCTCTCTATCTAACATTGATTAAATACAGGAACTTCCACAAAAACTCTCATCAGTAGACTTCCAGCAAAGCCTGTAACAGTAATGTTAGTGCATGCACCTAATGAATTGGTGGCTGGAGGTTTGAATATATTACACATAAAGAGAGAGAGAGAGAGAGAGAGAGCAAGCACGTCCCATGCATGTTGCTGCATGCATGCATGCATGCATTGAAATAGTCCGATCAGGTTGGCGCGCGCATGCATGCATTGAAATATATATATATATATATATATATAGTCCGTATCAGTCTTTTCCGCAGCTGCCGTCTATGAACTTTAATTTGAGGGTCCCCGTTACCATAAAGTTACAGGAGCCGGTAAAGGAGTTGCTGACTCGAACTTTAGAAATGTTAGTCATCATGGATTATTAGGTTATTTTGCCGTTGTTTTCTATCCTGTCCAAGGGTAGGATAGGTACGGTCAAGGAAAGGAACAAAGCTAAAGGCACAAGCAATCTATCATGGACAATCCTTTCCAATTAAATTCTATTCTTTGATCCTTCAATTAGCACGCGCGGACGGTCCCTTCGAATCTAAATTCCAATCATAGATTCTTCGTTTACTGGCTAGGCATCGGCCATTTGAAGAAAGGAGAGGTTGACAGATCTGGAGCCTTATTTGATGGCTGTAGATAAGTGGAATTCTTACACGTACGGTTGTGTTATTTCTAGTTCATTTATTTTTCAGATTTATTTATAATTTCACAAAATGTTAAATTATATTAATCTTATTCTCTGCAATTTGTCCTATACTTATTTTCCATTCCCCTGCCACGTCTAATTTGTGCCTTGAGCTAGCAAAAGCTCCACCAGCTTGCACGAAGATTCTTTATTTCTATCTTTATTACTTTCTTTCTTTTTCTTAAAAATAACAATGATATCGACTTCCATATCGTGGATTTCTACATCAGCATGATTTAGATATCCCAAATAATTGTGGTTCTCTAGCCAAGTATAGAAGAATCGATTTTTCCATGTCATTTTTAATTGTCATTTGGCTAAGTATATTCCGAGACAAACTCCTGTTACTAATGCAAAATATCGTTTCATCGCTATCTATTGAGGATTTTGTTTAGAAAGTTAAAGTGAATTATGATGGAGAGCCAAAAGTTTGAGGCAGTGTTGATGTCCTGCATTGCATAATCAAATTTGGTTAGCTAGAAAAGAATAGATGTTCTAATGCGCTTATTATAATCCAAAATTGATTATTCTTTGAGCATCAAGCATCAAAGAAGCTTCTATTACTAATGCAAAATGTCATTTCATCGCTATCTATTGAGGATTTTATTCAGAAAGTAAAAAAAAAAAATTATGGTAGAGAACCAAAAGTTCGAGATAGTGTTAATATCTTGTATTACATATCAAATTTGGTTGACTAGAAATAGATGGATGTTCCAATGTGCTTATTGTAATCCAAAATTGATTTTGCTCCAGGCATCCATTTTAACTCGGAAGTTTCCTACTACTTTGAAGGACTCTATAATAGTAAGACAAAATTATGGTTTCCATCTTGCATCTCCTTAGATGATTCACTTTTCATAGGAGCCACCATCCCCTTATTTTCTTAAAGTAAATTTTGATGGCAATGTTCTAAATAAAAGAGATTATAATGGAGCTAGTTTTGTTATTACAAGTATAAGTGGTATTTAAAAGGTAGCTAAGAGAGTCCATGTGTTTGAGATGACAATACCTATAGTTGAGCTACATATTGTATGGAAAGTGTTGATGCAGAATCTGATCAACGCCGGATGGAGCTGGAATTGAGGAAGAAGAGGTCGCCGTCGTGGTGACCTGCAAAATAAAGTCCTATCTGAAGTCGGTGGTGGTGGCTCCGGTATGATCCTCCGACGATCAAATCAACTCTTTTGGCCAACAGAAATGGAGTGCTCAGAAAAAAGTTCAGCAGAGTTTTGAAAAGAAGAAGAGAGCTTAGAGAAAATGTATCTAAAGAATCTCTTTTTATAGACGAAGCCTATAGCAGACTGATAATGACAGTCATAATCGTCCGATAGTGGGTCGCTTGGAGCCGCATGAAATTTATTACAGAGAGAGGTGTTATCAGACTAATAGCGATAGCCATAATCATCCGATAGTGGATCGCTTGAGGCTGCATAGAGTTTGCTATGGAGAGAGAAGTGTCACCAGACTGATAGTGACAGCCATAACCGTCCGATAGTGGGCTGCTCGGGGCCGTATGGAATTTGCTATGGAGAGAGAGGTATCGTCTATCATGATGTGCCCGTTCATCGAGATTTAATAGCCAAAGTTTGAAGGAAGCAGCCGTTGGTTGGTGAAGAACTTTGATATATATCAATTTTAGAGAAGTTCGAACTCCTAAAAAAATATGGCTATAGAAGATCATTTGGAAGGAATGCTAGCTGAAATCTGAAAGTAATCGACTGAAAGAATTCGACTGAAAGAAAAGTTCGGAAGAAGTTCAACTCCTGAAAAAATCCAACTGAAAGAGAAGTCCAGAAGAAGTTCGGCTCCTGAAGGTATCCGACTGAAGAAGAAGTTTGGAAGAAATTTGGCTCTTGGAGAAAATTGACTAAAGAAGAAGTTCGAAAGAAATTTGGCTCCTCAAGGTATCCAACTGAAGAAAAAATTTGAAAAAAAATTGGCTCCTGAAAGAATTCATCTGAAGGAGAAGTTCGAAGTTCAAAATGAGTGCGGCTCTTGGAGGTATCTGACTGAAGGAGAAGTCTGAAAGGAGTTCGGCTCCTAAAGAAAATCTGACTGAAGGAGAAGTTCTGAAAGGAGTTCGACTCTTGGAGGTATCGAACTGAAGAAGAAGTCTGGAAGGAATTCGGCTCTTGGAGGTATCCGACTGAAGAAAAAGTTTGGAAGGAGTGCAGCTCCTGAAGGTATCCGACTGAAGAAAAAATTCGAAAGAAGTTTGGCTTCTAAAGAAAACTGACTGAAAAAAAAAGTTTGAAAGAAGTTCGGCTCCTAGAGGTATCCGACTAAAGGAGAAGTCCAAAAAAAGTTTGGCTCCTGAAGGAATCCGACTAAAAAAGAAGTCTGAAAGAAATTCGATCCCTGAAGATATCCAACTGAAGAAAAAGTCTGGAAGGAGTTCGGCTCCTAGAGGTATCTGATTGAAGAAAAAGTCTGGAAGAAGTTCGGCTCCTAAAGGAATCCGATTAAAGAAGAAGTTCAGAAGGAGTTCGACCGTTGGAGAAGTTCAGCCACTGAAGGAGTTCAGCTGGGGTTCGATTGCTGGAGGAGATCGACTGGGATCCGACCGCTGGAGGAGTTCGGCTGGGATTCGACCGCTGGAAGAAGAATTTTTTATTGAAGCTCTTCCATGATTATCAGTTACATTAGGCTAAGTATCAGACTGGATTTCGACAGAAGCGGAGTTTATCCCCAACAATAGTTCCTCCACTTTCGAGTTCGAAATTCGAAAGAAAAAAGTACAAAAAAGATGACTGTCAAAGTCCTTTTTCAGACTCTACATCCGTTCAGATTGAAGCTCGGGGGAGATTTTACCTCCTACCGAGGTTGAAGGAGATCTTATCTCCTATTAAGGTCGAAGCCTCTAGAAGCTCAAGAGAGATCTTATCTCCAGCCGAGGTTGGAGGAGATCTCATCTCCTGTTGAGATTAATATTGAAGCTCGGGGAAGATCTTATTTTCAACCGAGATTGAAGAAGATCTTATCTCCTATTGACATTGATGTTGAAACTCGGAAGAGATCTTATCTCTTATTGAGATTGATGTTGAAGCTCGAAGGAGATCTTATCTTCTATCTCGGATTTTCATGCTTGTTGCGAAGGCCGAGCTCATTGCAGACATCGAGCTTATTATGGATGTCAAACTAGAACCTCTCTTGCAAATCAGGATAAGATTCTACCTTTCGCATTTGACGTAGTCAGATTATCGTGAAAAAATATGTATAAGGATTCTCCATCGAGCTTCTTTCTTCTCCACATCTTTGGTCTACGAGGTTCAGACTTTTGCTTATATTAGGATGAGGTTCTCCTCCTATTTCTAACAAACTGTAAGGGCATATTAGGATCGTTGTCGGGGTCTCTCCTCTCATCTCGTCTAAAATGAACGAGATCTTCGATTTTGCTCACGTTAGGATGAGGTTCTTCTCCTATTTTTAATAGGTTATAGGGGCACATAAAGGCTGTTGTCAGGGCCTCTTCTCTCATCTCGTCTAAAATGAACGAGACCTTCGACTTTACTTACATTAGAATGAGGTTCTCCTCCTGTTCCTAATGGACTGTAGGAATGCATAAGGGCCATTATCGGGGCCTCTTCTCTTATCTCATCTAAAATGAACGAGACCTTCGATTTTGCTCACGTTAGGATGAGGTTCTCCTCCTGTTCCTAACGAACTGTAGGAACGCATAAGGACCATTGTCAGGACCTCTCCCCTTATCTTATCTAAAATGCACGAGGCCTTTGACTTTGCTCACGTTAGGATGAGATTCTCCTCCTATTTTTAATGGATTATAGGGGTATATAAGGGCCACTGTCAGGACCTCTTCCCTCATCTCGTCTAAAATGAACGAGGCTTTCAATTTTGCTCACGTTAGGACGAGGTTCTCCTCCTGTTCCTAACGAACTATAGGGGTGCATAAAGGACCGTTGTTAGGGCCTCTTCCCTCATCTCATCTAAAAATGAACGAGGCATTCGACTTTATCAGTTAGGACGAGGTTCTCCTCCTATTTCTAACGGGCTGTAGGAGCGCATAAGGATCGTTGTCAGGGCCTCTTCCCTCATTTCATCTAAAATGAACGAGGCCTTCCACTTTGCTCATATTAGGATGAGGTTCTCCTCCAGTTCCTAACGAACTATAGGAATGCATAAGGATCGTTGTCAAGGCCTCTTCCCTCATCTCGTTTAAAATAAACGAGGACTTCGACATTGCTCATATTTGGATGAGGTTCTCCTCCTATTTCTAACGAACTGTAGAGGCACATAAGGACCATTGTCAAGGCCTCTCTCCTCATCTCATCTAAAATGAACGAGGCCTTCGATTTGCTGATGTTAGGATGAGATTCTCCTCATGTTCCTAACATGGCCACTATTGATTGCCTCTTTTCTATCATCACATAGTTTTTGCACCAAGAAATCATAATATTGAAATGAAGGACTTTTATTGAAGGTAAATTATTGGTAGTACATTCTCAGATTTTTTGAATTCTAAGATTGTGGGAGCATTGTTCCTCCGAGCTTCTTCAGATGATAAGTTTTGGACTGGACGACCTTCTCTACTTCATACGGGCCTTTCCAATTTGAGGCAAGCTTTTTTTAACTCTGAGGTCGAGAGATGGTGGCTCGTCGAAGCACTAAGTCCCCCACTCTGAACATTTTACCTCTGACTCTGGAGTTATAGTATCGGGCCATCTTTTGTCTACAGGCCACCATCCAAACTCAGACTTCCTCTCTTTTTTCTTCCAGCAAGTTAAGGTTGACTCTAAGGTCCAGTGAGCTACGCTGCTCATCGAAAGTCACGACCCATGCTGATGAAAGCTTAAGCTTGATTGGGATGACTGCCTCCATTCCAAAGATTAAGATGAATAGTATTTTTTCGATCGATAGTCTTTGAGTAGTTCGATACACCTAGAGGACGTGGTAGAGTTCGTCCGTCCAGACCTTCTTTGCCCTATCGAGTCTTATCTTGATGTCTTGTAGTAGGATTCGGTTGGTCACTTCAGCTTTTTCATTTGCCTGTGGATGAGCTACCAACGTGAAGTAATGAAAGATGTTTAGATCTTCACAGAACTTAGCGAACCTCATCCCAGCGAACTATCATCCATATCTATTATGAGGGTCCGGGATAGACTAAACCGACAGACGATTGACTTTCAGATGAAGTTCTGTACCTTAGCCTCGATAATTTTTACTTATAGTTTGGCTTCGATCCATTTGGTGAAGTAGTCGATCGCGATCAGTAGAAACTTTCATTATCCGGATGCCATTGAGAAAGGGCCAAGTATATCCATTCTCCACTACGCAAATGGCCAAAGTGTGCTCAGTAGAGTAAGCTCGGAGGTCGGCTGTCTTTGTATGTTTGTATTTTTCTGATAGCGATCACATTTTTTGACATACTCCATAGAATCATGGTACAAGATCGGCCAATAGTATCCTTATCGAAGTAGTTTTATGACAGGGACCTGGCTCCTACATGACTTTTATAAATTTTCTCATGCACTTTTCATAATACGAAGTCAGCCTTTGAAGATCAAAGACATCTCAGCAGCGACGATGAATACGACCTTTTATATAACTTGCCCTCATACAAAACATACCGAAAGTCCTGAGAAAGATATTTGTTCTGGAGTGCATCGAAAGCCTCTTCAAGGTCGGTGACATGATTGACAATCTCTCAGCTTTTTATCAACATGTCGTCGACGTAAATCTCATATTACGATCGATCTACTTCTTGAAGATTTTATTGACCAAGTGCTGATAAGTCGCACTTACATTTTTAAGTTTGAAGAGCATAATCCTGTAACAATAAAGATCATGGTTAGTAATAAAAGCAATCTTTTCTTCATCCTTCGATGCCATCTGAATTTGGTTGTAGTCAGAGAAGGCATCCATAAAGGTGAGAAGCTCGTAGCCTGAAGTTGCGTCCATTAGTTGGTCGATTCTGAAAAAAAGATAGCTATTTTTTGGGCAAGCCTTGTTAAGCTTTTTAAAGTCGATGCACATCCTCTACTTACCGTTGACTTTCTTGACCAGAATCATATTAGAGACCCAAGTCGGGTAACTGACTTCTTAGATAAATCCGGCATTGAGAAGCTTGTCAACTTCTTCTGGTCGATGCTTGGGGTCAACGACTAGCCGATGTTCCATAACCTCGACGTCAATCTCAAGCATATCCATTGGAACCCAGGCAAAGATGTCGGCATTTCTCCGTAAGAAGGCGATGAGCTATTCCCAAACTTCATCTTCTAGAGTGGAGCCAATATGCATCGTATGCTCCGCATTTTTTGTCATTCAGGGGGATGGCCATAAGATCTTCTATGGGCTCGCTCCGTTCTTCGGAAAGACCATCACGGATATCTAGTCCATCAACCGGATAAGGGTCGGACTATTCTTTCTTTTACAGGATAATTGAGTAGCAGTGTCGTGCCAGAGCTCGATCTTTTCTGACCTCTCCGATTTCATAACTTGTCAAAAACTTCATCTTCAAATAATAAGTTGACAACACTATCCAAAGTGCATTTAAATTAGGTCGGTCGAAAATTGCATTGTAAGCGGAGGGAGCGTTTACTACTAGAAAATCCACCTACGCTCTAGATTATTATGGATATTGTCCTGCAGCCACAGCTAGAGTCATTACATCTTTAACTGGTACTGCAGTCCTACTAGTAGAGAGTTTATTGGTCCTAGTTGACTATTGGATATCGATATTTTGGAGAAAGCATCATAAAAAAGACGTCAGCCAAACTTTCATTATCAACTAGGATACGACGTACATCATAGTCCACTATATTTAAAGAGATTATAACTGCATCATTGTGCAGAAACTGTACTTCCCATGCATTTGCCTTAGTGAAGGTTATGGGTTCTTTAGTCCTCCGTCTCTTCACTGACCCCTCAGATCTGTTGGTCTCTTCTTGCTGAAGTCCTCTAAAGATAGTGTTGATGATGCCAAGAGGTGGTCGATCTTCTTATTGTTCCTCCCTCCTTGGTGGTTCTGATTGCGGTAGTGCCCTCAGTCGATCTTTCCTTGCATCAAACCGATGTCTGAGAAATCAATCTAGCCAACCTCTCCTGATGAGCTCCTCGATCTTGTCTTGAAGCTGAATGCATTCTTTAGTATCGTGGCCATGATCATAATGGTAGAGGCAGTATTTATAGGGATTGTGCTTATCAGGATGGATGCACATCCTTTCAGACCTCGGTAGTTGCTTCTTGATCTCTATCAATACTTTTATTTTTGAAGCATTAAGGGAGGCATAGTTGTGAAACCTTCTGGGATGAGAACTTCTTCGCGCCCTTCCGTTAAGGCTTCTTTGACGACGAGCTCGAGGAGGAGTTCAAGCTCGCTTGCACTCGGGGGGAGTCCGTAAGCACGGTCGAACTTCATTTAGTCCTTCATCAGCCATAGATTTACTAGACTCATGCATGCCGCTCTCCTATGGATTTCTCATCTTTCAATTTGAAGGCTTCTTCCGCTTGGGCATATCCTTCAGTCCGAGCTAGTAGATCGGCAAGTCTTTAGGATACTTCTTCTCCAGGGAGAATAGTAAATCATTCTTCTAAAAGCCTCCCTTGAGTGCGGTCATTGCAACTAACTGATTCAAATTTTGGACCTCCAATGCAGCAGCGTTAAATCGAATGACAAAAGTCTAGATAGATTTTTTCTATTTCTGCTTGATATTCATCAAAAAATTCGAACCTCGGTGTGGACGTCGACTACTAACGAAATGAGCTACAAACTGATGGCTCATCTGATTGAAGAAAAAGATGGTACCCGACTTAAGTGCTGAGTACCAGTTTCTGATGGCTTTCTTAAGGGTAGACGGAAACGTCCGACACAAAATGGCATCTGGCGTGCTATGGAGCAGCATCATTATCCGAAAGGTCTCCAAGTGGTCTACCGAATCGGTGATCCCGTCATAACTCTCAAACTATGAGAGCTTAAAGTTTGGTGGGATTGGTTCCTACATAATCCTCTAAAAAAAAAAGGATCAATGCAAATATCATTACCGTGTGAGGAGGAAATATGGCGGAGTTCTTCGATTCGTCGATTCATTTTTAGGAGTCTTTGATTCAGGAGATCTTCACGATCATTAATCTCTAGGGTTTACTGGTGGAACGAGTGCAAGGCTCCCCTCGGGTCGAGTCATGGTCCAAGCAAGGATTCTCCACCCTCTGCTTGCCCTTTTCGGAGGTCACCGATCAGCTAGCCCAAGTCAGCCATCCCCAGATCGAATCATGGACTCCAAAGAAGCCTGCTTTGATCAAATTAGCATCGGGGTCTATCGATGTATGGCCTGCACCGCCTCTATGAGATCACGAATCTGCTGGACTAGCAAGTTGAACTGCTCCGTATCCACCATGGCTGCAGGTGGAGCTTGAGTTGCTCGAGCTGAAGCAGGAGCGGATAGGTCTGGACGAAATTTGACTACAAAGACCGTTGATCATCAGATCGAAGCTTTCCTGGAAAGTATTTTTTTTTAAGAAGAACTCTAGAGAGGAAGAAGAGAGATCGCTGTTGAGCACTCCTTTAAGAATAAGAAAACATCAAAAACAGAGGTCCTTCCTCTAGCACCAATCCTATTGATGCAGAATCTGATCGATGTTGGATCAAACTAGAGTTGAGAAAGAAGAGATCGCTGTCGGTGACCTGTAAAATAAAGTTCCATCCAGAGTCGGTGGTGGTGGCTCCGACAGAATCCTCCGACGATCAAGTCAGCTCTTCTGGCCAACAAGAATGAAGTGCTCAAAAAAGAGTTCAGCAGAATTTTAGAAAGAAGAAGAGAGCTTAGAGAAAATGTATCTAGAGGATCTCTTTTCATAGACGGAGCCTGTAGTAGACTGATAGTGATAATCATAATTGTCCGATAGTGGATCGCTTAGGATCACATGGGATTTATTATGAAAAGAGAGGTATTGTCAGACTGATAGTGACAGCCATAACCGTCCGATAGTGGGCCATTTAAAATTGCATGAAATTTACTATGGAGAGAGAGGTGTCGTCAGACTGATAGTGACAGCCATAACCATCCGGTAGTGGATCGCTCGGGACCGCATGGGGTTTGCTATGGAGAGAGAGGTGTCGTCTATTATGATGTGCTCGTTCATCGAGATTTAATAGCCAAAGTTCGGAGGAAGCGCCATTGGTTGATGAAAAACTTTGACATATATCAATTCCAAAGAAGTTCAGACTCCTAAAAAAATATGGTTACAAAAAATCATTCGAAAGAAATGCTAGCTAAAATCTGAAAGTAATTCACTAGAGAAATTCAACTGAAGGAGAAGTCTGAAAGAAGTTCGGCTCCTGAAGAAATTTGACTGAAGGAGAAGTCCGGAAGGAGTTCGGCTCCTGGAGGTATCCGACTGAAGAAAAAGTTCAGAAGGAGTTCGACTCCTAGAGGAATCCAATTGAAGGAGAAGTTTGGAAGAAGTTCGGCTCCTGAAAAAAACTGACTGAAGGAGAAGTCCGAAAGAAGTTTGGCTCCTGAAGGTATCCGACTGAAGAAGAAGTTCGAAAGGAGTTTGATCTCTAGAGAAATTTGATTGAAGGAGAAGTCCGGAAGGAGTGTGGCTCCTGAAGGAATCCGAGTGAAGGAGAAGTTTGGAAGGAGTTCGACTCCTAAAGAAATCCGACTGAAGGAGTAGTTCGGAAGGAGTTCGACTCCGTAGGTATCCGACTGAAGGAGAAATTCGGAAGGAGTTCGACCCCTGAAGGTATTCGAGTGAAGAAGAAGTTCGGAAGGAGTTCAGCTCCTGAAGAAAATCGACTAAAGAAGAAGTTCGGAAGGAGTTCGGCTCTTGGAGGAATCCGACTAAAGAAGAAGTTCGAAAGGAGTTCGACCGCTGGAGGAGTTCAACCGCTGAAGAAGTTCGGCTCCTGGAGGTTCGACCGTTGGAGGAGTTCGGCTGAAATTCGGTCCTTAGGACTCCGTCTTGAAGGAAAAATTTTTAGGAGTTCAAAGCTCTTTCGTGATCACCAGTTGCATTAAAGAGAAGTTCCGAAAGGAGTTCGGCTCCTGGAGGTATCCGACTGAAAAAAAAGTCCGAAGAAGTTTGGCTCCTGAAGAAATCCGACTAAAGGAGAAGTTCGGAAGGAGTGCGGCTCCTGGAGGTATCCGACTGAAAGAGAAGTTTGAAAGAAGTTCGATTCCTAGAGAAAACCGACTGAAGAAGAAGTTTGGAAGGAGTTCGGCTCCTAGAGGAACTTGATTGAGGAAGAAATTCAGAAGGAATTCGGCTCCTGGAAGGTATCCGACTGAAGGAGAAGTCCAAAAGGAGTTCGGCTTTTGGAGGAATCCGACTGAAGGAAAGTCCGAAAGGAGTTCGGCCGCTGAAAAAGTTCAACCACTGAAGGAGTTCGGCTGGAGTTCGGCTGCTGGAGGAGTTCGACCATTGGAGAGAGAATTTTCGATCGAAGTTCTTTCGTGATTATTAATTGTATTAGGTTAAGCATCAGACTGAACTTCGATGAGAGTGAAATTTATCCCCAATAAGAAGGATTGAAGTTTATGGTAATGCATTTAAGGGTACACATGTTATACATGGACGTGATTCATTGACCATGGCTCGCTGGCTTTCCAATCAGTTTATAACTGAGACTAGTTCCCATCCATTATTAACAGATTGTTGAAAATTAATTGCTTTTCTTCTGTCCTACGAGATTAAATAAGTCTATAGAGAGTCTAATTAGACAGCTGTACATGTGGCTAATTATATGGAAACAATCTTTTGGGATGTTTTGACAGAGATTTCTTTAGTTTTTTTTTACATATTTTATTTTTTGATTTACATAATAGATGTATTTTTATTAGATTGATTTAATAGATTTTGATTTATAAAAATAAAGAATTAAAAAAATAATGATTGCACCCAAAACCAAAAGGGCCAAGTCTAGCATACAGAGCAGGGGTGCTAAATTCCTGGACCATGCAGAACAAGATTTTAGTTTGTCGGAAACATGGCTAAAAACAAAAAAGAAAAAAAGAAAAAAAACATGATTGCAGGACTTAACAAGTTATCACGATACTTGATCTTCTGTTGTATTTGTATAACCGAGATCTAGAGACAAGCCAAAGCACATGTGCACGCCACCAGCGGAGTGGCTGGAAAGGTTTAAACAAAGAAGAAACAAAACGAAAGACAAACACCGGCATTCTAGACCCCATGCGAAGGAAATTAACCGGGACCGTGGCACCAGAGTCTAAGCAGCAGCAGCAGGCGCGGTGGACGCATGAGGAACAGGACTCGGAGGTGAGTCGGTATTGCCATGGTCTCCCAGCTTCCTCGGACGCACGTACACCTAGAGGCCATTCTTCATGAAGAGGGTGAGGGACATCTTCTGCTGCACTCGGTGGCCCGGGACCAGCTCCAGCCGATGGCGGCGGAGCAGCACCGCCGATGCGATGGACTTCATTTGGAGATAGGCCAGGTCTTTCCCCAGGCACGTCCTTGGCCCTCCGTTGAACGCCACAAACCGGTACGCACCCTTAACCGGCTCGAACCGGCCCCCCTCCACTGTCAGCCACCGTTTCGGTCGGAACACCATGCAGTCCTTCCCCCATATCCCTTCCATCCTCCCCACCGAGTAGATGGAGTAGGAGACCGTCAACCCCGCCGGCACCGCCGTGCCGTCCTGTCACGGCGTGAGTGTTTTCTGACCCAAACACCCATGCGGCATCCCAGTATACCACACACCAAGGCCAGCCCTCCTGAGTCCTCCCCTCGGACAAACCATTAAGCATGCAGCAGTCCAGCCACATAAGCCAAGCGTAATTCTCTATGCCTCTGCCTGGCACTCTGTTGCACTGAACACATGCGATACCTTCAGATGCCCATAAGCAACTCGACCCCTCGAGTCGACCGCACTGCTCATACGCACCTCCGTGCCTGAACAAAGACTCTTCCCAAGAGTGCTCCGCAACTCGGCACCTTTGTGCCAACCTCAGGCTTTGCCCTCAAGTCAAGTACTGCTCATCCAAGGCGACTCTAGCCTCAGCGTACCTTCATGCCACGGCATACCTCTGTGCCATTGACCTACAACCCACTAAGTTGTCCAATAGCACTATACAAACCAAATTCCCACAGCACGACCATGCAATGCCACCGCAATGCATGAGGCTCAGGCAATCCATCCTCAATGTCGCCCAGCTAAACTTGCCAAGCTGACATGCCCTGCAACTCCTCGAAGCTACAGTCGATCGTGCACATCCGAGCCCTAATAGATTTCTTTGTCCAAGTTCCCCATAAGCTCCTGTGCCCCAATCCCGGTCTAGCATCCTTGACATGCCCATCGAGTAAATATATCCGATCGACAATCCTTGCATCAAAGCTGCCCTCTCCTCGGTACGACCCTCTTGACCGTCCTTGATCCTTTGCCCAGCTCCAAGGCACATATCCGATCGATATTCCTTATGCCAAGCTTGCATTCCACGATCGACCGATTCTCGTGGATCCCCGCAAGACATCTCGCCCGTGATGCTCACGAGACTTGCCTGTTTGGGTAAGCCACACCCTTGTCCAACTAGACCCCTATCGCCTCTTCGCTCCACCACAGAGATCAAGAACAAATAGAGTAGCTTGGACAACTCCTTGAGGATAGGACCTCTCAGAAATTTCCATCCCGCACAATGTGGCCAGCTCGTCCGACCAGCATTGCCCCGAATGCCTGCACACCAGACCATCCTGGCATGGCACCACCATTGCTCCGCAACCGTGCCACGACGGACCCATCTCCTATGGGCCATGGGGGAGTCGGGGTGCAACCAAAGCTCTACACCCCTCCTAAAACCAAAAGAAATCCTCGAGTATCCACAAGTATCCTGACGGTCCACTGCCATGCCAAAACCATGCATCCCGAGCCCCCAGATATCATGCCACGGCCATGCCGCACCTTGGCTAACCATTGCCCCTCTTAATACCCTAGGAAGGCATCCGCCCAAACTCCACCCTGGGGGTTCCAAAGTATCGAGTGGCATTGCATTTTTATAGCAACCTAGCGAAGCCAAAATCCTTCGCAACACCGTGCCACGACTACACCGGCATCCCCTGCGACAAGCCTGCAGACAAGCCCGTGATAATTCTCCCCCACTTGAGCTGTCGACGCCCTCGTCGACGTCCAAACCACTTCTGGACTAAAGGTCGCCATAACCAAGCTTCCATTGCATCCACCGCAATCATGGTTCCTTGAGCCAGAGCCCCACGGCTTTGATGTCCTTGATCCTTTCTCCACCACCGAGAATCCATCATCCACACCATGCTGACTCTTTCACAGAACCAAACTATTTTGATCCCTGACATCAGCTTCTGCTTCAGTCATCCACCTCTGATCATCTGGCCTTCCAACTGCATGGCACTCCTCGGAACCATCCAAGGCTTGACTCTCGACTTCCATCTGAGAGCGGCCACTTCTTCCACCAGAGTGGGATCTACTTGCCAGCAATACCAAACGGCTCTCCTTGGATCACCTCCAAGGCTTAACTCCTATCCATCTGGATCTTGGAGCGGCCACCGCATGAGTCTCCCCTGGCAACTCACCTCCAAACGCCTGGTCTTGCCTCATACCCATCCTGCGGCCTTGTGGTATTTCCACCTTTCTCTGCATCACCATGCCCTTTGGACTCTACCACACCACACCAATGCCAAGTATGAACAAGTCGCCTCCAAAAATCTGCATCGTCTCATACCAATGCAAATCATAGATGCTACCAAGCGGGACCCTGATATCCAATCAAAGTCACTTCTCATTGTGCTCGAGTGCCTCAACATAATAGTCTTCACTCCGAGCCCCACCAATCTGCTTCTGCAGAACCAATTGCTCATGCTACTTTCTATAATCCTTGGCCTATTCTGACTGCCTCTATATCCTCACTGCGAGTCTGTAGTACCAACGTAAGGCTACCCCACTGGCCTGCCTCCCTCCTATGACTCCAGTACCTCGACACATTCCTGCATCAGACATTCGAGCTTTATAGTACCTCATAGCATGACCAATCCATTTTACCTCATAACTCACTTGGCCAAACATTGACCAACCCATGCGCTTCATCACCTGCAACCTGACATCGCATGTCTCCACAGTGAGTAAGCACCTTTGACTCAAATATCTGTCTCTAGTACCTCGGCTTTCCCATGCCTTCACCCTAAGAGCAGTTCCATCAAGTTCAATTATTTTATTTCTTGCCATCCAAGTGTTCCAGCTCCATACTCGCCAACACAAGAGATGGCTCTTCCCAATGTTTCCCACATCTATGTGCATCGGAGTTCCTTGACTCTCCAAGTCTTCACCTCAGCCTGCACTTTACAATTCGGATGCTACATCTTTCCCTGCACTGTAGAACACACCCTCATACCTCAGTCTACACATTCAGCTTTTGCTTCTTTGGAGATTCTAGTCCCTCAAGATACTCTGCCTTGCAACTTTTGCATACGGCTCAAGTGCTTCAGCATTCATGAGTACTCTTCACCCTGAATTCCTTTCTTCAACCATAAATTGGTAGACCTTCACTTCAACAGGCTTCCATCCACTTGTGCAGCCAATGAGCAACCTTAATCATTCAGCACCGAGCACATTGCCCTGCAACATGCTCCCCCACTCTGAGTCGTTGACACTCACAACAGACTCAAAAATCTAGCTCCTCCCAACTGAACTTCAATACCGTTGGGTCTCTTCACAGCTTTGGATACCCCCGTATCTGCAGCTACATGCCTGCAATCTGATACCCCGCATATCAGAAGCCAACACAACAATAATGTCGACCTTCGACTTAGCCAACTTTTAGCTCTGATACCAACTGTCATGGGGTGAGTATTTTCTGACCCAAACACCCGTGCGGCGCCTCAGTATACCACATACCAAGGCCAGCCCTCCTGAGTCCTCCCCTCGGACATACCATTAAGCATGCAGCAGTCCAGCCACATAAGCCAAGCGTAATCCTCTATGCCTCTGCCCGGCACTCTGTTGCACTGAACACATGCCACACCTTCAGATGCCCATAAGCAACTCGACCCCTCGAGTCGACCGCACTGCTCATACGCACCTCCGTGCCTGAACAAAGACTCTTCCCAAGAGTGCTCCGCAACTCGGCACCTTTGTGCCAACCTCAGGCTTTGCCCTCAAGCCAAGTACTGCTCACCCAAGGCAACTCTAGCCTCAGCATACCTTCATGCCACGGCATACCTCTATGCCATTGACCTACAACCCACCAAGTTGTCCAATAGCACCACACAAATCAAATCCCCACAGCACGACCATGCAATGCCACCGCAATGCATGAGGCTCAAGCAATCCATCTTCAATGTCGCCCAGCTAAACTTGCCAACCCGACATGCCCTACAACTCCTCGAAGCTACAGTCGATCGTGCACATCCGAGCCCTAATAGATTCCTTTGTCCAAGTTCCTCATAAGCTCCTATGCCCCGATCCCGGTCTAGCATCCTTGACATGCCCATCGAGTAAATATATCCGATCGGCAATCCTTGCATCAAAGCTGCCCTCTCCTCGGTACGACCCTCTTGACCGTCATTGATCCTTGGCCCAGCTCCAAGGCCCATATTCGATCGATATTCCTTATGCCAAGCTTGCACTCCACCACCGATCGATTCTCGTGGATCCCCGTAAGACATCTCGCTCGTGATGCTCACGAGACTTGCCTGTTTGGGTAGGCCACACTCTTGTCCGACTAGACCCCATCGCCTCTTTGCTCCACCACAGAGATCAAGAACGTATAGAGTAGCCTGGACAACTCCTCGAGGATAGGACCTCTTGAAAATCCCCACCCCGCACAATGTGGCCAGCTAGTCCGACCAGCATTGCCCTGAATGCCTGCACACTAGACCATCCGGGCGTGGCACCACCATTGCTCCGCAACCGTGCCACGACGGACCCATCTCCTATGGGCCATGGGGGAGTCGGGGTGCAACCAAAGCTCTGCACCCCTCCTCAACCAAGAGGAATCCTCGAGTATCCACAAATATCCTGGCGGTCCACCGCCATGCCAAAACCATGCATCCCGAGCCCCCAGATATCATGCCATGGCCATGCCGCACCTTGGCTAACCATTGCCCCACTTAATACCCCAGGAAGGCATCCGCCCAAACTCCATCCCGGGGGTTCCAAAGTATCGAGTGGCATTGCATTTTTATGGCAACCCAGCGAAGCCACAACCCTTCGCAGCACCATGCCACGCCCACGCCGGCACCCCCTGCGACAAGCCTGCAGACAAGCCCGTAACAATTCTCCCCCACTTGAGCTGTTGACGCCCTCGTCGACGTCCAAACCACTTCTGGACTAAAGGTCGCCATGACCAAGCTTCCATTGCATCCACCGCAATCATGGTTCCTTGAGCCAGAGCCCCACGGCCTTGATGTCCTTGATCCTTTCTCCACCACCGAGAATCCATCATCCACACCATGCTGACTCTTTCATAGAACCAAACCATTTTGATCCCTGACATCAGCTTCTGCTTCAGTCATCCACCTCTGATCATTTGGCCTTCCAACTGCATGGCACTCCTCGGAACCATCCAAGGCTTGACTCTCGAGTTCCATCTGAGAGCGGCCACTTCTTCCACCAGAGTGGGATCTACTTGCCAGCAATACCAAACGGCTCTCCTTGGATCACCTCCAAGGCACATATCCGATCGATATTCCTTATGCCAAGCTTGCACTCCACGATCGACCGATTCTCATGGATCCCAGCAAGACATCTCGCCCATGATGCTCACGAGACTTGCCTGTTTGGGTAGGCCACACCCTTGTCCGACTAGACCCCTATCGCCTCTTCGCTCCACCACAGAGATCAAGAATATATAGAGTAGCCTGGACAACTCCTCGAGGATAGGATCTCTCGAAAATCCCCACCTCGCACAATATGGCCAGCTCGTCCGATCAGCATTGCCTCGAATGCCTGCACACCAGACCATCCGGGCGTGGCACCACCATTGCTCCTCAACCATGCCATGACGGACCCATCTCCTCTGGGCCATGGGGGAGTCAGGGTGCAACCAAAGCTCTGCACCCCTCCTCAAACTAAGAGGAATCCTCGAGTATCCACAAGTATCCTGGCGGTCCACCGCCATGCCAAAACCATGCATCCCGAGCCCCCAGATATCATGCCACGGCCATGCCGCACCTTGGCTAACCACTGCCCCTCTTAATACCCCAGGAAGGCATCCGCCCAAACTCCACCCCGAGGGTTCCAAAGTATCGAGCGGCATTGCATTTTTATGGCAACCCAGCGAAGCCAAAACCCTTCGCAGCACCATGCCACGCCCACGCCGGCACCCCCTGCGACAAGCCTACAGACAAGCCCATGACAGTCCGACAGCACGTCGTCGGCCAGCACGTACTTGGAGTCCTGCGGCACCGATGGGTACAGTCGCAGCCTCTCCTCCAGCGCTGCCTTGAGGTACTCGAGCTGCTCCAACTCATTGAAGTCCAGCGGCTCCTCCACCCACCGTGCCACATCCGATCCCCGGTACTAGCACAGCACCGCCACAATCTCGTCCACCACCTTCCTTCTCACGTCGGGCCACTGCGCGATGGTCCAGAAGAACCAGCTGAGGGCGACGGATCGGATGTGTCGCGGCCGACGAGCACGAAGTTGAGGGTGATCTGCTGGAGGACGGAGGAGGGGAAGGCGTTGCCGTTGTGTCACGGGGTGAGTGTTTTCTGATCCAAACACCCGTGCGGCGCCCCAGTATACCACACACTAAGGCCAGCCCTCCTGAGTCCTTCCCTCGGACATAGCATTAAGCACGCAGCAGTCCAGCCACATAAGCCAAGCGTAATCCTCTATGCCTCTGCTTAGCACTCTATTGCACTGAACACATGTGACACCTTCAAGTGCCCACAAGCAACTCGACCCCTCGAGTCGACCGCAATGCTCATATGCACCTCCGTCCTTGAGCATAGACTCTTCCCAAGAGTGCTCCGCAACTCGGCACCTTTGTGCCAATCTCAGGCTTTGCCCTCAAGCCAAGTACTGCTCACCCAAGATGACCCTCACCTCAGCGTACCTTCATGCCATGACATACCTCTGTGCCATTGACCTACAACTCACCAAGTTGTCCAATAGCACCGCACAAACCAAATCCCCACAACACGATCATGCAATGCCACCGCAATGCATGAGGCTCAGATAATCCATTCTTAATATCGCCCAGCTAGACTTGCCAAGCTGACATGCCCTGCAACTCCTCGAAGCTACAGCCGATCGTGCACATCCGAGCCCTCTTAGATTTCTTTGTCCAAGTTTCCCATAAGCTCCTGTGCCTCAATCCCGATCTAGCATCCTTGATATGCCTACCCAATTCTGGCCATATCGTAGGATAATATTCTTAACCTGCTCGTACATCACTGTGCACTGTCACAATCCCAAAGGGTCGTGACTATACCATATGACAATATTCTCGGCTTGCTCGTACATCACTGCGCACTGCCACAATCCTGAAGGTTCATGACCATACCATCCAACACCTTCTGCCCATGGCTTGCTCGTACCTAGTGTCCTACCATGATATTGGCATTCAAGTCTGCCCATCAAGTAAATATATCCGATCGACAATCCTTGCATCAAAGCTGTCCTCTCCACGGTACGACCCTCTTGACCGTCCTTGATCCTTGGCCCAGCTCCAAGGCACATATCCGATCGATATTCCTTATGCCAAGCTTGCCCTCCACGATCGACCGATTTCCATGGATCCCCGCAAGACATCTCGCCCGTGATGCTCATGAGACTTGCCTGTTCGGGTAGGCCACACCATTGTCCGACTAGACCCCTATCGCCTCTTCGCTCCACCATAGAGATCAAGAACGTATAGAGTAGCCTGGACAACTCCTTGAGGATAGGATCTCTCAAAAATCCCCACCCCGCATAATGTGGCCAGCTCGTCCGACCAGCATTGCCTCGAATGCCTGCACACCAGACCATCCGGCGTGGCACCACCATTGCTCCACAATTGTGCCACGACGGACCCATCTCCTACGGGCCATGGGGGAGTCGGGGTGTAACCAAAGCTCTGCGCCCCTCCTCAAATCAAGAAGAATCCTCAAGTATCCATAAGTATCTTGGCGGTCCACCGCCATGCCAAAACCATGCATCCCGAGCCCCCAGATATCATGCCACGGCCATGCCACACCTTAGCTAACCAATGCCCCTCTCAATACCCCAGAAAGGCATTCGCCCAAACTCCACCCCAGGGGTTCCACAGTATCGAGCGGCATTGCATTTTTATGGCAACCCAGCGAAGCCAAAACCCTTCGCAGCATCATGCCACGCCCGTGCCACTTAAGCTGTCGATGCCCTCATCGATGTCCAAACCACTTCTGGACTAACGGTCGCCATGACCAAGCTTCCATTGCATTCACCGTAATCACTGTTCCTTGAGCCAGAGCCCCACGGCCTTGATGTCCTCGATCCTTTCTCCACCACTAAGAATCCATCGTCCATACCATACTGACTCTTTCTTAGAACCAAACTATTTTGATCCCCGACATCAGCTTCTGCTTCAGTCATCCACCTCTGATCATCTGGCCTTCCAACTGCATGGCACTCCTCGGAACCATCCAAGGCTTGACTCTCAACTTCCATCTGAGAGCGGCCACTTCTTCCACCAGAGTGGGATCTACTTGCCAGCAATACCAAACGGCTCTCCTTGGATCACCTCCAAGGCTTAACTCCTATCCATCTAGATCTTGGAGCGGCCACCGCATGAGTCTCCCCTGGCAATTCACCTCCAAACGCTTGGTCTTGCCTCATACCCATCCTGCGGCCTTGTGGTATTTCCACCTTTCTCTGCATCACCATGCCCTTTGGACTCTACCACACCACATCAATGCCAAGTATGAACAAGTTGCTTCCAAAAATCTGCATCATCCCATACCAATGCAAATCATAGATGCTACCAAGCAGGATCCTGATATCCAATCAAAGTCACTTCTCATTGTGCTCGAGTACCTCAATATAACAGTCTTCACTCCGAGCCCCACCAATCTGCTTCTGCAGAACCAATTGCTCATGCTGTTTTCTATAATCCTCAGCCTACTCTGACTGCCTCTATATCTTCACTGTGAGTCTGTAGTACCAACGTAAGGCTACCCCACTGGCCTGCCTCACTCCTGTGACTCCAGTACCTCGACACATTCCTGCATCAGACATTCGAGCTTTATAGTACCTCACAGCATGATCGATCCATTTTACCTCATAGCTCACTTGGCCAAACATTGATCAACCCATGTGCTTCATCACCTGCAACCTGACATCGCATGTCTCCACAGTGAGTAAGCACCTTTGACTCAAATATCTGTCTCTAGTACCTCGGCTTTCCCATGCCTTCACCCTGAGAGCAGTTCCATCAAGTTCAATTATTTTATTTCTTGTCATTCAAGTGTTCCAGCTCCATACTCGCCAACACAAGAGATGGCTCTTTTCAATATTTCCCACATCTATGTGCACCTGAGTTCCTTAACTCTCCAAGTCTTCACCTCAGCCTGCACTTTACAATTCGGATGCTACATCTTTTTCTGCACTGTAGAACACACCCTCGTACCTCAGTCTACACATCCAGCTTTTGCTTCTTTAAAGATTCAAGTCCCTCAAGATGCTCTGCCTTGCAACTTTTGCATACAGCTCAAGTGCTTCAGCATTCATGAGTACTCTTCATCCCGAATTTCTTTCTTCAACCACAAATTGGTAGACCTTCACTTCAACAGGCTTTCATCCACTTGTGCAGCCAATGAGCAACCTTAATCATTTAGCACCGAGCACATTGCCCTGCAACATGCTCCCCCACTCTGAGTTGTTGACACTCACAACAAACTCAAACATCCAGCTCCTCCCAACTGGACTTCAATACCTCTGGGTCTCTCACAGCTTTGGATACCCCGTATCTATAGTTACATGCCTGCAATCTGATACCACGCATATCAGAAGCCAACACAACAATAATGTCGACCTTCGACTTAGCCAACCTTTGGCTCTGATACCAATTGTCATGGGGTGAGTATTTTCTGACTCAAACACCCGTGCGGCACCCCAGTATACCATACACTAAGGCCAGCCCTTCTGAGTCCTTCCCTCAGACATACCATTAAGCACGCAGCAGTCCAGCCACATAAGCCAAGCGTAATCCTCTATGCCTCTGCCTGGCACTCTATTGCATTGAACACATGCGACACCTTCAAGTGCCCACAAGCAACTCGACCCCTCGAGTCGACCGCAATGCTCATATGCACCTCCGTGTCTAAACATAGACTCTTCCCAAGAGTGCTCCGCAACTCGGCACCTTTGTGCCAACCTCAGGCTTTGCCCTCAAGCCAAGTACTGCTCACCCAAGGCGACCCTCGCCTCAGCGTACCTTCATGCCATGACATACCTCTGTGTCATTGACCTACAACCCACCAAGTTGTCCAATAGCACCACACAAACCAAATCCCCACAGCACGACCATGCAATGCCACCGCAATGCATGAGGCTCAGGCAATCCATTCTCAATGTCGCCCAGCTAGACTTGCCAAGCTGACATGCCCTGCAACTTCTCGAAGCTACAGCCGATCGTGCACATCCAAGCCCTCTTAGATTCCTTTGTCCAAGTTCTCCATAAGCTCCTGTGCCTCGATCCCGATCTAGCATCCTTGATATGCCTACCCAATTCTGGCCATATCGCAGGATAATATTCTCAACTTACTTGTACATCACTGTGCATTGTCACAATCCCAAAGGGTCGTGACCATACCGTATGACAATGTTCTCGGCCTGCTCGCACATCACTACGCACTGCCACAATCCTGAAGGTTCATGACCATACCATCCAACACCTTCTGCCCATGGCCTGCTCGCACCTAGTGCCCTTTCATGATATTGGCATTCAAGTCTGTCCATCAAATAAATTTATCCGATCGGCAATCCTTGCATCAAAACTGCCCTCTTCTCGGTACGACCCTCTTGACCGTCCTTGATCCTTAGCCCAGCTCCAAGGCACATATCCGATCGATATTCCTTATGCCAAGCTTGCCCTCCACGATCGACCGATTCCCGTGGATCCCCGCAAGATATCTCGCCCGCGATGCTCACGAGACTTGCCTGTTCGGATAGGCCACACCCTTGTCCGACTAGACCCCTATCGCCTCTTCGCTCCACCACAAAGATCAAGAACGTATAGAGTAGCCTGGACAACTCCTTGAGGATAGGACCTCTCGAAAATCCCTATCCCGCACAATGTGGCCAGCTCGTCCGACCAGCATTGCCCTGAATGCCTGCACACCAGACCATCCGGGCGTGGCACCACCATTGCTCCACAAACGTGCCACGACGAATCCATCTCCTACGGGCCATGGGGGAGTCGGGGCGCAACCAAAGCTCTGCGCCCCTCCTCAAATCAAGAGGAATCCTCAAGTATCCATAAGTATCCTGGCGGTCCACCACCATATCAAAACCATGTGTCCCGAGCCCCCAGATATCATGCCACACCTTGGCTAACCAATGCCCCTCTCAATATCTCAGGAAGGCATCCGTCCAAACTCCACCCCAGGGGTTTCAAAATATCAAGCAGCATTATATTTTTATGGCAACCCAGCGAAGCCAGAACCCTTCGTAGCATCGTGCCACGCCCACGCCGGCACCCCTTGCAGACAAGCCCGTGACAGTTGGCATCCTTCTTCTTCATGAACCGTGAGAGCAGGTCGTCGGAGGGGTTCTCCTTGCGCGCAGCGATGACTCTGTCATGTATTTGTCCACAACCTCGAGGCTCTTCCGGAGGCTCCGCTCGCTCCCGAGGTCGAGGAGTCTCTTGAGACGCCAGAGGAAGCCGGGGTAGAGAAAGCGCTGGAAGGTGGCCTCCGTGGCGGCGTCGAAGGCGTTGGCGAAAGGGTTGTCGGGGAGGTCGGGTGAGAGCGTCTCGGGGTCCCTGCCGAAGGTGAGGCCGCAGATGTTGTCGAATGTGAGCCGGAGGAGGAGGTCTTGGAGGTCGACGCTGTGACGGCGATGGAGGTGGTGGTCGTCGCAGTGGTCGGCGAGGATGCGCCAGAGTCGGGATTTGAGGGAGCGGTTAGTCCAGCGGGCCATGGCCTGGCGGAGGGTGCGAGTGGTGAACCCGAGGGCGGTGGTCTTGCGCTGGAGGAGCCAGGTGTCGCCGTCGGAGTTGAAGATGCCGTGGCCCTGGAGGTCATGGAAGTTGGACCGCCACAGCGGTCCCTCGGGGTAGTTGTCGAAGCGGGTGCTTAGCACGTGCTCCAGGTTCCTTGGATGGCACGTGACCGTCACAAGCCCCTGCCGTCTAGCCCCTGCCGTCTAGCCATTCCCGACAGCGGCAGCACGTGTAAATTTTTTTTTAATTATAAATTATAATTAATTAATTATTTATTTTATTAAAAATGGATTGATTATGTGATTCGGATTGATAAATATGTATGTAAATTCAATATTATTTATGATTTTTTTTGTTCTAGACTAGGTGCATCTTATTTGAGTTGGTGAAGTTAGGACGGCACAATATAGACTTTGGTCCGATATGAACCCAGGATGAATGAGCCTGTTCGGATTTTATTTTATATGGCTAGGTTTTCTCTCTACTTTCTATAAATACCATGAGACTAGTTCTTTGGTTTGTTCCATCGAATAGCCACCTATTGAGAGAAAGCTGGTGGAGAAGGATTTGGTTCCGGTGTTCATCTGAGCATCCGCTATTGTCACTTTTCATAAATCAATGGCGAACACAAGTACGCATCTATCTTTTATATTTTAATCTTCTGCATAGATTCATGGGAATCATCTACATATGGTATCAGAGCTGGAATTATAGAAGATTAGGATTAAAATTTTGTTAAAATAAAAATAATTGATGGATCTTCTAAGACTGTGCCCTCCCCTCATTTTTTTCTTCTTGCTGGCCGGGTCTTTCTTGACCGAATCAAGATCTGGCGATCACCTCGCCTAAAGATCCGATCACAAACAATAACAAAAAAAAAATAAAGGGAGGAAAAGATCCCATCCCCTCTTTCTCTCCTTCTTCTTGTTGCCGGCATGGCTGGATCGAGCCGACGGCCACCGGGACCAGCCAGTGGAGAAGATCCCATCCAGATCTACATTAATTAAAAAAATAATAAAAGAGAGAGAGAGAAAGGGGCGTGAGGGGCGGTGGTTTCTACCACCGTGCCCTCCTCCTCCGCCCGTGTGCGATCGGCCCCGGCCATTTGGCTAGCGACCTCATCTATGGGACCCAGCGACGACCCCGATGGGCGGTGGCGCTGGCCGTCGGGCAGATCTTCCCCATTAAAAACCCACACAAAAAAAAAGGGGTTTGAAGGAAAGGAGGAGCCGATGGTCTCCTCCCTTGTCGTGCGTTCCTACTCCCTTATGGGCGATTGATGCCGACGACTGACCGGCATGACCGAAGAGAGGATGACGATCGTCCTCCCACCGACCGTCGGCTCAAACAAAAAAAAGTAATAAAGGAAAGAACAAGAGGGGCGGCGGTTCAAGCCGCCGCATCCTCCTCCCTCTTCCACACTGGCGGGGACCTCACCGTCGATTGGCGGTCCATCGGTTGAAGCTTCTCCGGTGGCTGCCCGATAGGAGTTGAGGCAGAGAGGAGGCACCGATGAGCCCTCCTCTCCACTGCCAAAAAAAAACAAACAAAAAAAAATAAGGAAAACATGAAAGAGATGAGGCTAAACGGATTTCGGATTTTGGGTTTCAACCCAAAATCCAAATCCAAACCGATGTTTAGGCCATTTTATACAGTTTTTGCATTTTAGTTCCTATAATTATAAAAATTATATTTTAGTCTAACAAAAATTATAGTTTAATCCCTATAATTATAAAGATTTGATTTTGATTCAATAAATTATGTCTTAGTCTCTTTATTATAATTTATTACGTAAAATCTCTATTTTGCAATTAATCTTCTGTTAAAAGTTATTATTTTGTATTAACTCTTTAAAGTTTTAATTTACTTCTTGAAAATTTTATTTCTGATCATCTTTTTCAGAAAATTAATATCTAACATTCTTTTAGCATGATATATATCTTTTAAACTATACAAATATGTTATTGTTGCTTTGGCATGCAATATTATGTTGTATTATGATTAGTGGGATGCATGTTAATAAGTATCCCATACTGGATTTGATCATTTTGGGTATTTAATTTTCTATATGGATAATTTTATAGATTAGTATAAATATTTATCATCAAAATAATTTATTTATGTTAGCTCATAAAAATTTTCATCATTAGAGAAATATTTTCTAGTCGTGACATACAATCACCTGTCCAAAGGGGGTCATTGTGTGTTTTAACTAGAAATTATGTGAATCATTATGTTGCGAGGGTACTCTAACTTTCGGGATCTATCTATCCAAAGAAAATAGATTTTTGAATGCTAGGATATTTCTTTTGTGACCTCGTATAAAGAGCTCTTATGCATATTGAATGTTTTGCCCAAAGAGGAACATGTACATATGATACAGTGTTTGGACTCTTATTCATGATTTATGTCATTATATGACTGTGTTATTGGTAAATGCCCATTATCTAATATTCGACATTCCTATTGTTTGTTTGTATAGTCTCTTTTGGTATTAATAATAACAATGTCATTGTTGAAGTCTTGACCGGATCAAATTATAAAAGATGGAAACAAGATATGGAATTTGCCCTAGGAATTGCTGACATTGATTTGGCATTGCGTGAGAATAAACCTGATGATCTTAATGATTAGAGTACACCAGAACAGAAAGATTATTTTACTAAGTAGAAAAAATCTAATAGGTTTAACTTAATTGCTATTAAGAGATCAGTCTCTGAGCATCTTCTGAGTGGTCTGCTAGAGACCAATAGTGCTAATAAACTATTTGATGCCATAGGATAGAGATATCTTGTATTTGAAAATATCGAGTCTGGATGTCCGATGAAAGAATTAATGACCATAAGATATAATAATATTGGGGGTGTTAGAAAATATATTCTGAAAATGGTTCATCTCCAAACCAAACTTAAGGGTCAGAAAATTGAATTACCTGACTCTTTTCTAGTCTCATACTTTGAATTCCTTACCTGCTAAATTCTTCCAGACTACCTATAATACTCTAAATAAAATTTAGAATATTAATGAGTTGATCACTAAATGTGTTGCTGAGAAAAAGAAATTAAAGAAAGAAAAGAGTGAGATTTTCCTTCTTTCCTTTCAACCAAAACTCCATTCTGGCAAAGGTTTTATAAAGAAGAAAAAGAATAAACCTACTGCTCCTAAACAGTCTTAGAATATTAAAGAACATGGTAACAACCCTGGTCAAATCATTTTGTAGATGATCCCAAAGCTGCCATTAAAAAAATATGTTAAATATTTTCACTATAAAAGAAAAGGCCATATAAGAAGTCAATGCTATAAGTTCAAGTCTTGGTTAGAAAAAAAAATAAAAATAAGAAGGTAAGCCCCTAACTCTTGTTTCTTATAAGTCAAATATAGTTGATGTCTCTATTAATTTTTGGTGGATAGATAGTGGTGCCACAACTCATGTTACCATTTTCTTATAGGGATTCATAAACAAGAGGAAACCAAGCCTGAAAGAGATAAAGCTGAAAGTAGAAAATGATCTTATAGTTGAAGTTGAATACATAGGACTTGTTAAGTTATCTTTAGAGTCTGGTTTTGAAATTTTTTTAGAAAACATCTTTTATGTACCTTTCTTTAGAAGGAATTTGATTTCTATTTTCTCTTTAGATAAAATTGATTTTGATTTTGATTTTCATAATAAAAAAGTTGATTTGACATTTAATTCTCAAATTATTGGTTATGATATTTTGAGTGATGGATTATATAAATTATGTTTATCTTATAATAATTCCTATGTTTCTTTGAATATTGAGAATATGATTACAAAATATTCTAAAATCAAAAAAAGATTTTCTATATTGTAGCATAAATGATTATGGTATATATCTAAGAAAAAAATTAATAAACTAATTAAGGATGATATTTTGCCTACCTTGAATTTTAGAGACATGGAGACTTGCATTGATTGTATTAGAGGTAAATTGACTAAGACTAAAAAGAAAGGAGCAACTCGTAGTTCAGGCCTTTTAGAAATAATTCACACTAATATCAGTAAACCTTATTCTTCTACAATCTATGACAATAAATTTTTTATCATATTTATTGATGATTTTTCTCGATATGGTTATCTTTATTTGATTAAAGAAAAGTCTGATGCTCTTGAAAATTTTAAAATCTTTAAAATAAAAGTAAGAGACAATTGGGAAAGATCATCAAGATTGTAAGATCTGATCGTGGAGATGAGTATTATGGCAAACATGATATAGCAGAGTAGCATATGGGTTCGTCTGTAAAATATTTATAAGTTTGTAGGATTGTAGCCCAATATACTATGCCTGATAGTTTTGAGCAGAATGGTGTAGCCGAAAGACGTAATCGCATCCTTAAGGATATGATGAGGAGCATGATGAGTAGGTCAAATTTGCTAGAATATCTATGGGATGAGGCTATTAAAACTATCTTGTATATTCTTAATAGGTTTCTAGTAAATCTGTACCCAAAATATCTTTTGAAATATGGACTGGTAGAAAATCTGGTCTAAATCATTTTCGAATTTAAGGTTGTCCTGCAGAAGTGAGAATATATAATTCTATAGAGAAAAAGATTGACCCCAGAACCAGTCATTGTTATTTTATTGGATGTTCAGAATATGCTAAAGGATATAGATTCTATAGTCCTAAAAGAGGAAACAAAATTGTAGAGTTATAGACTGTAAAATTTTTAGAACTTGATATAGCTGATATAGAATCTTTCCGAGATATTGATGTTGATAATAATCAGACTGAGATCATCTCTATTCCTGTAACTAAATTATATAAAAATATAGTTTACGCACCTATTGATAGAATGAACGTTCAGATTCCTAATCCTCCTGCTCCTATATTGAATCCTCAATCTATTCAGCCTAATGATGAGGTGACATTAAGAAGATTTGCCTGATAAAGGAGGCCTGCCATTCTTGATAATTTTTATGTCTATCTTGGAGAAAGTGATTATAATATTGGACATGTGGTTGACCCAATGATATATTATGATGCTGTGACTTATCCTCAATCTGATTTATGGATAAATGCTATGAAGAAAGAAATGCAGTCTATGACTAATAATAATATATAGGAGCTTGTTGAGCCTACTGAACATAGCAAACCTATTGGATGTAAGTGAGTATATAAGACTAAAAAGCATTCTAAAGGAAGGATTGAGCGATTCAAGGCTAGATTGGTAGCTAAAGAATTTCTCAGAGAGGAGTTGATTATACTGAAATTTTTTCTCCAATATCTACAAAAGATTTCTTTAGAATCATCATATCTTTAGTGGCTCATTACAACTTAGAGCCTCATCAGATGGACGTAAAAATTGCTTTTCTGAATGGTAATCTCAGTGAGAAAGTATATATGAAACAACTTGAGAATTTTCAAGAAAGTGGGAGAGAATATTTAGTCTACAGATTGAAAAAATCAATCTATGATCTGAAACAAGCATCTAGACAATGATATTTGAAATTTGATGAGGTGGTAATCTCTCTTAGTTTTAAAGAAAATAAAGTTGATCAGTGCATCTATCTCAAGACCAGTGGGAGCAAATTTATTTTTCTTGTCCTATATGTTGATAATATCTTGCTTGTCAGTAGTGATTATGGTCTGCTCAGTGAGACTAAATAAATATTATCTAGGACTTTTGATATAAAAGATCTTGAAAAAGCAGCTTTTATCCTAGGTAATAAAATTCATAGAGATAGATCACGTTATCCGTTGGGTTTGTCACAGAAGGCATACATTAATAGAGTTTTTTAAAGATTTAATGTGCAAAATTGCAAATCCTATGATATGTCTATTGTCAAAGATGATAATTTCAGTAAAGATCAATGCCCCAAGAATGAGCTTGAAAAGGATCAAATGAAGAATATCCCTTATGCCAATGCTATAGAAAATATGATGTATACTCAGATTTGCACCAGACCTGATATTATCTTCATAATGAGAGTTCTTGGTAGATATCTATCGAATTCGAATTTTCTATATTGGATTGCAGCAAAAAGGGTAATAAGATATTTATAGAAAATCAATGACTATATGCTTGTGTATAGAAGAACTGATGATCTACAGTTGTTAGGATTCGGATTTAGATCTTGTTGAATGCTATGATGATTTAAAATCAATCTCAGGATATATTTTTATATTAGTCGGAGGTGCAATATCCTAGAGGAGTATTAAACAGACCATGACAGCTTTTTCTACTATGTAGGTTGAGTTTATTGCTTGTTATGGAGCTGCTACTCAAACTGTTTGACTGAGAAATTTTATTGCAGGACTTTAGATTATTGATTCTATCTCCATACCACTGATAATTTATTATGATAATAGTGTTGCTGTGTTCTTCACAAAGAACAATAAATCTTCTAATGGATCTAAATATTTGAAGCTGAAGTACCTGACAGTAAGAGATCTTGTGAAGAAAGGAGACATAACTATTGAGTACATAGATATAGAGTCAATGTTAGCTGATCTCCTGACTAAAGGTTTGAGGCCCATATGTTTACAAGGCATGTTGAAAATATGGACATACTGAGTTCTTTTGATGTACTTAGTTAGTGGAAGTGACTTCATATTTATATTTTATTATTGCTTTATTATTATGGATTCTTTACATCTCATGCACTTTTGATATACATCGTTGGCATAATAAATTAATGATACTTTTATTTTAATTCTTTTGTTTATGTGTATATATTTATTTTAGTATATTTAAAGATATCTCTTATTTATGTACCTATTATATGAAATATGAGACCAAGTATCGAGTCTCGAATATGTTGTGCTGTCTTGTCATTGACACCATGTTGAATATGTGAGGCAGAATGGCTTGTTGTGAAAGCCATTAGAATTTTTCTTGCTTATTTTGTACCCAAGCATGTTGAAAAAAAATTGAAGGACTGATAATGAAAATAACATATATTTGGATCACTTTTGGATGTTATTTTCTTGCTATACTACCACATCAAGACTCATGTCGATAGTATTAGTTATATTTGTAATCATGGATAAGTCTTGTGTCAGATAAAGAATGTAATGACTCCCATGATTCAGCATGATCTATGCTATTGGATCGAGTCAATTCTGAGGTGCTGTCTATGAATCATATATTTTTCAAACTCGTGACCACGTACTATATTTTTTGTTATTCAGTTTGGGAGTCATTTTTAAAAGTAAAATATTTTTAAAATTTTAAAATCCTAATTAATATTGTCTAAGTGAAAGAATGTGAGAATTTTTTTTAATTATGGGCTATCATTAATTATTTATTTATTTTATTAAAAATAGGCTGATTATGTGATTTGGGTTGATAGACATGCATGTAAGCCCAATATTATTTGTGATCTTTTTGTTCTGAGTTAGGTGCACCTTGTTTGAGTTGGTGTGGTTAGGACAATACAGTGTAGACTTTGGCCTGATATGAGTCCATGATGGGTGGGTCTATTAGAATTTTATTTTATATGGCTAGGTCTCCTTTCTACTTTCTATAAATATCATGAGACTAGTTCTTTGGCTTGCTCCATCGAATAGCCGCCTGTTGAGAGGAAGCTGGTGGAGAAGGATTTGGTTTTGATGTTCGTTTGAGCATCCGCTGTTGTCGTTCTTTGTAAATCAATGACGAACATAGGTACGTATCTATCTTTTGTATTCTAATTTTCTGCATAGATTCATGAGAATCATCTATATCATGCACGTCTGGTACGTGGTGGCGGTGCCCATCATGCACAGGTTGTCGACGATCCAGTTGTAGAGGTGGGAGCGATTGGCCCGGGAGGCTGCCGAAGAGAGGCCACACCCTTGGCCCCATCAGCCGCTGGGCCAGCACCCAGAACCACGCAAAATATGCCGATAACATCGCCACTACAAGGGCTGTCGATGCCACCCTCTGGTTGTTGTTGTTGTGCTTGGCATTCTACCATCACTATTGCTGCTATGGGTTCTGATAGGCCAAGGAGATGATTGATAACCGGATAAAGGTTGTGGGTTAAGAAATGGGATAGGGGTCGCATCTTTGGTGCAAAAGGGCGAATTGGAAGGGTTGGTTGGAAATAGGGAGATTGCTAGTCCGAGGGAGAGTGCCGTAGTTAATTTTCATAGGGTATGAACATAGAAGTTGGTCGCCTGGCGTCCAGCTTGCGCTGACGTACGTAGAATCCACTAACTCGCAACGTCTGCTTAGTGCGTTTAGCAAGCAAAATCTCCACTAGCTTGGATGAAGACACTACAACGGAGAGTGCGTCACGTTATTTCTTTCTTGAGCGATCTTTCTTTTCTTTTTCTTTTTTTGAAAACAACAATAACACCATCGCCGCTACAAGCGCCAGCACCCGGAACCACGTCAAACATGCTGACGCCATCGGGCGAAAGGGCGAAAGAAGGCGGCTGTTGTTATGCTTGGCATTCTATCATCTTTGTTGCAGCTCTGGTTTTGGATGGGCCAAGGAGATGATTGACAATCTGATAACGATGTGGGTTAAGAAATGGGGAAGGGGTTGCATCTTTCGTGCGAAAGGAGTAAAGAAAGAAGGATTCACCTTCCTTCGCGCGAGCGTCAGGTTGGAGAGGTTGGTGGAGAATAGGGAATAACTTTTCTCGTTGGTCCAAGGAGAGTGCCGTTGTTTTCACAAGGTGAACATCACTTGGTATCCAGCTCGCGCCGACGTATGTAGGAACCGTCTCGTCTTCTCTATTCTGCTCAAAAAACAAATCGGGTGTGTTAATTACGTCAAATTATTAGGTAGATTTAATCTACCAGTAGTCTAATTCATTAAAAGTTGGACACATCATCCCTCTTTTAACTTAGTTCTAACCCTAATTTGAAGAATTAAAAAAAAAAAAAAAGCCCTTCCCTCAATTGTGAGTGGTCCGGACCAGGCCAATCGTAAAACAATATGCACAAAATCGAACAAAAGCACGAATGTGTGCTTTATGGTTAGACTGTTCCAGCACAAACCAATAATTATGACTCAAATGGGAGAGGAGCTTATATGAAAGCATGGATGAAAAAATTACTCTTGCCATCTCTCCTCCTCTCAAAGACGATGATCCGGAGGTCATCAGGAGACCACTAGAGACCATCGATGTAGTTGGCGAGGATGCGGAACTCAATCTCGAGGACATGGTCACCATGGCAATGCCACCAGGTCCAATGGACCGTGCCAAATCCTACGGTGGAAAACACGCCACATTACTCTTGTATTTTCACCAATTCCCGATTGCGCAATAGGTCCCCTTGGACATGGTCTAATTTCTCTGGATCCAGACACTGTTGGATACCTTAGTGGAGTCATGGTTGCCATGGGAGAGATAAACCTCCAGCATGCAGCAATGAAGATATTCCACCAGCAAATTCTTTAAAAACCCGGCACCTGGCCTAACAATCAAAACTAACATACATTCACCAAAATACAAAAGATCATACAATGGAGCTGTAGGAATAAAATAAAACTAGATTCACTAAAACCCCAAATCGAGCAAAGGCGAGCAGTGACAATAAAAGCATATTCAATTAATAAATATACTTTATGGAATATATTCGAGGTAGGCGTAGATTCCAAATGGGTTATTCATGGATATTTAGAGATACTTAATTATTTTTAGGTATAAACTGGCATTTATTAAGATGTCAGATATTTCAGAAAAAAATGATGAAGGAGTCTCATCCTATGTAATAGAGACATATTTAATCATGGGAGCATCATATAAGATCATCAAGATCAGATTGTCCTAGAATTAGACTCATCAAAGATCATCTGGGTGGTTCCATTTAAATAACGAGAGACATCTTGGGATAATGAATTTGAATATAAAGGAACTTTTACTTATTCTTAAATTATAGGAATCGTGGGTTCAGGGCCGCCTCCTTTTCCTCAATGCCCATCACATGCAATCATTTTCTCGCCAACTCCATCATGCGAAGGTTATGCACAGAATCCGTCCACCAGTCCAAACGGGGCCCGGATTCACCATAATAGAGAATTCTGTTTAATTTTTGAATCGAATCAAAATAAAGAATTCATGGAATAAATGCCAGAACAATGCAATGCTAGACAATTAACACAGCAACAGCGTAAATAATATACCAGTGGCATCTCTTTGGCCGCATATCAAAGAGACTGGCATATTAATTATTCTTTCATGATGAAACAAAATGTCACGGCAACTCTTAATTGCATTCAGAAAAAAAGTTGTATACCGGATCGGTCATATTTTAGTACCATTCCTTTTGGATAATCGGTACGACCCCTTGTTCTCTAACTGGTTTTCCATTAGAACCGAAACTTTATGGACCTTGAATGAATATTAGAGTGCTCGTAAATAATATATGTACAGCTAGAAGGTCCATTCATTTGCTATGAGCATCTGAACTAAAATATCAAGACCTGAACTGAAATGGTGAAGAGGGACAAAAAGCTATGCAATGGAGTGTATGAAAACCGAAAATAGGAATTGTTGGGGATAAATCCCGCTCCTGCCGAAGCCCGGCCCGACGCTCAGCCCAATGTAACCAGTAGCCGCTGAAGAGCTTTAGCGCCAGGCGCCAGGCCGAGCCCCTACCACGGCCGAACTGCCTAGAGGCCGAACTCCCCTGCGCCAAGGTCCGGGCCGAACTGCCTAGAGGCCGAACTCCCCTGCGCCAAGGTCCGGGCCGAACTGCCTAGAGGCCGAACTCCCCTGCGCCAAGGTCCGGGCCGAACTGCCTAGAGGACGAACTTCCACCGCCAGCCGAACTTCCTGACGGCCGAGCTCCTTGGACTCCAAGCGGCTGGACTTCTTCGGGAGGTGGACTCCTCCCAGACGCCCGTTCGGCCATCCGAGCTCCTCCCGGGTTTTTCCTTCAGCCGAACTCTCCAACGAGCCCGAACTCCTTCGGGCCCCACGGCCGAACTCCTTCGGACCGACCCCAGGCGAGCCCATGCAGCCGAGCTCCTTCGGACTTCCCACGGCCGAACTCCTTCGGACCGACCCCAGGCGAGCCCGTGCAGCCGAACTCCTTCGGACTTCCCACGGCCGAACTCCTTCGGACCGACCCCAGGCGAGCCCATGCGGCCGAACTCCTTCGGACTTCCCACGGCCGAACTCCTTCGGACCGACCCCAGGCGAGCCCGTGCAGCCGAACTCCTTCGGACCGAACTCCTCAGCGAGCCCTGGCCGAACCAACTAGCAACCGAAGTCCTTCAACTGGCCAGCCGAGCTTCTTCGGGCCTCTCAGCGGCCGAACTCTACAGACAGCCGACCCTTCAGCCAGATGAACTCCCCCAGCTTCCCCCTCGGCCGAACTCTGTTACAAGTCCGAACTCCATTGGACGAACTGTCGCCTGCAGCAAAATCGGACGACGCCTTCCTCTCCGTACCGGACTCCATGCGGCCCACGGCTCGCCGGTATGGCTCCCACGATCTACCGGACGACGCCTTCCTCTCCGTACCGGATTCCATGCGGCCCACGGCTCGCCGGTATGGCTCCCACGACCTACCGGACGACGCCTCCCTCTCCGTACCGGACTCCATGCGGCCCACGGCTCGCCGGTATGGCTCCCACGATCTACCGGACGACGCCTACCTCTCCGTACCGGACTCCATGCGGCCCACGACTCGCCGATATGGCTCCCACGATCTACCAGACGACGCCTTCCTCTCCGTACGAAACTCCATGCTGCTCGACGACTCTCTGCCAGACGGCACAGCCGTCACCATCAACTAAGCTCCGCTATAAAAGGACCCCTCCCGACATACTAAGTCTAAGCTCTCTGAACTCTCGACTCGCTCTCCTCCTCACATCTAAGCTCCGGAACTCATTCCGAGCACTCCATTACTGTTGGTCGGAAGCTAACTTGACCGTCGGAGGGTCCTGCCGGAGCCACCACCCCATCGGTTTCGGACGGGACTTCGTTTTGCAGGTCCTCGGCGGCGCCCAGCGGCCTCGATTGCGGCGACCTCCGGCGGCGACGGATTTCTGCACCAACAGATTGGCGCTGGAAGAAGGGACTGAACCTTCGAGGTTCCCTTGTTCTTAAAGGAGTGCTCGGCAACGATTTCCTTCCCCTGCACTGGATCTCTCTTCTCCCTCTTCAGAATTCCTTCTCTGGAAAGAGGAAATGCCCCCCAGAAGGGCTTCGACGCGGCGCTCGACGGCTTCCGCGGCTCGATCCCCTCCGAGTCCGTCTGTCCCTGCTCCGGCCCCGGTGACTCAGCCCCCATCTATAGCCGCAGTGGATACGGAGCAGTTCAACCAGCTCATCCAGCACGTTCGTGGTCTCACGGAGGCGGTGCTGCACCAACAAGTCCCAGTGCCAGCCCGACCGGCACGGGACTCTCCGAAGTCGGATGATCCGGTCCAAGAGCGACCGGCCTGGGCAGCCCGACCTCCGATACCCGGATTGGAGAGGCGGAGGAGGGAGAACCCTTGTTCGGATCATGGATCGACCAAGGGTGAAGCCTCGCGCCCATCTCACCAGAAAGCCTTGGAGATCAGAGACCGTGAGGACCTGCTGGACCAAAGGCTCTTGGAGATGAACCAGCGAATTGAAGAACTTCGTCCCCCCTCGCGTGGTGATGACGTTTGTACAGACCCTCCTTTCTCGCAGAAAATCATGCAGGAACCGGTCCCGCCGAACTTTAAGCTCCCGCAGTTCGAAAGCTACGACGGAACCGCCGACCCGGTCGACCACTTGGAAGCCTTCCGGACGACGATGCTGCTTCACGGCGCGTCGGACGCCATATTTTGCCGGGCTTTCCCTTCTACCCTCAAAGGAGCTGCCAGAAATTGATACTCGACGCTCAAGCCGAGAACCATCTTATCGTTTGACCAGATGAGTCAACAGTTCGCAGCCCACTTCATCAGTAGTAGGCGACCACGCCGAGGTTCGGATTCTTTGATGGCCATCAGGTAGAAGGAGGGGGAACCCATCCGGGCCTACGTCACCCGGTTTAACGCTGCCGCGTTGGAGGTCCGAAACCTAGACCAATCAGTCGCCATGGCCGCCCTCAAAGGCGGCCTTCAGAAGAATGACTTGTTGTTCTCCCTGGAAAAAAGGTATCCCAGGGACTTCGCCGACCTGCTAGCTCGGGCCGAGAGATACGCCCGTGCGGAAGAAGCCTTCAAGCTGAGGGACGAAGAAACCTTAAGGGAGCGGCTGACAGGCGATAGGGAGCCGAATGAAGTTCGGCCGCGCTCACGGACTCCCTCCGGTAGCAGACGGGCCCAAACCCCTCGAGCTTGCAGAGAAGCGCGAAGAAGCCCACCTCCCAAAGGATTTCGCGACTATGTCCTCCTCAACGCTCCCCGAGCACAGATCCTCACCGAAGTTAAGGACCAACTCCCCAGACCAGAAAGGTTACGGTCTCCCCCAAACAAACGTGACCGAAGCAAGTACTGCCTCTACCATCGCGACCACGGCCATGACACTGAGGAATGCATCCAGCTCCAAGATGAAATCGAGGAACTCATCAGAAAGGGGCGGCTGGGTAGATTCATTCGACGCCAGTCTAAAGATCGGTGCAGGGCGCTGCCATAACGAGAAACAACAAAGTCGGCCGCCTCACAACGTCGTCAACATCACTCCAGGATCCAGCGTCGAAGCCAACAGAAGCACGCTTCAACGCAAGGAAGCTCGAATGAAATAGGAAAGGTCGTCCGCATGGAGAAGCGCGGAGGAACGATGCTACTACCACGACCCTGGATCACAGAAAATTCAGAAAAAATTGCCAGTAACTTCCTTTCAATAAAGTCCTTCCCTTCCAACAGTGTATTATTTTTGGGTGCCAAAAACTATGTAATGGCTGGAAAAGAAGCAGTCAATAGTCGCCGTGTTAGGAACAGGAGGAGAACCTCGTCCTAATTCGAGCGGCAACCTCGGCCAGAGATGAGATCTCTCCCGAGGGCAAAGTTCGGCCAGAGATAAGATCTCTCCCGAACAACAAGTTCGGCCAGAGATAAGATCTCTCCCGAACAACAAGGTCGGCCAGAGATAAGATCTCTCCCGAAGGCAAAGTTCGGCCAGAGATAAGATCTCTCCCGAACAACAAGTTCGGCCAGAGATAAGATCTCTCCCGAACAACAAGGTCGGCCAGAGATAAGATCTCTCCCGAACCACAACCTCGGCCAGAGATAAGATCTCTCCCGAAGGCAAAGTTCGGCCAGAGATAAGATCTCTCCCGAACAACAAGTTCGGCCAGAGATAAGATCTCTCCCGAACACAAGGTCGGCCAGAGATAAGATCTCTCCCGAAGTCGGCCAGAGATAAGATCTCTCCCGAACAACAAGTTCGGCCAGAGATAAGATCTCTCCCGAACAACCTCGGCCAGAGATAAGATCTCTCCGCCAGAGATAAGATCTCTCCCGAAGGCAAAGTTCGGCCAGAGATAAGATCTCTCCCGAACAACAAGTTCGGCCAGAGATAAGATCTCTCCCGAACAACAAGGTCGGCCAGAGATAAGATCTCTCCCGAACCGCAACCTCGGCCAGAGATAAGATCTCTCCGAAGGCAAAGTTCGGCCAGAGATAAGATCTCTCCCGAACAACAAGTTCGGCCAGAGATAAGATCTCTCCCGAACAACAAGGTCGGCCTGAGATAAGATCTCTCCCGAACCGCAACCTCGGCCAGAGATAAGATCTCTCCCGAAGGCAAAGTTCGGCCAGAGATAAGATCTCTCCCGAACAACAAGCTCGGCTGTAGGAGATAAGATCTCCCCCGAGCGCGCACTTCACTTCGGCTGCAGGAGATAAGATCTCCCCCGAGCGCGCACTTCACTTCGGCTGCAGGAGATAAGATCTCCCCCGAGCGCGCACTTCACTTCGGCTGCAGGAGATAAGATCTCCCCCGAGCGCGCACTTCACTTCGGCTGCAGGAGGTAAGATCTCCCCCGAGGGAAGCTCGGACCGTAGGAGATAAGATCTCCCCCGAGCGCGCACTTCAACCTCGGCTGCAAGATAGGAGGTCTCCCTCGAGTCGACTTCAACTGACGAAGATAATGTCGCCCCCGAGGAGCTCAAATCCGACCTCGACCGAAGGAGGCGAGTCTTACTTCGGCTTCAACATCAGCTTCATCGACTTTAGCCGGAAACGAGTTCCATTTCAACTCCAAACATCGACTGAAGATGAGGTCTCCCCCAAGCCTCAGCCTCAACTTCAGCGTCAATCTTGGCTGGAGATGAGACCTCCCCGAGCTTCAGCTGCAACAAATGCGGAGCCTGGAAGGAGACTTCGGACAGTCGCCTGTTTTGGTACTCCCTTCCTTCAATTTTTGAACTCGGGAGTGGGGGGCTATTGTTGGGGATAAATCCCGCTCCTGCCGAAGCCCGGCCCGACGCTCAGCCCAATGTAACCAGTAGCCGCTGAAGAGCTTTAGCGCCAGGCGCCAAGGCCGAGCCCCTACCACGGCCGAACTGCCTAGAGGCCGAACTCCCCTGCGCCAAGGTCCGGGCCGAACTGCCTAGAGGCCGAACTCCCCTGCGCCAAGGTCCGGGCCGAACTGCCTAGAGGACGAACTTCCACCGCCAGCCGAACTTCCTGACGGCCGAGCTCCTTGGACTCCAAGCGGCTGGACTTCTTCGGGAGGTGGACTCCTCCCAGACGCCCGTTCGGCCATCCGAGCTCCTCCCCGGGTTTTCCCTTCAGCCGAACTCTCCTACGAGCCCGAACTCCTTCGGGCCCCACGGCCGAACTCCTTCGGACCGACCCCAGGCGAGCCCATGCAGCCGAACTCCTTCGGACTTCCCACGGCCGAACTCCTTCGGACCGACCCCAGGCGAGCCCGTGCAGCCGAACTCCTTCGGACCGACCCCAGGCGAGCCCATGCAGCCGAACTCCTTCGGACTTCCCACGGCCGAACTCCTTCGGACCGACCCCAGGCGAGCCCGTGCAGCCGAACTCCTTCGGACCGAACTCCTCAGCGAGCCCTGGCCGAACCAACTAGCAACCGAAGTCCTTCAACTGGCCAGCCGAGCTTCTTCGGGCCTCTCAGCGGCCGAACTCTACAGACAGCCGACCCTTCAGCCAGACGAACTCCCCCAGCTTCCCCCTCGGCCGAACTCTGTTACAAGTCCGAACTCCATTGGACGAACTGTCGCCTGCAGCAAAATCGGACGACGCCTTCCTCTCCGTACCGGACTCCATGCGGCCCACGGCTCGCCGGTATGGCTCCCACGATCTACCGGACGACGCCTTCCTCTCCGTACCGGACTCCATGCGGCCCACGGCTCGCCGGTATGGCTCCCACGACCTACCGGACGACGCCTTCCTCTCCGTACCGGACTCCATGCGGCCCACGGCTCGCCGGTATGGCTCCCACGATCTACCGGACGACGCCTACCTCTCCGTACCGGACTCCATGCGGCCCACGACTCGCCGGTATGGCTCCCACGATCTACCAGACGACGCCTTCCTCTCCGTACGAAACTCCATGCTGCTCGACGACTCTCTGCCAGACGGCACAGCCGTCACCATCAACTAAGCTCCGCTATAAAAGGACCCCTCCCGACATACTAAGTCTAAGCTCTCTGAACTCTCGACTCGCTCTCCTCCTCACATCTAAGCTCCGGAACTCATTCCGAGCACTCCATTACTGTTGGTCGGAAGCTAACTTGACCGTCGGAGGGTCCTGCCGGAGCCACCACCCCACCGGTTCCGGACGGGACTTCGTTTTGCAGGTCCCCGGCGGCGCCCAGCGGCCTCGATTGCGGCGACCTCCGGCGGCGACGGATTTCTGCACCAATAGGAATAAATCACAATATATATATATATATACTTGTTTGGTATTGTTCTAGCACTTGAACATGCCATGTTGCTTTATAATTTATAAACAAGCAGGACACACATTTTAGACAGTTTAAAGTAGACATTTTTCCTTGCTCTTCTAATATATATCGATTAAAGCTTTGATTAGAATATATAGAGAAGATTTTTTTTTTTTTTTTTCCCTTTCAACATACATAAGAGGAGAATATGCATAACTTGCAATTAATTTGCTGGTGAAGACATTTGCAATTTTTAAAACTCTCAAGCTACTTGCAGGTCATTTCTCGGTGATGATCTCAATAATCCAGGATCTTAGGAGGGGCAAATTGAAGATGGATCTAATATTTAGCCTTTGTTTTATAAAGTGGCTGTCCCATGACTCCAACCCGTATCATTGTGCATATCAGCCCAAGATTTTTTACCATGCCAACAAGCAGTGGCTTCTACTTGACATGAAAATTGTGAATGTTTAATTATTTCAGTGCCTACAAAATTTTATCTCAACACTGTAATACATTAAACCAGAAGCACAGAGCCGTGTTGGACCCTAAGCTTTTATCTTCTGATACAAATGCATGTCTCATGCAAACAAAAAGTATTAAACATGGCAAGCTATCCAAAGCGGTAAAATCTGAATAAAAATGAGTATAGTTTACCTCATATATATAGTTAAAAATGAGGAAGCACAGGATAATTATAGAAAAGGTTTGCATGGACTTTAGCAGAATATAGAAATTCAATAAGGTAGCAGAAAATAGATCCAAAAATGTGTTCTAAAGTTGTTGGTGTTCTCGGCAAAAAAATTATCCTCAAATGCCAGAATTGAGGCGTCAAAGCCAATCACCTGTAGCTGTAGGATATATTGACATTTTAACAGATTATAAGAACGGTTAAAAACAATGGAAAATAAATGTTCTCAAGTGAAATCACTGTAACTATGATATTTGCGTAACAATTAGGTAACACGGTAGTCTTAGAAATGTTAACCATCAACTTACTTCTATGGACCACCTTGAAAACAGTCTCATTTTCTGTATTCAAGTTAAAAAATACCGGAGATAGAGCTGGAAATGGGCTGGGCTTTTTTCATGCTCCAGCCCAGCCCAAAATTATTATTCGGGCTTCGGACTTGACTTAGGCTCGAAAATTTTATAAATTTTAGGGTCTGAGCCAGGCCCGAATCTAATCGGACCGGTTCGAATTCATTATTTATGCTAAATATTTAGCTGACCTGATTTCTTTCACTTATCAAAAAGAAAAAAAAATTTCTATTCATTATTTGCCACCATAACCTGTAGCAATATTGTACCCAAATCATTCAATTCTCTATATCCTGCTCCACATTTGTTGGGTATATGTAAGCTTGAAGCATTGCATTTGTTGGCTAAAATAATTCAAGGCTCTGACCTAAGAGTCTTAAGTCTTAAATTAAAAAAAAATGAGCTGGACTAAATTCGGATTAAATTTTGGGCGGTGAAAGTTTCGGACTTAACTTTAATCTCGAGTTGGGCCAAAGATCTGCTCGAAAGAAAAAAAGGGCTCTATTTCTAAACCCAAGCCTGATCCGAATGGCTTCAGACTGAGCCCAAAGCCTGATCCAAAGCTGGCTCAGTCCGATGGCCCTCGAGGCAGCCCGACCTACTTCCAGCTCTAACCGGAGAGAAGATGCCTAAAATGATTCATTGTTAGATGAATCAGTATGAACTTTATGTCTAAAGAAGCAATCAATGAATTGAAGTTGCATGCTGAGGCACGTCATCATTGCTGCACAGCTGCTACATAACTATATATATCTTGAGGATTTCTTCGTTCATCAAGCCACAGTACTTGTTGAAATCACTGATGCCATAGCAATTTAGAGACCTACTAGAATTGGAAGTTATCAGAGACCCAGGTGGAATTCTACCGTTTCGCAACTAGCTGAAGTAGCAAAACGGTGCAAGAAAGATGAGACTGAGGATTTATAAAATCTATATCTTTAATGACGTGGGAGGAAGAGCGACCTCTAGGATAGCCCAAACATAGTGTATTTAGTTAAATATTTTAATCAGCAACCAAATTCAATAATTGTTATATGGCTTGCTCAACCTACCTTATTTGTCGAACGGCTCAATTAGTTTGTCGGACACCAGTTTTTGGTACAACTGATGCACACCATTTACTTGCGTCATATAGGCTGCAAGTCCACTGCAACTTGATATGGTTATTCTGTTGCTCCTAGGTATTAATATTTTTGATTGGTTTCTTGATTCATCTCTTGGTGATACGGTTGCCAGGAAGCAGTGATATGGACCCTTTATGAAGATATTAATTCAAGGAGAGAGGGATTTTGAGAGTGGGGAAGTTTCCACATGGTTATTGGCATATTTATCTAGTTTTAGGATCTAGGATGCTTAGGATTTCTGTACCCGTCCAGGCCTTCCATACAAAGATACAAGGTTCTGATGGCCCCGGACCCAGAGTATGTGTTGACGAACCCAACCCAACCTACTTGTTAGCCGATGAAATTGAGTATTGCCTACAATACCTTGCCTTCAAACTTTAAAAAGAAATGGGGAAATATGGAGGATATAATCTGCTGACTCTAGCCAAGAATGGGTAGTGTTGACGCAGAAACTAGTCGCCGCTGGAGTTCGCCGGAGTTGAAGTCGATGAAGTTGCCGCCGCCGGAGACCTGCAAAACAAAATCTCGTTCGGAGCCGGTGGGGAGGTGGCTCCAACAAGACCCTCCGACGCTCAAGTTAGTTCTGGCCAAAAGGAATGGAGTGCTCGGTAGAGTATAGAGGAAGAGAAAAGGATTTTCAGAACCTGGCGTAAGTGTATTCGAAGGGTCCTTTTATAGAGGGAGCTTGTTGTAACCGCCTTGATTAATGAGTGTCGTAACTGTCCTGATCAATGCCGATCATTATTAACGATCGTTAATGTCGATCGTTATTGCCGATAAATGTCGATCATTATTGTCGTGTAACCGTAGCGAGATCGTCTGCCGGAATCCACATAAGAAGTTCGGCCTTCATGGAAGTTCCAAGGAGTCCGACCTCCGTAGAAGCCCGACTGCTGGAGAAGTCCGCAGGAAGTCCGGCTTCCGTAGAAGCTCGACTGCTGAGAGTCCGGCTTCCGTAGAAGCTTGGTCAGAGAGAAAGCTTTGGGAGGAGTTCGGCTCCCGCAAGCGCCTGGCTATAACGACGTGGAGACAGTTCAGCTTTTGCAGGAGTCTGACTGAAGCTCGGCGAATGGGCAATCAGAAGTAGTTCGGCAACTAAGTAGTTCGGCCCGCTGCTGACTGCTGAGGAGTTCGGGCGCTGGTTGTTCGAAGGAGCTCGACCGGCTGAAGGGATGGTCGCTTGAGGAGTTCGGCCGCTGGGAGTACGAAGCTCGGCCATTGGAGAATTCGATCGGTTGAAGGACTTCGGTTGAGGCCCGGCCGCTGAAGAGTTCGGCCGGATGTAGGAGTTCAGCTAAGATGCGTCCGCCGAAGCTCTTCCGTAGCTATTGGCCGCATCAGGCTGGGTACCGAACTTGACTTTGGCAGGAGCGGGGTTTATCCCCAACACTAGCTCCCCCACTTCCGAGTTCGAAACTCGAAGGGAGGGAGTGCAGTCAAGGTGACTGTCGAAGTCTTCTTTCGGACCTCGTGTTGGTCCATGTCGAAGCTCGAGGAAGATTTCATCTCCGACTAAAGTTGATGCTGAAGTTGAAGCTCTCTAGTCGAGGTTGATTCGGTCACTTGGAAAAGATCCTATCTCTCACCGAGGTCGAAGTCGGCACTCTTCAGTCGAGGTCAGCCTAGTCGCTCGGGGGAGACCTTATTTGACCGAGGTTGATAGGATCGCTCGGAGGAGATCTTATCTCCTCTGGCTGAGGTTGATGCGGGTGCTCGCGTTAGGACGAGGTCCTCCTCCTGTTCCTAATGGGCTGTGGGGGCACATGCGGACCATCATCCGAGCCTCTCTTCTTATCTCGTCTAAGGTGAACGAGGCCTTCGACTTTGCTCATGTTAGGACGAGGTCTTCCTCCTGTTCCTAATGGGCTATGGGGCACATGCGGACCGTCGTCCGAGCCTCTCCCCCCATCCTTAGACGAGGCCTTCGATTTTGCTCGCATTAGGACAAGGTCTTCCTCCTGTTCCTAACGGGCTGTGGGGGCACATGCGGACCATCGTCCGAGCCTCTCCCCCCGTCTCGTCTAAGATGAACGAGGCCTTCGACTTTGCTCACATTAGGACGAGGTCTTCCTCCTATTCCTAACGGGCTGTGGGGGCACATGCGGACCGTCATCCGAGCCTCTCCTCCGTCTCGTCTAAGGTGAACGAGGCTTTCGACTTTGCTCACGTTAGGATGAGGTCTTCCTCCTGTTCCTAACGGGCTGTGGGGGCACATGCGGACCGTCGTCCGAGCCTCTCCCCCCATCTCGTCTAAGGTGAACGAGGCCTTCGACTTTGCTCGCGTTAGGATGAGGTCTTCCTCCTGTTCCTAACGGACTATGGGGGCACATGCGGACCATCGTTCGAGCCTCTCCCTCCATCTCGTCTAAGGTGAACGAGGCCTTCGGCACATCGACTTTGCTCGCGTTAGGACGAGGTCTTCCTCCTGTTCCTAACGGGCTGTGGGGGCACATGCGGACCGTCGTCCGAGCCTCTCCCCCCATCTCGTCTAAGGTGAATGAGGCCTTCGACTTTGCTCGCGTTTGGACGAGGTCTTCCTCCTGTTCCTAACGGGCTGTTTTTACTCATTTTTCTCTTGCCATTCCGTAATCCTTGTGCCAAAAATCAAAAATGCAAAGCAAAGGAATTTTTGAAGAAAATTTACTGATGATACATCCTCAGATTTTTTGAGTTCCATGGCCGGGGAAGCATTATCCCTCCGAGTTCCTTCAGACGATAAGTTCTGGGTCGGATAACTTCCATCACCTCATACGGACCTTCCTAATTTGGGGCGAGCTTCCCTTGACTCTGAGGCTGAGTGACAATGGCTCGTCGGAGCACTAAGTCTCCCACTCTGAACGTCTTACTTTTAACCCTGGAGTTGTAGTACCGAGCCACCTTCTATTTATAGGCTGACATCCGGATGCGGGCTTCCTCCCTCTTTTCTTCCAGAAGGTCGAGGTTGACTCTGAGGTCTTGGGGGTTGTGCTGCTCATTGAAGCCCACGACCCGTGCAGAAGGGAGCTTAAGCTCGACCGGGATAACTGCCTCAGTACCGAAGGCCAAAGTGAATGGTGTTTCTCCAGTTGGCACCCTCTGAGTAGTTTGATATGCCCAGAGGACATAATAGAGTTCGTCCACCCAGGCCCCTTTTGCCTTATCGAGTCTCGCTTTGATTCCTTGCAGCAAGGTCCGGTTGGTAATCTCAGCTTCCCCATTAGCCTGCGGGTGAGCAACAGAGGTGAAGCGGTGGGAGATGTTTAATCCTTCACAGAACTCGATGAACCTGGCCCCGACGAATTGTCGCCCATTATCGGTTATGAGGGTTCGGGGCAGGCCGAACCGGCAAACTAGTGACTTTCAGATAAAGTCCTGCACCTTGGCCTCGATAATTTTTGTGAGTGGTTCGGCTTCGACCCACTTGGTGAAATAGTCAATCGCGATCAGGAGGAACTTCCGCTGTCCCACCGCCGTTGGGAAGGGGTCGAGTATATCCATTCCCCATTGCACAAACGGCCAGGGTGAACTGAGCGGAGTGAGTTCGGATGCCGGTCGCCTCTGCACACTGACATTTTTTTGGCAGCAGTCGCACCTCTTTACATATTCCACAGAATCGCGAAATAAGGTCGGCCAGTAGTACCCTTGCCGAAGTAGCTTTTGCGATAAAGACCTTGCTCCTATGTAGCTTCCGCAAAGTCCTTCGTGCACATCCCATAGTGCGAGGTTGGCCTCTGAAGGTCGGAGACATCTCAACAATGGGAGGGAGTACGACCTTTTATACAGCTTGCCTTCATATAAGACGTAGCGGGAGGTCTGATTCTTGAGCTTCCGAGCTTCTTTTCGATCGTGAGGAAGAACCCCCTCCTTAAGGTAGGCGACAAATGGGTCGATCTAGCTGGGCTCGAATTTCATCTGTAGGATGTCCTGAGATTTCTCTGTGGTCGGGTACTTCAGAGTTTTCAGAAATACTTCTTTGGGCAGTTCGACCGGAGCCGAAGTGGCCAGTTCGGAGAAAAAATTGGCTCTCGCATTTTCTGTCCTTGGGACGTGCTGAATGCCAAAGCTGCCGAAGGCCGGGGTCAAACTCCTCACCTTCCCGAGGTATCTCGCCATGCCTTCCTCTCGCGCTTCGAAGTTGCCGTCAACTTGGCCGACCACTAGTTAAGAATCACTGTAGACTCGAAGCCGATCTACTTTTAACTTCTTCACTATTTTTAATCCGACAATCAGTGCTTCATATTCGGCTTCATTGTTGGTAGCGGAGAACTCGAAGTGCAGCGCATACTCGACGATGACTCCCTCGGGGTTGACCAAGACCAACCCCGCACCAGCTCCAGTGGAATTGGATGAACCGTCCACGTACAGAGCCCAGGAGCCTTCAGAGAGGTCGGCGCTTTCCTCGGGGAAGTTCAGCTGCAATGGTTCGGCTTCGTCAAGACTCGATCTTGCTTTTGTGTCTGTCTCGCTTGATTCAAGCTCGGCTTCATCTGGAATGGTGCATTTCAATACAAAATCCGTCAGTATCTGGGCCTTGATTGATGGCCTGGGTCGATAGTTGATGTCGAACTCTGTGAGCTCGATTGCCCATTTTATGATTCTTCCGAAAGCGTCTGCTCGATGGAGAACTATTTTTATTGATTGGTCCGTGAGGACCGTTATGGTGTGCTCCTGAAAGTAAGGTCGGAGCCTCCTGGCAGCAATTATGAGATAGTAAGCCAATTTTTCTATCATAGAGTATCTGGTCTCCGCATCCCTTAGGACTCGACTCACGTAGTAGATCGATCATTGCATCTTTACTTCTTCCCTGACGAGGACTACTGTCAAGGCCACCAAGGAGACAGTTAGATACAGGAACAATTCTTCCCCAGGTTTAGATTTTGCCAGCAGTGGAGGTGTGCCGAGGTAGTTTTTGAGCTCCTCGAATGCTTGTTGACACTCCACCGTCCAGCTAAAGTCCTTTGGCCGCCTGAGAACCTCGAAGAAGGGCATGCATCATTCAGCCAACCTTGAGACGAAGCGATTTAGGGATGCCACCTTTTCGGCTAGGCGCTGAACTTTCTTGATCATCTTTAGAGTGGTCATTTCTCGAATAGCTCGGATTTTCTGGGGGTTTGCCTCGATTCCACATCTCGACACCATGAACCTAAGAAATTTTTCGGAGGTTACGCCAAAGGCGCATTTGGTTGGGTTCAGCTTCATCTTGTACTTCCTGAGTGCACCGAAGGTCTCTTCAAGGTCGGCCAGATGGTCTGCTGAAGCTCAGCTTTTGATGAGCATGTCATCTACGTACACCTCCATGTTGCGGCCGATCTGCTCCTTGAAAATTTTATTGACCAAACGCTGGTATGTTGCCCCTGCATTTTTGAGTCCAAAAGGCATGACCTTGTAGCAATAAAGACCTCGATTAGTAATGAAGGCAGTCTTTTCTTCGTCTTCAGGCGCCATGTGTATTTGGTTGTAACCAAAAAAGGTGTCCATAAAGGTGAGGAGCTCATGACCCGAGGTTGCATCCACCAACTGATCGATCCTGGGCAGGGGGTAACTATCCTTTGGACAAGTCTTGTTCAGCTTTTTGAAGTCGACGCACATCCTCCATTTGTTATTTGCTTTCTTGACAAGAACCACGTTCGAAACCTAGGTTGGATAGTTGACTTTTCGGATTAGTCCGACTCTAAGGAGTTTATCTACCTCTTCAGCGATCGCTTTCTGCCTCTCCGAGGTATGTTGGCGTAGCTTTTCTCTTACTGGCCGGTGTTTTGGGTCGATGGCCAGCCGATGTTCCATGACCTCGGCGTCGATTTTTGGCATATCCGTTGGGGTCCAAGCGAAGACGTCCGCATTCCTTCTGAGAAAAGCGATAAGTTGCTCCCGAACCTCAACCGCCAGGTTGGAGCCGATCTGCACCATATGATCCGAGCTTTCGTCATTCAAGGACACAGAGACGAGGTCCTCTGCAGGCTCACCTCGTTCTTCAGTGAGGTCGTCGCAGACGTCCAGTCCGTCAACAAGACAGGGGTCGGGCTGATCTCCCTTATACAAGACGGTCGAGTAGCAATACCTCGCTAGAGCCTGATCTCCTCTGACTTCTATGACCCCATGGCTCGTAGGGAACTTCATCTTCAAGTAATAAGTCGACACTATCGCCCGGAGTGCATTTAAACCAGGTCGGCCAAGAATCGCATCATAGGCAGACGGGGTCTTTACGACTAGAAAGTCGACCCGAGCTTTGGCCAGCTTTGGGCGCTGCCCTGCTGCTACGGTCAAAGTTATTATACCTTCGACTGGTACGGTGTTGCCAGTAAATCTTACCAGCGGAGAATTCATCGGCCCCAATCGATCGTCAGGTAGGGACATTTTTTAGAAGGCATCGTAAAACAACACATCAGTTGAGCTTCCATTATCTACCAGAACGCGGCGTACATCGTAGTCAGCAATATTCAATGAAACTACAACCGCGTCATTATGTGGAAATTGGATTCCCTGGCCGTCCTCCTCGGTGAAGGCTACAGACTCCATGATCCTCCGCTTCTTCATCGATCCTTCGAACCTGCCGGTTTCTCCTTGCTGAGGTCCTCCTAAGATAGTATTGATGACGCCAAGGGGAGGCTGATCTTCTTGTTGATTTTCCCCACTTGGTGGTAGCGCTCTCGGCCGATCTTCCCTCTCCTCAAGCCGTTTTCAAAGAAATCGGCTTAGTCTGCCTCGCCTGACGAGCTCTTCGATCTCGTCCTGGAGTTGAATGCACTCCTCAGTGTCATGACCGTGGTCGCGATGGCAAAGGCAGAACTTATTGGGATTGCGCTTGTTAGGATGGGAACGCATTCTATCTAGTCTTGGAAGTCATTCTCGAATCTCCATCAGAACTTGAGTCTTTGGGATGTTAAGGGGGGTGTAGTTGTGAAATCGTCATTATCGGAGAGAACTTTGGCGCTGAGGAGAACCTCGGTGCGTCCTTTCGTCAGGGCTTCCCCGCTTCTGAGCTTGAGGAGGAGTTCGGGCTCGCTCGCGACCAGGGGGAGTTTGGAAACGCGGCCGAGCTTCAGTCCGCTTCCTTTCTTTGGCGGATCTATCTAGCCTGCCAATTAGCTGCTTGTCGTCGACTTCGCCGTCCTTAGCCTCGAAGGCCTCCTCTGCCCGGGCATAACTTTCGGCTCGAGCCAGCATGTCGGCAAAGTCCCCGAGATGTTTCTTTTCCAGGGAGAACAATAGGTCATTCTTTCGAAGGCCGCTTTTGAGAGCGACCATGACGACCGACTGGTCCAGGTCCCAGACCTCTAGCGCAGCAGTATTAAATCGAAAAATGAAAGTCCGGATGGATTCCCTCTCTTTCTGCCTGATGGCCATTAGAAAATCCGAACTTCAGCGTGGACGCCGACTACTGACAAAGTGGGCCATGAATTGTTGACTCATTTGGTCGAACGATAGGATGGTACTCGGCTTAAGCGCTGAGTACCAGTTCCTGACGGCTCCTTTTAGGATAGAGGGGAAAGTCCGGCACAGGATGGCGTCTGACGCGCCATGGAGCAGCATAGTCATCCGGAAGGCTTCCAAGTCATCGATTGGATCGATGGTCCCATCGTAGCTCTCGAACTGTGGGAGCTTGAAGTTCGGCGAGATCGATTCCTGCATGATTTTCTGCGAGAAAGGAGGGTCGTTTCGAATCTCATTACCGTATGAGGAGGGAGCGTGGCGGAGTTCTTCGATTCGTCGGCTCATTTCTAAGAGACTTCGATCCAGAAGGTCTTCACGGTCTCTTATCTCCAAAATCTTTCTGCTGAATGGGTACAAAGCTTCTCCCTGGGATGAGCTACGGTCCGAACAAGGGCTCTTCTTCCGTTGCCTTCCTTTTTCGGGGATTGAAGCTCGGGTAGCCCATGTTGATTGCCTCTGGACTGGATCACACGGCTCTGGGGAATCCTGCGCCGATTGAACTGGTACAATGGCCTGCTGGTGCATGGTTTGCACCGCTTGAACTACCTCAGTGAGGCCACGAACCTGCTGGACGAGCAGGTTGAATTATTCAGCGTCTATCGCGACCACAGACTGATCCTGGACCATCGGGACTGGAGCGATAGCGGACGGACCCGGACGGGATCGGGCCACGTAGGTCGTCGATTGTCGGGCTGCAGAATGAGCCTGGGTCACCAGGGCTGGAGTAGGAGCGGGCGGACTCGAACGGGATCGGACTGCGGAGGCCATCGATCTCCGGATGGAGGCTCTCTTGGGGGGCATCTTTTTTCTTTGGAAAGGAATTTGATTAAGAGGAAGAGAGATTTCTCGAGCACTCCTTTAAGAACAAAGAAACTCCGGCTTCCTTTAAGAGAGGAATCTTTGCCGGTGAGCCCTTCCCTAGCGCCAATCTGTTGACGCAGAAACTAGTCGCCGTTGGAGTTCGCCGGAGTTGAGTTCGATGAAGTCGCCGTCGGAGACCTGCAAAATAAAGTTCCGTCCGGAGTCGGTGGGGAGGTGGCTCCGACAAGACCCTCCGACGCTCAAGTTAGTTCTGGTCAACAGGAATGGAGTGCTCGGTAGAGTATAGAGGAAGAGAAAAGGATTTTCAGAACCTGGCGTAAGTGTATTCGGAGGGTCCTTTTATAGAGGGAGCTTGTTGTAACCGCCTTGGTTAATGAGCGTCGTAACTGTCCTGATCAATGCCGATCGTTATTGCCGATAAATGTCGATCGTTATTGTCGTGTAACCGTAGCGAGATCGCCTACCGAAATCCACATAAGAAGTTCGGCCTTCATGGAAGTTCCAAGGAGTCCGGCCTCTGTAGAAGCCCGACTGCTGGAGGAATCCGTAGGAAGTCCGGCTTTCATAGAAGCTCGACTGCTGGAGGAGTCCGCTGGGAGTCCGGCTTCCATAGAAGCTCGGCCAGAGAGGAAGCTTTGGGGGGAGTTCGGCTCCCACCGGCGTCTGGCTGTAACGATGCAAAGACAGTTCAGCTTTTGTAGGAGTCTGACTGAAGCTCGGCGAATGGACAATCAGAAGTAGTTCAGTCCGCTGCTGACTGCTGAGGAGTTCGGGCGCTGGTTGTTCAAAGGAGCTCGGCCTGCTGAAGGGATGGTCGCTTGAGGAGTTCGACTGCTGGGAGTATGAAGCTTGGCCGCTAGAGAATTCGGTCGGTTGAAGGACTTCGGTTAAGGCTCGACCGCTGAGGAGTTCGGCCGGATGTAGGAGTTCGGCTAAGACGCATCCGCCGAAACTCTTCCGTGGCTATTGGTCGCATCAGGCTGGGCACCGAACTTAACTTTAGTAGGAGCGGGATTTATCCCCAACAGATAGCTATAATTACCGAGGCCAGTTCAATAAGCCCGCAGGCCGGTTCCAAAAGAGTACAGAACCTTTCAGGACCGCTATCAGAAAATTAATGGCCATCAAACAAGCATGCAATGCAGGACATGATACATGCTTATACAGAAATCATTTTGTTAATGGTTGTCTATCTTTTAATGGCGGCCATCGAGGGCTGCAAAGCCCATGCTCCGTAGAGGATTCTGATTGATTCCCAAATTAATAAGCTTCGGCTTCGGACCAAAGCTGCCGGCCGGAGCAAGCATCTAAAGCCCAAGCCCAAATGAGTTTGGCTAGGCCCATCTTTGTATTGGAATGATAACGAGGCTTCTCACCTGCCCTACAATCAAAAAGGAAAAATTCTTTCTACATCGCAGATGTATTTTCGTCTATTTTCGTGTGAGAGTCGATCATCGTGGATCCACGGTGCAGTAAGTATTTTCCGTAAAAAAGAACTAGCCTGGCCGGCAAGATGCTTGCTTTAATGCGAGACTACGGCTTGGTATGTCCTGGGTCAGCATATTGAATCTATTACTCGACTGCAGTGATAGCAATTACGTCAGAAGTTGAAGGTAAGAGGAAGTTCACCCTGACAACGCCTAGATTGGATTGGATGGTTGGTCCTACAACTTTAACAGGTCGCTCATTTGATGGTATTTGTGGGGCATGTCTAAGTTTCTAATCGGTTCTAGATAGGTGCAGGTAACCACCAATTGGTCGGTTCTGGGGGAGGAAAGAAGCCACTTCTGGTGATGGCCCCATGTTTCGCAAGAGACCTTCTAGGGATGGCTTTTCTTGGGGAGATGGTCGATTAACCGGCAGATCACACTTCATCATCACATGTGTTTATTAAGATTAAGGGTTAGGTTGATATCATTGTCGATGTCTTCTTCGATCATATTGATTGGATGTGCTGCAGCTTGTTCATCTCACAATTTTATGATCTTAGGGGTGTCTAGCAACAAAATTTTATTTTGTGATGGTACTCCATCTGATAACAAAATTTTTCGTCCGACTGAATTCATGGATAAAATATTAGAAAGATTAATTTTATGCCTACAAGCCTGTATATTATGCTCTTTAATTCTTGATGGAACCAACCATGTTAACATTAGCTTAGCTAGAAGTTTAATTGAGTGTCATAGGTCAAGATATACTGTTGATATATGTTAATAAAACCATAAAGGAATATCATACAAAACAATTGCCATCACTTCCTCAAAATATCCACATGGTCCAGGGCATCCCTGCATGCCTGAAAGCTTTTCAATTTTGCTGTTGATTGGAAATATCTTCGCTAAAGACAGAGAATCTTTAGACATGCCGACAATGTTATCTTCCGTTCTAATGATTTCCGATTTAATTATTAGAAATTTCTGTTCTCGATTGTCCCTCAATGATGCACACCCCTTCTCTTGGGCTACCATCCTAATACAATTGAACAAAAATCTTAAAGGTGCGAAGGAGGGCAAGGTAGATTCACTAATGAATTTGTAGTGGTTAACGTAGAGATAATTAAGATAATGCATGACCATGCTTATGGTTGTCTTTGGCTCTCATTGTCTCACTAGCATCGTTCATTTGCTGAACAATTAGTTGGTGAATAAAGTTTAATTGCATGAAGGCATTTCCGGGATTAGCCTTTCATTTGCAAAACCATGACCAAATTTGGCGCTGGTGAAGGGGATGGCACATTTGATATGTTGACACATGGCAGGGTCGCATTCCATCTTCATTAATGGATCCTTGCATAAGAAATCGTCACATTCCTTTTGGACGAAACATTGAAAGAGATGGCTGTGCCATGAGGAAGATTTCGCTGGATTGAAACCAATTGATGTCCATTTATCACAATGCGTAGGAAGTGGACAAGTACGGGTGCGCAAGGCGCAACCGGGGAAATCTCATCCGGACCGAATGGGATAGATTTTAGAGGAAGAGATGGTCTCTCTGCGTGCCAAGTTGTCCGGTTGGTGAATCCATTGGCGGGTGGTATCTAATGATTTGGGATCTAAACTTGCCTATATCCGGTCCGTGACTGAGGGAAGGTAGCCCCTTTTTAACTGCAAGTTCTAATCATTATAATCCCATAGGATGGTTCCAAATTGGAGCTATAAATTGTACCTAATATGGTGTTCTATGTAGCTATGTATGTATGCTGCTATTCACAGCTATTTATTTCTATGAATTCTATTCATCAAGCATATATCTCAATGTACTATTAGGAGAACGAGTGGCTATAATGGACAGCATATACATCCTGTATAGAATATAATTTCGACCTCCAAACAAGTACACTTTTTTACTTAACCAATAGAGGCAGTGGGAGAACCATCCATCTAAAGAGTTTGAGGTTGAGATAAACTTTGTTTTGACCTCCACATCTTGAGAAGTCAATGACACTAATTAAGATTCTTAAAATTTTGAATAGATTTCTATACTTTACAAATTTTTATATTCATATAAAAAGATCAACTAGATTTAGCTACAAATCCATTCAAATTCTCCGCTGTTTAATCCACACATATCTCCATGCAATACAACAAAAGTTAATAACCATTTTTTTCATCCATTTGGATTTGAAAAATTATATATATATAATTAATAAGGATGGGACTCGAGCTTGTATTTATTCTAAAATATTTTTTTATTCAATAAAATTTATGTTAATTTTGAAACATCTATGTTTATTTTAGAGTCATTTGTATTTATTTTAAAAATATTTATGTTTATCATATATTATTGTTATATATTGTACGAAAATAGAAAGTGATCTGTCCTATTCGGAGATACGTGTGAATTGGACAGCGGAGATTTGACCGGATTTGTAGCCAAATTAAGTTGATCTGAGCCTAATCCACTTTTGTATATAAATGCCTATAAAGCTCCTTTTCCCCGGCCAATTATCCATATTATTTTGTAGCTATTTTTAGATTATGTAAACCATAAATTTAACACAAAACATGTGCCGTAATCCTCATGCGGCAGACTAGAACAGTTTCTTAATTAGAGAAAAATATAAATATGATGGTGCTTGAGTTAAGAAAAGAAGTCAGAAAAACATTGTATGGCATCTGTAATCTAGGGAAATTAGCAAAGAATATTCTCCTTCTATATTCCTATTTTAATACCATCTTCCAGCTTAGTAGCCCAGGCCGTTCTTTTCATAGCATGTATATGACATCTCTCAAAATCCAAAATCACGAATGATCGTGAGATCCCATATTTAAGCATTCAGCTATTTCAAAATTTTGAGACCAAATGCAATAGCCCATAAGGACATTCCTCTTAATATACTGCCATTTTGTTACGAATCTATTCAAATTTTTTCATAAAATTAGGTTTAGAAAAAGTTGATCTGACTGAACAAGTGATATCTATAATAGGCTAAGGGCTATTTAAAACAAAAGCGAATCTAGTTTTTTTATTCATGATATGCATGACCTGATATATAAGAGGGACCGGTGTGTGTGTAATAGGGCTGAGCACATATTGAGTTTAGTCAGATTGAGAGAAAAATTTCATTCGATTGAATCTAATCAGATTGAAAAAAATTCATTCCTTCATCGGCTATTTATCATGCATAAACTATCTCAAATTGAAGTGAACGATTTGTAGCGGATTTGGATAAGTTGTATCGGTTTAGACTTTAATATTGATCTAATATTAATTTTAAATACAATATTAATTCACTTAAATTTATTTACGAATTTAAATAGATTGTGCATATATATATATATATATATATATATATATATATATATATACACACACACACATACACATACACATATATATACACACACACACATATATATATATATATATATATATATATATATATATATATATATATATATATATATACATGTATATATACATGTATGTATATATATATATATATATATATACACCCATGGCTTACTCTACTGGAAGGATGAATCTACCGTCCAATTCCTACTCGGATGCTGCCTTTCACTACCCATTTATATTTACATTATTATTGCTCCATAACATCTGTTATTTTTGTTTTTTGTTATTCCCCTCTTGTATATATCTTTTTGGTCTACACTGCACTCTTATGCAAACTCTGTTGACATAATATTAATATATAGCCAATGGCACCTCTATTTTACCCAATTTTTTTTTTTTTTTTCTAGTTTAATTGGGAAGAGGGTCTGGGACATGCAAGCAAAGAGACGAGCGAGGGAGGGAGATGATGACACGATAGTTTGTCACAGTAAGACTGAAAAGATATGGTGTGCCAAATAATGCTTAATTATTGAACCATCAAGAGCGATATTTATCAATACCCTGTTTTAACACTAAAACTGACATTGCTATGGACCAACGGAGCAATGAATTGATCATTTAAGTAGTGTCTCACTCTGTATTCTCTTCTTCTTACCCCGCCCCTTTGGAAATTAGATGTCACTCTAATTATATCCTACAAATCCTATAAAGAAGTCGTTACCGGTAACTTGCCAATTTTCATAGACCTAGAAGGTTTAATGTCGGCTTCTATAAATTAAATAAATCAGTACATTCTTAGCAAGTTCCAACCCAAATGATCAATTGCTTTCGTCCCATACCATATTTGTACCTCTCCAATCCCACACCATCCGGTCTTAATTATCTTCCTCCGTCACGGTGAACTGCTGCCGTTGCTGTCCACCCAAGAATCGAAATGGCGATATCTTGACATTAATTGGCTATACATTTTCTATTATCGATAGATATTTCTTAACTCAAAAGTTGTTATACTGAATTGATCCAACAGAAGAGTGGTAACACATCATCTCAATCTGAAAATAAGTTTATATTATATAGAAGAGATGGAAAATGATCACAGGATAACAAATCTCATGTCTTGCAAAAATTTTATTTGACACAGTTGATGCAACTAGAATGCCATGTTTTTCCTCGCTCGGTGGAGGAAACCGAGCATCAAGGATACGGCGTAGGTTTGCTTAAAAGTGAAAACTAATTATGGACTTTGAATTACAGAACAGAAGTGCGTAATGCATCAGAAATATATTAAAGAATATTCTTTTGAATCTTAGGATTATTGATGTGTGACGGAGAAAGTTGCAGTAGAATTGGATTGCAACCACAATCTTGTTCTTGTTCTTGGTTTTGCATGCGCGAGGTGATGAAAACTGGAGTGGAGCACCGGCTGCATTTTGTCCCCCATGGAGGGTTAAAATGGTCGCGCACGTCAACTTTAGTCTCCCACGTATTCCAATCCCTTGACGCATCGCTTGCCGCGCAACAAGGGTAAATCCACCACCACGCCGCCGTCATCTCCTCGCCTTAGCATCTTACTCTCCCCACGCCCGTGCGCGTCGGTCGCGAGCCCTCGAAATCCGTACCAATCGGATTCTCACATTGTTTTTCCTTAAAGTGTTCCGACGGACCATGGAGGACGTTCGACGAAGGCCACGACCCACGAGCTCCATCAGCTGACACCGTCCCCATTCGTATAAATCCGGACCGTCCAATCGCTGCGCCCGTGACGAAAGCCTCCAGAATCCCAGCCATCTTTCATGTTTGGCCCTGCACCCCACATGCGCCCCAAAAATAAAGCCAAACCTTATAATTGAACTTCCGGGCCCCACACCGTGATGTCATTCTCGTAATTTGTCTATAATACCTGGGCAAAACTGTAATTTACGATGCTCCAGATAAGCTTATTTAAACTGCTCCAATCCCCCGTTCCGCTCCGAGAACCGAAAATGGCTGCAAAAAAGCTCGCATTTTTCCTCGTCTCCCTCGCCGCCGTCGCGGTGGCGCCGGCGTCCTGCGAAGAAGGGAACTCGACGGAGTTCATCCGGACGTGCTGCGGGGCCACGCGTTACCCACGGCTCTGCTTCAACTCCATGGCCGGCTACGCGAGCACGGTCCAGGGGAGCCCGGTGCAGGTGGCCCAGCTGGCCACCAACCTGACCCTCGACCGCATCGGTTGCGTCGCCCGCCGGGTGGAGCTGCTCCGGCGCGGGGCGTCTGGCTGGAAGGCTTCGGCGCTGTCGGACTGCGCTGAGGCGCTGGGGGACGCGGCGGACGAGGCGCGTAGGACGGCAGCCGAGCTGGCGGGGCTGCCGGCGGCGGTCGGGCCGGAGGTGGCGTGGCGGGTGTCGAACGCCCAGACGTGGATGAGCGCCGCCCTGACGAACGAGGAGACGTGCACCGACGGCTTCGAGAGTGTGGGGCCCTCCCCCGTCAAGACCGAGGTCTGCCGCAGGGTTCGCCGCGTCAAGCACTTCACCAGCAACGCCATCGCCCTCGTCAATAACCTCGTCGCCACCCACTGATCCCCTTCCGTTGAATTAGATCTGGATGGATCCTAGTTAATTTGTCCATCTAAGTTAATACGTTATTCAGTCAGGCAGGGGTAACTTTAGGTCTGTTCATAGCTAGTTACACATCGTGATATTTATGCATGGTTATAGTCTTACAGGAAGAGGGTAAAAGAGTAGTTGTCCGTAGTAGTCTTCTATGATGGTTAATTTATAGCGGAAGCTGTGTGGGGACTGAAAAGTAGTTGGCTAATCTCTCGCTCGAGATGCAAATATATCTTCTCTCGGATTTGAAGAATCCCATAGAATGTGAACTTTTGTGGACGTAGCCAGACAGATGCCTATTCTGGAGGCGTGACAGCCATTTTTTTTTTTTTCTGTTTGTTGTTTTCCGGGCATTTAATATAGTTTTCAGTTCTTATTCCCCAAAATATCTCAAACACTACTATGTACGTAGTAAGGAAGTACCGTCGTAATGCACGGTGAAGTATTGGTTTGACTCACGGTGGGGTGTTGGAACCACAATGCGCTGCACTCATGTTGCTTTGGCGGGGAAAATCGAGCAAGGTTACAAGCAGATCGCTATATATGGAATTGTCCTTTGGAGAATGGATACGTTAACCTTGGCGTAGTAAGGAGGTCATCAGGGTGTGTGTCAAATTTGGCATCCGATATCCATATGGCACTTCTTATTTTGAAACAATTGGAGTCCTTCCGCTCAATTGCCTCGAGTTTGAGAACATCCAAAACGAAGATGATTTGTGCGGTCAATTTGCTAGGTTACTACAATTTTTTTTTGCTATACGTGAGAGAAGTTACACTCTTAAAAACCCAATAGGACTTGATAATAACCCTTTTGAAAAATGCACTAAATGTGCCGTGCCATATAATTGCCCAGTGCCACCGTACCAACAGTAGCATGATTGCACGTTACTATTCCCAAAAACAAAATGTTACCGCTGCATGATTGCGATGTAATCTCCTCGGATGTTGTATCTCTTCGCAGCATGAACGTGTTAGTTTGTTGCGTGTAAAGCTCCGACAATCAACCCTTGTTATTGATAGGGGATTTCAATTATATCATTAATGCAAATGATAAAAAAAAAAGAGGGGGGGGGGGGGGGGGCAAATTCTTTTTTTGCAACGATAGAGAAATAAAATACTTTTGATATTTAATCTAAAGTGCTGGTCTTATTGATTTAGGGTTTCAAGAGCCCCAAAATATTTGAGGTAACAATAGACTGGGTATGGCTAGAATTTAGGAACCTATTGATAGAATCCTTGTCTTTGATTTTTGGTTAGATCTCGTTTTAGAATATACTATTGCTCATCTTACTTGATTTGCTTTGGACCAATGTCTCCTTCTCCTGTTATCAATTAATGAATCTAAAAAGGGTTCTATTCTATTTAGGTTTGAAAAATTTTTAGCTTTGTGGTGATGGACCTTGGATATTGTCTCTCAAGCCTGGTCTTGCTGTGGTAATCATTCCTCTCTGGTCAAACTCTCCAAACTTCTTTATAATACTAGAATTGCCTGGAAGAGCAGAGTGGAAAATATTTTTAAGCAGGGCAATCTCTCAATGGCCATATTTATAATTTATCAATCAACTTACCTGTAGGATCATATAAGCCTTCTCACTTTCCTAAGATCTTATCATAAAAATCTGCTTTTCCAAAAAAATCTTTTGGAGGCAAAAGGCCCGGACTCATATCAGGGATGGGGACTTAAACACAAAATATTTCTACCGGTCTATTTTGTTGAGAAAAAAAAAGTACAGAGAGAAAATAGAAAGAAAAAATGGAGAGAAATGATAGAGAGACGAGAGAGGGAAGAGAGAAAACTCTCGCTTTATTTTTTTCCTTTTCCTTTTATTTCATTTCATTTCTTTTCTTTTCTTTTTCTCCTCTATTTTTTTTTTATCATTTTCTTCTTTCTTTTTTCCATGGAAAATAGAGGAGTCTTAAGCTAACTAACTCTCATGACTAAAACCCTCAATGGCTGCAACCATGATATCTTTGGCGATGGTGACTCGGTCCTCAGTAACCAAAGCATGGCCACATCAGCGACAATGGCCAATCTGGCAAGAGGAAATAAAAGAAAGAAATAGGGAAGGCTCGGATTCAAAAAAATTCGAAGAAAATCTGACCATTAATTAGCTCAAAATCGACCGGCCATGGCAACCTTAGAATGGTGGAGGAAGTAATGGTTCATAATTCCATTACCTCAATTTCTAGCACGGAAATTGTTAATGACCCACCAAAAAGCCTTGATGGAAAATCTAAGGATTCCGAGGGATTTTGCTGGCAGTTGATCAGGACTTGGGGTTGAGGTACTTCGAGGAAGAGGAGATTCTTTTATAGCCAAAAATTAAAGCTCCGATGAGCTCCAATATCCTAGTCTGGATTGAAGACTCCTGTCTGTTAGAAGTATGACTTAGAAGTCAATTATTGACTGACACATTTATTTTTCAGGACTTATATTTGAACTTATAAAATTTTTATTATTAATAAAGGGCATTCTTATTTTCAATCATGTTTATGTCTATGATTTATCCTAAAAATTAATAAAGATGATTTTATATATTCTCAAAGTATTGAGAATTTGAGACATACACTATTAGTTGTTAATTTCTAAATGCTTTCGATCGAATGATCATCATGGAGGATAATGATTGATCCAGTTAGATCGGTGCATGATCACCTCCTTCACAAGCAGATAAGTCTCGAGTTTATAGTATGATGATATTAGGATGATAATGTAGGTGGTTATTAGAGAATAATTTGTGCTGAGCGTGACTATTACAAAAAATCATCTAGATATCTACTTACTCGTTAGTGGTATTCTCAATGCTATAGTGGTATGACTAGTTCTTTGACCTATGGTGCATTGACTATTTACAGTGAGACTGCTATTATTTGACTACACGTCTATTTGGTCCTTAGCCATTCAGATCCTTATTGTGTATGTTGGCTATGATGGATTCAGATTTACTGTTAAGAGTAGGATGCACTTAGATGAAATTTATCAATCTTAATAAAAAATTTTAGTCCTACGTGATTCGCGAGACTGAGTTCAGTAAGTCTTTAGCCAAAATAATAGTAAATTCTGGAAAGAAGTTTCTACGAGATTTATAAGAAAACTCAAGTTAAGCCAATCTTGCATATGACTAACGATGGAATTTGATGAGTTATCCATGATCTTCGTCAAGTCGGAACTTATGATAGAAGAACCGAATCATATGATAACTGTATCTAGAGGTTCATACTTTTATTCTACTGGATTGCTACTATATATTGCTAGGTATCACTGATGGATTGTAGGATCCATGAGCATCATCTTAATGATCGATGATTCTTGATGGACAATATTAAAATTATTCCAATCCATCAAAAAAAGTTTTAATAATATTATGATAGAGATCATAATGTATCTCACTATCAGATAGAATAGAACCTATGGGATCACATATAAAAGAGGTTTCTATCTGATCCGATGATTGATCGACGATTGTAAATTGTTAAGAATATAATTATCAATACGATTGATAATTAACTCAAGAAGAATAAATTAATAATTTAATTACTAATTAAGCTCAATTTGATTGAGCAATAAGTTTTAGATCAAGTCTAATTGAATTGGATTCAGTTTAACTTGAATTGGGTTTGGTTTGATTGAGTTATGAGATAACTCAATTGCAATGAAATCAATTTCTGATTTGATCTGAATTTGGGTTCAATTAAATCTTAATTGAATTAGAATTTAATCTGATTAGAGATCTAATTAGATTAGATTCAATGAGATGTTTGGGTCTAAACCAAATTACTTTTGGTTTGAGGCTCAATCCAAAATCGTAAAGTCTATTTTGTGAAGAACTCTTCCATGCGCTATCTATTGTCCACACTCCTTCTCTCCTCAAGCAAATTTCAAATTTGCATGAGGTTTTTCACATTTTTTCATCTCTTGATTGATCACTTATCCTTTCATTTAGATATAGATAAGTTTTGGTTTAAATTTAAAATTTATTTTGAATTTTAGATAGAGTTTGACTCTATTAGGACTCTATCAGGCGCCATCTTAAAAAGATCTATATTTGAGATGCCTCTAGAGGGTTTTTGAGATCAGAAAAAAATTTGGCCGACCACTAGACTAAGAGAAAGACTTCTTGGCATCCTCCCTTTCAAGTTTGAAGGAAAAACTCCGTACAAGGCATGGGACTTTAAGAAAGAAAGTTGCACTGTTGTTGTCTTTCTTCTACCTCCACTACTTTTTCGACTGAAGATCGTCTTTCAGATCTGAAGAAAAATCAAATCAATTATCAAAAGATCTTCTCTGCAAGGGAGCTAGCACTCCAGAAAGATAGATAGGCTTTGGATCAGATCGAATCTCGTATGGATATCTGTAGAGGTCGGATGTTTGCGCGGCTTTAGAAACCCGTCAAGTTTTTGATCATCGACTGCAGAGTTCTTCCATCCGCGATAAGGTATGAGATCCGATCTCATAAATTAATTTTAGATTTCATATATCTTAAATTCATGTTAGGAAAGATTTTAGATCTGATTTAATACATAATAAAATAGTTAATCTATTTTATTTTACTATGATTTGAGAATAATTTTAAAATACATGCATGTAATCTATTCTTCCCTATTTTCTAACACCATTCTCCTCTTCTATCAATTTTTTTAATTTTTTTTCTCTTTACTTTAAAAATCATACGAAGAAAAAACTAGATCCTTACAATCTCTGCGTAGTCTTGTGGAATGAAATCCACTCGGCCAGCTCTCTCCCCTGATAAAACTAAACTACCAGAAGGGTGTTTTCTTAAATAGCCACATCCTACTTGTTATGCTGCTCCTCACTTATTTTGGGTTATATTTGCAAAACAATTTCAGGTTGTTGAGATTTGGTTTCTAGGCCACTGTTTGTTTTCCAATGCAGCTGCTGTTTCCAGGTTCTCTAATCTTGGATGGTCATCTCATATATTTCTGGAAGCATTTCTTGGACTCTTACTCATCCACACTTTGCTTCCAATTATCAATTCTCATTTCTATTAATCCTTATCAGTCACTGGTTTTTAGATGCATGTAATAGGTCCTCAATAGTTACCGTTTTTTTTTTTTTTTGTATCTTGTTTGAGAAAGTTATGGTGATGCATCTGACCTTTAATTAATATTTCGGTTTGTACTTTGTACAGCCTCCATTTTATTCGTCATCACGCTGTTGCTTTTGTTATTTTTGGAATTAACTTTATATTTACTGGACCTTTCGAAAAAAAAAAAACTTTATATTTACTGGCAATGAAGTGCTGCCCTCTTTTATACCAATAATAATAATCAGAATAATAAAACGATCAATGCTGGACGAGTTCGTGTACAAGTTTCTATTCTTTTAGTCCTAGATGACATGAGAGAATTAAAAAGCTGGTGCACGTTTGTTGGTCCCACTGGCTCTAGGAAGCAACGCGAAGCCACGAACTGAGACAAAACCATTTTGCTCTTTTTGCTATCAACTGCGCTGGACAACAAAAGAAAGGCTCTTTAATTGTGCACGCGAGGTCGCGTATGTCGGCGGCAAGCTGGTGCACAACTGGTCCTGCTGGATCGAAGCCGACGAAATATCCATCTTGGACCCAACGACGGAGATACGGCGGATTCGCGACCGATCCGACCCCACTAATTAAGGTCTGGCCAACTTACCCCAGTTTGAGGAGCCCAGGGAGTATGGGGGGGGGACGAACCCAATCGAGCCCGTCCAATCCGCACTTCCAAGATGGTAAGTCTTCTCCTAAGGTACTTTGGTTATTTAATGCATATCTAAGAAATAAGCATGTGTTATGCAACTATGCATGAATAATAATAAAACTATAAATGATATGGATCAGATAGGATCTACTTTGAGAAATTATTAAGTAGACTCGGCTAAGTACCTCAACACCTCTATTTAGCCATCTCACACCATTGTGGTATTTTTTTGTTAGCTTAGTCTACAACATTTATGGTAGACTCAGTCTATCTCAATATTTTTCATATGGTTGATCTTGATCTGGTGGATTTCATCTAAGGATCACTATTTTGAACTCAGATTCAACTAATTAGCTAATTATGAGTTAGGTCAAGTTTATGGGAAGAATTTTTAGACCCAATGGATCGTTACATTTAGATAAGGGTCAATCCAATCTAAATGTTTTAAGTTCTAGTTGGGAGTTAGGACTAAGTCAAGTAATATTTGCAATATGAGTCAAGCTTCTAGCTATCATTTTAAAGCTAAAATAACTATTGATAATCAAATTTAAAAATTTAATAAAAGATTAAAATGAGCTAAATTAAATTTGATTTTCCATTCAGAAACTTCTAATTTCATTCAAGCAATTAATTATTCATAAACTTACAGACTATTAATATACATGAGAGCATTATAAATAATCCACCAAAACAAATAATAGAATATGAATATTTAAATATAATTAATTGAAAATGGATAAGAGGAGATGCTATTAAAATGAAAAAGAGAATTAGCTTAAACGAGAGTTTGTACAATGATTTGGGAAGGATATATGTTGGAAGTATTGGGTTAGATTATATAGGATTAAGTGCATTTTTCATTAAATTATTCTTGGGGGGGTGTTTGGTTGGAAAGAGTTAGGATTTGGAATAGGAATAAGAATGGGTGACTTTCATTTATAGAAAAATATTTTATTTCGATTTCGATTCTAGAATAAAATAAAAATGACCCAATCCTCCTAAAATCCAACTCTATTTGCCTCTAAGGATTCAAATTTTAATTTTGATTCCCATTCCGATTCTAATTCCAGTCACAAACTAAATACTTTGGGAGATATGGTCATTCCAATCCTAGTCATGAACCAAACACTCCCTCAAGGTTTATTTGTTCATGATAGAAATTAAAATTAGAATCAGAATGGATTGTAATAGGAATTAGAATGGCTCTATCTCCTAAAGTGTTTGGTTTATAATCAGAGTCAGAATTGGAACGAAGATTTGAATCCTTAAGAAAAAATCGAGATTAGATAATTCCTATTCCACCCTGGAATTAGAATGAGAATGAAACTTCTTCCAACCAAATAGTGAAAATAGGAGTCATCCATTCTCAGTCCCATTCCCGTTCTAGGCCCAAACTCTTCCAACCAAACACCCCTTTAGTTGATATACAAGCAAAGATTGATTTGATCATGTTGAAAAATACAAGACTCAAACCAAACTTAGATTTGAGATCAAATTTAATTTTTGAACTATGATAAGAAAATAAAGTTATGAAGTAACACTTACTCAAAAAAAAAAAGTAACAACTATTTAAATTGATTGTTTTAGGAAAAGTTAATTAGTAAACATGAAAGATTTCCTACAATCCTAAATTTATTTTGATTAGCCAGATAAGCTTTTAATTGAAATTATCTCCATTAAATTTTAAATTTGATCAAAGAATAAAACAAAAATTATAGATGATGATGTTTTAAATAACTGGCAAGTAAATTTCTTACCATTGTACTATTTTTTTCTTTATATATTTGGTATATTTGTAAATAAAGTTAGCTTGATTGATCTCTGTCTCTTTCTCTCTCTCTCTCTCTCTCTCTATATATATATATATATATATATATATAGTTAGACTAAAATTAGGTCGATCAGATTTGAGTTCAAATTTGATCAGATCAAAATTGTATAATATAAGTCTTATATCAATGATCCAACCATTAAATATGATCTACTATCTTAAAACTACTTGCACACAAAAAATTATATGATTGGAAAACTTCTAATCTATGCATCAAGTAGTCAAAAATTGGACAGCCTAAATAAAAATTAAATTAATTAGATATATTTTTTGATCATTTATTACGTAGACTAAAAGTTTTTAAATCATATAATTTTTAGTGTACAAGTAGTTTTGAGATAATAAATCATATATAAAGACTTTGATCATTGATGTAGGATTTCTATTGTAGAGTTTTGATCTGATCAAATTTGAGTTCAAATTTGATCGATCTTACTAAAGTCTACCTCATATATATATATATATATATATATATATATATATATATATATATATATATATATATATATATATATATATATATATATATATATATATATATGATATTCTAAACTGAAGGATATCTTGGGAAAGGGCAAAAGTAACAGGTGGAATCCAAGATATATTTTTCAGTTCTAAAAGTTTATCTGTAATATAGCGCATACAAATATGGTGGGTTTTGCTAACTGGTACTTCCGTTATTCGCTAAAGCATCTCACACAATAAAATTTATCTTCATATTTTTATTTCGAGAGAATAATGTCATAATCGACAGAGAGTAATCATTTTGTGAAACAACACTGTTATCCCATGGTCTATGTATGCTGTAGTCTTTTGTTACAGTGGACCGTGGACGGTGACAGCCATTGGGCTAAACAATTGCCATGGTGACTCAGAGAACCTCCGCCGGGAAGCACGGTAGAGTGTCGGTGGAAGGCATGGAAGGGAACGCAAAAGACGACCGAACGAGATTAGCTTAACTATAAGTGACCCTCCTCCTCCTCCTCTTCTTCTTCTTCTTCTTCCTTTTCTGTTTTTTTTTTTTTTTTTTGCTCATGGAACCCAAATTTCTGCTCTTGGGTTGCATGTGATGAGCATCCAGTCCCACTGCCAGGCCAGTCATAGGCCATGTACAAGTCGTGACAGAACACTTCACATGCATGCGAGCATCAATTATGTATGCACGAGTGTAACACGTCAGCGAGTACTGGAGAGAAGAATGCAAATAAGGAATGGTGGATGTGATAATTTTCGTTTAAGTTAGATCTTTTGGCTATCCTTTTCCTCATGCATCAGGATCGTCTCTGTGGTCCGGCTTTTGCGCTGCAATCCTATATTATCGTAGATGACCACGATATCATCCATCTTAGAGATGATGGCTCTTTTTCATCTTCATGACGCATCATATATCATGCTAACGATGTGTCGTTGTATTGCAGATATAAATAAAAGATATTTACCTTTAAAATAGTTGACATGACAGCTATATATCCTCCGTAGCACAGGATTTTATGGTGCAAAAATTACGTCGCAAAGAATTAGAACTACTCTTTCCTCGCACAATTATTGTCGCCAGAATTTTACAGCCAGATGCTTACCTGAAATCAACCTCCACGTCGTCCAAAAGAATACCCATAGTTCGAAATTTGTCTTTTATTTTCCTTTATGCCAAAAGTTACGAAGGCGAGCAATAAAAACAGCCACCATCATTGAAAAAGTAGAAGACAGATAACAGGATTTGGAAAAGATTTAGAATAAATTAAGAACACCGAATCCTATCTGCCTTTCTTGTCTCCTGACTCAACAAAGTATTCTTAGCTGATCTCTGTGATAAAAAATTTACAGATATGAGTCAATTAGCTTCATCAGCAACATCTGTTTTGTAAAAGAACAAGGGCGATGATAGGTTACCGTAGTCGAAATCATCTGAGAGAGATGCCAAGCAATGGATCATGGATCTGCAATAATTAATCATAACCTCATACTAACCATGAAGAAACATCCAGTTATGGACCATAAAACTTCTCTGTAGCCAGCATAGTTAGAACAGATAATTCGAAAAATTTTTGTGTGCGTAAATAATATGATTATATTTATCCAGAGTACTGGAAGATGAACTTTGTCAGCTTATTTTTTGATGCTTCAACTTGTGATAAATCAAATATGAACTTAGAGATTGCCGAAGTTTAAAAAAGAAGAGCAAGTGATCTTCTTCTTTTTCCAGTAAAGCAACAAGGATATATAATATGATCTTACTTATCGCCAAGTTCGATACATGTCCCATAAATAGTAATCCATGCATGGTACCTCTAGGAATAATATTCCACCGTCGTACCACAACAATGGACAAAACTGGTAGCTAGATCTCTGAACTATTATTCTTGATGAAGTTGTGTCATCGCCCAGTCCACCAATAGCAGCAAAAAAAAAAGGGGGGGGGTCAGTCTTGTGGTAAGCTATCATGATTTGTAGGCCAACAATATGTACCATGAGGAATATCAAGACCCATTCCAAAATCAGAGAAGATTGAGACCTTCCTGTGACTTCTTAACATCCTTCTTCAAACCTTCTTGGATCGCAACAATTTCTGAAGAAGGTATGTTATGGTCCATGGACTGGAGTATTCTCTGCAATCATCAAGATAGGTTTCTCCAATTCATCTTGATGGTGAGAACTAAATCCATCCTTCCACCATAGCATCCTTTACGCATCTCCACTAATCCTGAGTATGAGAGTTCGGCAACTCCTGGCGGACATGGAGTCAAGAGTAATGCAAAAGTTAGAAGCAAATTGTGTTGACATTTTCCCAAATCCTAAACTGCAACATAATTTGGAGTTTTACACCATAATTACCACCAATTCGTTTTCTTCCCCCTCATTTCTTGCTACACAAATGTGTACATTATCGCTGCACTTGAGAATTTTCTTCCGGCTCTTTTTTATTTTTTTGCTGTAAATACTTTAGCACATTCTTTACCAGATGCCATCCTTCAGCTAAACTGAATCAAGACAATTGGTACATCAATCACTCACCTTGACGGGTTACAGGACGCAAGACATGCTCATAAATCACCACACGAAACTCGTAAATTTGCATAAGAATCAAAGCATGGCAGTTCAAACGTCGGCATTTAGTTAGAAGATTACTTTCATTCTTTCATATTCCCAACCTTAAACAATGCACCACATTAAAAAATTTACGAAAAATAGTAAGTATGCTGAATAAGGCAAGGCCACGTCCCTGCAGTTTTTGCCTGATCCGTCACAATTGCCACCTCTCATCTTCTAACGAGCAAAAAAAGCCGTTCTCAACTGCATGTCCTGATTTGCCGATGGGAGGAAAAAAAAGTGCGACCACCCTTCTTTGAACGGATGAAATACAAGCATTTCTCAACGCCTTTCTAAACAAAATCATCAGAAAATTGGACACTTTGGATGGCATAAAACAATATATACTCTTTACCATGATGGTATCCGAATCACATAATTTTTAATAGATAAATTAATAATTTAAAAATAGCAGATCATATTCAACTGGCTGGATCGATCATCAACATGTGACCTCCATCGTTCGATCAAGATCTAACCAAATCTAAGTAAAGATCCACTCAATTAGGATGCATAAGTATATATGCATATGTGTATGTATGTATGTATCGATGCTTGGATATTAGTCTCTCTCTCTCTCTATATATATATGTATGGATATGTATGTATGTATAAATGGATGGTTGCAAAAACAGGTACGGCCAATTCATGGACTTACCTTCACCACCAGAGCGGAGGGGAAAAGAGAGATGATGAGAGAAGGGAAAAAGAAAAAGATAAGACAAGGGATTGAAGGAATGGAGAAGGGAGAGAGTAGGAGTGTCAGGCAAACCAACAAATCCGTGGTTGCAATCTCGATTGAGGCTTTTAACAAGGCTATGCATGTGACTACAATATCTACCGTCTGCATCTCGTGTGAGGGTTATGTAATCCGTTGATCCTTGGCATCACGAACATGGAATTGGCGTCTGCACTGATGGGTCACACAGAAGGCATGATTTGTTTACGTGGCAGCAATTAACATAGCAAGTGGCATTCCTGTAAAATTTAATATGTATCCATTTGGGAGAGAATTGGTGAGGCTTTGAGAGGGTCATGGAGACACCATTAGAGCTGTTCTTTTCCCTAAGCGGATCCCATCGCTGAATAAACCGGGGGGCAGAAATGGATTGACCACGGTCGACTCTGACCAGACTTTCACGTGAACGGGCTCGGGCGTAAGATTTTAGGCCTACTGGGTGGGTGATGTTGGGCCATGCCTGGTAAAGATGCCCGTATAACATATGGGCTACGTTGAGGTTTGGGATTAAAATGTGGTCTAGCCAGATTTTTGCTTTCTACACCAAGGGTGCTGTAGTTCCGTGGATACCGCCCTCGGTGATTGACGAGCGCATAGATCCGAGCACGCTCGCTGATTACTACGGGCGGTGTACGTGAAGCTATACCGCTCGCAGTGCAGAAAGTATTTTCCTTTATTTAAACTTTACTTATGTTATTTGTTTGTGTTTGATATAGACTTATATGATAATTTTTATAATAAACATATAGATTGTTGGTAATATTTAATTATTTATACTTAATATTTTTTTAAAAAATATTTTAAATATTTTTTAAAAAAGTAAAAATAATCATGAAGTTCGCCTCAAATATGAGCAGGAGTCAAGCTTGGGCCTAGAAGATAAGCTCGAAGGCTAGACCAGACTCATCTCAAGTCCAAGTATATTGGATAGTATTGCTCGTGAAGATCCGTGCGAATGTATATTTAGTTCCACATCAGTTATTCGTTAAAAAAATATTGGATACTTATATAGGATTAATGGATCCAAATAATACCTTATGGCTAGCTTTTTTGGACGAGATTCTATATTGTCATAAATGGTATCAGAATTGATCCGATCCATAATGTATATTGACCAAGAGATATTACAGTATGGATTTATTGAGGCCGATCATGAGCTGATTGTGGTATATATGAATAAAGTATAAATTTGGACTCTTAGTTCAGCAAGAATATTCTTTAGTTATTCACTAAAAAGATTTTGGATAGTCATATTTAATATCTAAAAAAAAAAAAGAAAGAAAGAAAATTGGTGGACGACTATGATCATACAATCATAATGATTGCAATAATTTGGGCCCAATTTGTGGATAATGTTTTCCTGTTACACTTTAAGCTCACTGGAATGCTAGGACCCATGAAAAGGAAAGCTCGCTCGTGAATTGCAGGAACTCTGATACCTCACCTGCTATGGCACATGGATGATCTGAGAACACATGTGAACGCAGGTTGCATGGTAGATATGTCACATCGATTTTCTTAATAACTCTTTGACATTTATAACTGAATATATTAACAGGCTTGAATGGATTTATAAATAAAAATTTTAAAATCTGGACAAAGAAAGTATTGGTACTTCGAAGAGTTAATCTCATACGATACTAAATCTAACATCATATGCTTAAAAGAAATAGCTAAGAAATCTGTGTTATTTGGACACATGCATCTAACTTGAAAATTCATATCAAATTTTTAATTGGATATGTATCAATAATTGGATACTTATGATATTTTCCAGCTACAGCTTTAGAAAATGGTTGGAGAGTTGGACTCTTTCGGTGATGAGTTTCATTAACCCTTCTCACTGACACGATTATAAAAGCTTTTGTTCTTTCAGAAATGGTGAAAGATATAGGTGTTGAAGTAACTTTGCAAATATATATATTTTTTATACCCTTTTAAGTTAACTAAGAAGTTTGGATGGTAAATGTGCATATTAAAGTATCTTAACTTGGATATTTTGTACCTAATTTAATCATATTTAAATATCTGAATATATACTGTACTTTAAATTATATTTTGTCCCATGTATCTCCATATCCTTTTTTTTTGGCTAAGCTATACACTTGGATATGTGTCGACTCTTATAACCGTATTCTTATCGATACAACGTTTCAAGAAACTACAGATTCTGCACAAATCGAAAACACAAAGGAAGATCGATTCTTAGTTTGCAACTCTAAAAATTTTGTCGCAGACCGCTACCGTCCAATATCCCGATTGCCAGTCTAGAGCATGACAATAGAAACCCTAGTGGAGCTGGAATTTTTAGCATGCCACGATAGTATCAATCATCAAAAAGATCTGGTTCCTAAGAGCATAGCACAGTCCAGAGGGCTGTGCTCGGAGACAAGCTTCTACATGTGCTTTAACTTGAGCTGAAATGATCCAATATTCCTCGATCTGGACGGTGCTCAAGACACGACAGAGCTTTTTCCTGTCTTCTTGTTAGTTGCCTTGCCGCTAATCTTATTTTTATGTTCGTAAATAAATAATCTATTCTAGTCTTTTAAGCATAATAGTTTCTCTCTCAATCAATTAGATAAATCCAAGTGCATTGGTAAGGCCTGCTACGTCCACATCCATCAATAATTCCTTCTGATCTCTTTGTCGCTTTCCCCTGCCAAGGAGGAATCATGGACTGCTAAGATTTTGGCATCATTGACTCTCCATCAGTGGTGGTCTTGGCATTTTTGCCCACATTAATGCAGTAATACTGATCTATTGGTGGGCAGGGTGAGGCTGCCATTTGGATGAAACATTTGTGGGTTGTTCGTTGCACCCATTGGCAACAAGATTGCATGGCTAAAGGAAAGGAAGTAATGATCAGTGCACAAGACCCCTTGCATGAGGTAGAACCTTTTCCCCTCCCCTGATAAGTGTCAGAACTTGGGATGCATGTGATGCATGGAAGAGCAAAATTGTTTCCTTGTCCTCTGGACTTGCTGGCACATAACCCAGGACAAGCTCATATCTAATTCAAGTTGCAACCTTCTGCCACCTCTGGAGATTATTATTTAAATATCATATTTTATCTAATTTTCTAGATTTATAACTTTTGAATTTTCTGAGTTGAAAATATTTCAAGATGTGTTGAATTGTTAAAAGGAGGTGGTCTAGAATGGAAGCACAAAGGAGAGAACTTCAATAAATTAGAAAAGTTCGACCCAAGCAAGAGACTTTTAATTTCATGATTTTGGCCTGCGGAATTTTATTACGCAACCAAAATATCTTATATTATCGCATCACAACTTGCAAACTCGAGAAACATTCAGTGTCGTGAAATTTCATGATTATGCAGTGCATCAAAATGCTCCCTTAGTTTGCTACATGTCTGGATGATCTACATATTTCCATGTTCTTGTCCAATTTGTCATTCAGCAAGGCCTTTTATCCTACTCAATTTCAACTATTCTCTAATTCTACACTGATTTGCTTTATTGAAGATAGCTAGCTATCCTTCCCCTTACCTTCAATCCATGAACTCGAGAGGCAGTGTTTTGATATGTCAATAATGTGGTGGGACTTATAAAGATCATAATTGCTTGCATTTTGGATTTGCAAGGCATCAAGGAAAATTGAATCTTGCATGCCAATATATGATACAGAAACAATAGCCCACTTTATGTTATATACAACATGGTTTTAATTTTTGTCGTTGAAGGCTAAAGTTTAGAATGGGTTTTGCTTGTTAATATTAGGAGGTATTTGATTAGAAAGAGTTGGGGTCTAGAATGAGAATGAGAATGTTTGGTTGGAAGGAGTTCGATTCCGATTCCGATTTCGGAGCAGAATAAAGATGACTTAATTCTCTTAAAACTCTATCTCTATTCCCACTAAACATTCAAATTTTTATTCTGATTCTGATCATGAACCAAATGCTTCGAAAAATATGACCATTCGATTACCATTTCAATCCATTCTAATTTCAGTTTCGATTTCGGTCATGAATCAAATACTTCCTTAGTTCCAGATGCATCCACATTACATGAAGGAATATTTTTTTTCCTTCTGGTGAGTTTGGCAGGCTAATCATTGTGTTGTTGCTGTTAAGGATATTATTGGTACTCTTGACCGTTTATGCTTCTCCTTGTGATGCAAAGAGAAGAAAACTCAGTGAAGCAATGGAATTATTTAACCAGTCGGAAAACCTTATACAGGGCATTTGATGTATTACAAATTTGATATGAAGAGAACCTGATTTGTTGCGAGGTTATACACTGCATTCAGCTACAACCATGCTTATGGTGGCCTTAAGAGGCTTATCCAATCATGGTCTTTCGCTTATTTCAAATAAATAACATCGTTCTTGATGAGAGAAGAACACTTTCTAATTGAAGTCATGTTATAATATTTTGAGTTCAACAATCAAAGCTAATTATCATGCAATCAATTTATAGCAAGTGAAGATTCAACTAAAACAATGGAATGCAGGGTTTCTCAGTAGGTGGAAGGAAGAACCAATTTTGTCTAAGAATGGGTTAGGCTATCACATAAATGCGAGAACAGAGAATGAAAGCCAAAAGCTTGCATGGCTTGGGATTTTCTCAACAATCAGAACATAATTTCCTTTCTCTAAATGCATTAATTTTGCTTTCAGGACAAAAAATCTAATGAATCTTTTAATCAACTCAAATATACTATGATCATATATCATGAAGAAGTGAAAGAGATCGCCGTTCATCATTTTTCTAGCCTTCAGAATGAAACAGCTATCTGTAGATTTATTGATTTAGAAGGATTAAACCTTCCAGAGCTAAATAATGATACGGGACTAAATTCTATAATGATGCATTAGGAGGAAATCAGGTTCGCCATTTGTGTAGACTTCAACCTGTCCTGGAATCTGACTTCATGTGCACCAAACTTGTAGTTGGATCTGAAACAATGACTTCAAGCATAGAGCTTATATCTCAACTTGATTCAGAGACCAGGCTGATGTTGTCAAACTTCTACTATAATTCAATGGTGAGGTTTTATGTCTACAGCCGGACCATTCAGAACAACTGCAGAATTGACTTCAACGCAACTTAAACTAATTAAGCCCTTCATTACCAACAATGATGTTGTCTAGTTAGGATGGTCCCGGGCTACCCTTATTATTTTAACAGAAATTATACTTGTCATGTACCTATTCTAGCCTTTAATTGTAAAGATCCCAAATCTCAATAACCAAAATCAAGAAATAGATCAAGACAATTCAAGCAACAAATTGAAGCCGTTGGAAGTAAATCACATTCAATGCACAGCCATGATTCATGGGATCAAACCAAATCATTTGCCTTGCTAATTGATAGAATATATTTTTATTATTAGAAAACCAAATATTCTTTTTCAAAATTATTCTTTTGTTACCATTGAACTTATTTGTATAAATATAGGTCTGTAAACTATTTTGGAAGTCAAGTACAATACAATACATTCAACCATTTTATATTTCTTTAGAATTCAAAATGGTATCAGAGCTTCCTTCTTCTTCTTCTTCTTCAAAGATTCTATTTTTGAAGAACCCAAACTCTCCATCCAATTCTTTTACCAATGTTCTAGCTTTATCTCAATCAAACTATCAACTACAAATTTTCTTCTTTGAAAATCTCAAATTCTACCACTGATTCGAAGCTTTGACTTTGAACATCATATCACAAGCTCTCAAACAATAGCTGATGAAGTTACTGATTCAGCTAGAACCAAAACAAACAATCCAAATAGAGAGCAATGGATATTAAATTATGGGTTACTTACCTCATGGCTCCTTGGAAATATGAAAGAAGAAACTCTCAGCATTATCTACGGAGGGGATACAGTCTATTCAATCTGGAAAGCACTCCATGATCAGTTGTTGTCCAACATCGAAGACAATGAGGCTCAACTCAAAAACAATCTTTATGATTTATCAAAAGAGACTCTATCATTGGAGGAATATATCAAAAAATTCAAAAAAAATTATGACAAACTAGCTGCTATCGAAAAACCACTCTCCGATGTCAACAAAGTTTTCCAAGTCTCGAAAGGACTTGAAAGCAAATATAAGGAATTTCGAATTGCAGTTTTGTTGAAACCTCCATACCCTTCTTTTAACCAATTTATTATGTCTTTGCAAAACTTTGAACAGGTTTACCTTACTGAAGAAAAGTCTTCCATTGATCACAACCATGCCTTTTTTGGCAAACAAGGAAGATGAAGAAACATACGTGGAGGAAAAGAAAATTTCAGAGGATGTTGTCCAAATGCTTTTATATAAAATCGTCCAAGCAACAACAACAATAATTATTAAGCCTTAAACTTCACAGTCCCACCAAAGTTTAATAGTTGAACAGGATCACCGAAACAACAAAATAAGGAAGCTTGTCAAATTTGTGGAAGAACAAATCACATTGCCACAAAATGCTACTACAAGTATGAATACAATATTGGAGATGAAAGCACCCAAAAAGCATTGGCTGTAATGAATCTCAATGATGACAATGATCCAAACTTTTATACTGACTCTGGAGCAACTACTCACATGACAAACCAAGGAGGTCACTTACAAAATTTATTGAGAATGCGCAAGCTTTACCCATAACCCACATGGGTATAGTATTGCTCAAAACCTCATAAGATAAACTTCATTTAAATAATATACTGATAGTGCCTAAATTCAAAAAGAATTTATTATCTGTGAGTTAGCTTATTAATGCAAGTTATATGCATTTCAGGCAAAATTAGATGTAATTTAAAAATATAAGCATCTTTGTCTGCACAAGTCATCATGCAATTGTGTCTTATACATCATACTAATTCTAAATTATAAGTCACACCGATCATTGTATCATGCATGGCAAGGGAAACTTTCCATTTATGCAAAATAAGAAAATGAAACATTACACTAATGCAGACATAGGCTTTTGAAATCATCTTATCATATATTATCAAGGTGATCTACTCAAGAACAAAAATGATATGGATGAAGGTGATGGGATTACTGTATTTGATTATTTTATGATGATTTCACATGACGGTGATCTCAGATCATCTCCACTCATTAAATCACGATCTAATCTAGTCATGGAATATCCATCCTTATGGTCAGAAATCTAAGATCACCTAGAGCAGTAATTTTAGACTAAAATTTAAAAACAAAAACACTCCTCAGTCTAACAAAAAAATTAATATATCAATATATCATTAATATATTATATCAATATTATATATCTGATATGATATTATATTGATATTATATATTATATTTATGATATATATTATATTATAATATATTATTAATCATATTATTATCATATTATGTTCAATAATAATTTTAAACTATAGTTAAAATATTTTATTATATTTTATATTTATATAATAAAGTATTTAATATATTACTTCAATTTATCTTATTTTTTTTATTAAAATAGATATTCGTATTGATAAATAATATGTTATAAGTATAAATTAAAAATATTAACTTATAATAATAATTAATATATTATTATAGGATTAATAATCATAGGATTAATAAATATTTTTTATAAAATATATTAATTATTAATATATTAATAAATATATTAATATTTTATTATTATATATTTTATATGATTAATAAAATATAAAATATATCATGATAATTTTGATATTATATAGTTAGTAATCTTAGATTTTTATATAATATCAAACAAGTTATTTGAAGGTATCCAGAAATTTTTAGTTACTGGAGCATAACCTATCAAAAATAGTGATCTAATGTCACATACTACATAATTTAGATCACGATGATGATCCAATTTGGATCACTAAATGTGATTTATGATTCAACTTAATTGCCAAGTAAATGGTTTCAAACTCGTTAAGTAAATGAGTTGGATCTGGTTGGGGAACCAACTCCAAGCACCTCAAATTATGCCACTATCAATAAAAGGCAAAGCTCCATGGTGGCATGATGCCACTCAATCATCATGATACCAGTAAGCATAATCATACGGCATTGACGACTTCACTAACCGCACGTGCACGGAGACAGTTCGCCCGCTCAAATGCCAACTCCCATGAATCCCCCCGATTACCAAATCGTCCGCTGTTCCACACGGAATACCGTATCCCGGATAACAGAACCTACGCAATGCGTTTCCCTACTCCCCTAAATTCCAAGACTTCGTACCCGATCATTAACTGAGTCAGTTACTTCGCATACCCTTCACCCTCCCTCTCCTGTCCCCTCGGCCATGGCGGTGCTTCCGCTCCCAAGAAACATATTTCCCCCATTTTGATCCCAAAATATCTCCTCTCTCCCTATCTCGCACCAATGGAGCCTTCGCGGAGGCCGTAATCTCGTCCCGAGATGGCGATTGTGACGGGGGATCGGTATTTGGAATACTTGGTGAGATACGTGGAGAAGAACGCCGGGCCGCTGCTGGAAGGGACCCTGACGCTGAAGCTGAACCCGGTGGGGCTTCACTACGTGCAGTCGCGGCTGGAGGCGCTGCAGGAGCTGGAAGGACTCCTCGCCGGCGCGCCCGTGGACTACCTACGGGCCTACGTCTCCGACCTCGGGGACCACCGCGCGCTCGAACAGCTCCGGCGGATCTTGCGGCTTCTAACCTCGCTTAAGGTGATCTCCGTGCTGCCGACGCCGGCCAGGGACCCGACGCCGGTGTCGCTGCTGCCGTTCGGGCGGCTCAGGGTCCTGGAGCTCCGGGGTTGCGACCTCTCCACGTCTACGGCGGAAGGGCTGCTGGATCTTCGGCACACGCTCGAGAAGCTCATATGCCATAATTCCACTGTGGGTTGCTTATATCAAGATCCTTCTTTCCTGTTTAGATTTTATCAACCCATGCGATTTGTCAAAATTCTACATTGTTTTATTGTTTCCCCTGATGGAGCATTTATTTTTCTGTCGCCATCTCTGACAAAGTTTCATATTTTGAATTTTCTAGTAACCATGGAATTATTTTTCCCTCGTCACTTGGATTCTAATTTTTTGATGTGCTGAATTGGAACAGCTCCTTTTTTAACGTATAACTTTTCTTCAAGTATTAACCACACTATCTGTCTTACATGTTTGCCATGCTTGTTCTGCTTTACTGAATAACCTACATGTATAAGGTTTTCATCTTTTTATTTTTGGTTATTCTGAAAGTAAATTTAGCCATTTGTATGCTAGATTATTTGTGTATTCATAGCGACAAATGCTTGCTTTGTTTGTAATATTTCGTGCTGCTTTTGTTCTCCACTTTTGGTGCCCGAAATCAGGATGCACTCAGGCATGTATTTGCCAGTAGAATTGTGGATATAAAGGATTCCCCGGCATGGAACCGGCTGTCTTTTGTCTCGTGTGCTTGCAATGGTTTAGTTCTCATGGATGATTCCTTGCAATTACTTCCTGTTGTTGAAACTTTGGATCTGAGTCGGAACCGGTTTGCAAAAGTGGACAACCTCAGGAAGTGTAGTAAGCTGCGACACCTGGATCTTGGGTTCAACCACTTGAGGACGATAGCATTGTTTAGTGAGGTAAAATTCGTTATTTTATGCCTACTAATTTAGTAACAATATTTGGATGTGGAATTCACCATGTTGGTGTGCAGCTGCACCATTTGATTTCACTCCATAATTTAACATATCGAAGTTTACTAATTGGAAAGTTGATGTCATAAGATTTTTGTGTTTGTGCAATTTAACTTTTGAAACTCAATAGCCTTGATTTGTTTGTTAGCTATTGCAAATTGGCTTTTTTTTTTTTTTTTAAAAAAAAAAAGAGTTCATGGCATGGATAGCTTATGATGTCTATAGCGCTAGGAGAAGCCTTTGTTTTTAGTCATGTTACTATCTTTTTTCTTTTTATTTCCTTATCCTTTTTGTTTCAGTGCACAAATCCTGTCCATGCTTGTCCCTTCTGTCACTAATTGAATGGTTAAAATCTGTGATGGAAACAGAACATTCAAGAAATATTATTTCATCAAATTCATTATATTTTAATGGTGATAAAGTAATCTTGATCACTTGCAAATTTACTACTTATATTTATGGAGAAAAAGATGAACTTGTGACCAGAAAAAAAGAGGAACAAAATTTGGTAGTACAAACAAAACCATGACAACTTTGGCTATGTATGTAGCTTTCTTCTTTTTTTGAAGTCTATTATACAATTTTAGTATTGGTGACATCATATATTGTTGTTGGCAAGGGGGGTGGACATAAGTCTATCCTCTAGCAATGTCAAAAATGCCAGTCTCAAGGATAACCTCATGAGGCAAAAAAATTTAACCCAAACTTTCATCTTCAAAAAACTGTCATAACCTCATGAGACAAAAAACTTATACCCAAACTTTCAACTTCAAAAGACTGTCTGATCTGCTTATAGCTAAGGATTCCTTCCACTGTTGACAGGAAGAAACCAACATCTCACAAAGGCTTAGTCATTTCTGTGTGACCATATTCATACAACTTTGCTGATGAGTGTGTGAACTAAAATACATTAGATACTGATCATGCATTATGAATTTTATTATCATGGTAAACATTTTTTTTTAAAAAAAACTGTTTGAGCTCCTCAGTGTCTTTAAATTAGTTAATGGAGGGACCATGACATGAGAATGTAGAGCAAGTGCCCAATCTTACCATCATACTCATCCACAAACATAAAGCTTCTAACATATATCACACAACTTCATAACTTTGCAGTGACCGAGGATAATCATGACCAACCAATGACACAAAAAGTTTGAAATTTTAAAATTAGAAATTTGATTGTGCATGAATCAGACCATTAAATTAAAATGTTATGGAGCAAAGAAAATATGCCATCCAATGCAGATGTTAACTTTCAAAATTAGATCGGTTTGTATTGAACACTTCTTGGTTAATAATGTGCTCTTTGTGGAGTGATAAAGAAAGACAAGTGAACCCTTTTTAGTGGAATTGTCAACTGTTAATTGGGACCTTGGAGAATAATATCAGCCTATTTATATTATTGGTTTTGAACCTGCTTTTGCATTAAATCGTCCCAATTTACTCAAGAAAGAAAGTTGTAAATACATTTGTTTTTATTCACTGCAGGTTTCTTGTCGAATAGTTAAACTTGTTTTAAGGAACAATGCACTAGCTACTCTTCGTGGAATTGAAAATCTAAAATCACTTGAAGGGCTTGATCTTTCCTGCAATATCGTTTCCAGCTTCACAGAGTTGGAGATCCTTGCAAGTCTTTCATGTTTACAAAGCTTATGGCTGGAAGGAAATCCAATTTGTTGCGCTCGATGGTATCGAGCGCATGTTTTCAGTTTCTTCTCCAATCCAGAGAAAGTAAGTCAGGGTTTCATAATGTCCATATTGTTTGTTTTATTTGTCTGCAAACAGGTGTAAGAGCTTTGTTGTGCATATTTTTTCCCCTCTTAATAAGTATACTGCTTGTGTCTCTTCTTCAGTTGAAATTAGATGAAAAAGTAATTAGCACAAGGGAGTATTGGGAAAGGCATGTAATTTTTGCAAAAAGGCAAAAACAACCTGCAGGGTATGGTTTCTATTTCCCAGCAAAAGATAATCCCGAAGATGAGAACATTATAAATACAAAGAAGGTAGGTGGCTTTCAAAATTGTTTTTGCTGATTGTGCGTTGATCCTCTTGCAGTTAATAAATATCTTTCTATAATGGAGAATCATTCTTCTACTACTTCTGAAAAGAAGGAAAGGGATTCTTAATCTCCAGTGTCATTGTAGCATGATATTTATGGTCAACAATTAGAAAAAAAACTTCTATAACCCTTTAAATGTTTTCAATTGTAGAAAAAGCATTCTCGTCTTGCTTGTATTGAGGATGAGGAACACAGCAGATATCTCTGCTCAGAAGCTGTTGATCAAGAATCACAGTCTTGTGGTAGTGATAATTTGAGGAAAGAGGAGAACGCCATTTCTGAAAGAGAAACTAAAACCGTCAGTTTGTTCAATAGAGCTGAATGCATGGAGGAGCAGTCTTTCCTGTGGTTGCGAGAATTTGAAGAGTGGATGGATCAGACTTCTGAGGATAAAGTTTATGAAAGCCAGTGTGAAGTGATTGAAGCAGGTCTTGGTAAAGAAAAGTATAAAAAACAAAGGAAATGTCAGAAACCATTTCAGGTAAGCTCCAACTATTTTGCCGACCTTGGACAAACTCCAGAAGGTGGGAGCAGCTCAAACATTTTGGAATCTGACATATCATTTACAGACACCTATATTGATCACCATATTGGTGAATTATTTGATTCTAATGACAGAGCCGTTTTGAAACCCTCAGTGATGAATAATGGCCATGTCTCAATAGCAGAACTAAAAATTGGAGGAGTGAACAATGAGAAAGATCAATTGAGGGTTCATTCAAGGAACCCACAATATCTTTCTCCGTTGGAGGTAAAAGATTACTCTCATTATAGTTCTTCAACTTCCGGAGGTGGTGAGGACATAGAACCAAAAATGAGACAAGGATCATTGACTTCCATCGATGAGATAATAGGGTCACAACCATCCTCAATATACTCTAAGTCACCTCCACATTATCAGGAGGATATGCTGCACCACAGACTGTACTGTGAGGAAGAATTCTTGCAACTATCGGCTGAGTCCCATTCAGTGGGTTCATTGGACAGTGATACCAGTTGTTGTGATGATGCTTCATCTGAATCCAATTCACCCAAATCTGAGCTTGATTATTCACTAATTCAGGCATCCATAAATCAGGTCATCGATGACCAATCAAATGCATTGCTTTATGAAGATAATCACTTTGAGATGAGGCAAGAGAAACCATGCTTAGGAGAGAACAGCATCTCTTCATCTGATTACTGTGCTCAAAATGATTGCAGTCTTGGGAATCATATTTTACCAAACCATATCAAAACATGCTCCCTAAATGATATATCTGCTGATGGTGGTTGTGATATTAATCAACTTGTGAGCCAAGATGCTGCTGACATGGGGAAGCAAGAAGTTAAAAATATGCTTAAGAGAATGTTCATCTCACTTTCAGAAAATTTTGACACTGAACCAGAATTTCAGAAGTCTAATGGAAATTTGGAGGCTGGTAACAATGTCAAGGATGCACATGGGCTGCCAAGTTGCGATGTGAATTTCAACCCCAACGTTTGCAAGGAAGATGCTTTTATTGTGCCACAAGTTTATGATAAAATGTCACCCTTGGCTGGTGCTGACCCTATAGATCAAAACCAGCTCTGTTGACTCTGATATGGATGATTACATAAAAAACATTTTTCACATGAAGATTGTAGATTCAGAATCTTCTGAAACTTGTGAGGAATTGGTTCATTGTGAACGTATATATCAACTTGGGTCTGTCTTTCAGGAGAGGTGAGGTCCATTGTGTCTTTTACATTTCGTTTCCTTCATCTGTTATTATTGTGCTATAAGGCATGCAAATTTATGGCAGAAAATGCTTCACCATTTTTAAGTAGCTTTCTTTTTAATTATAAGGGCACTTCATATGTAAGTTAGATATCCGCTGAAGCATCCTAGAATCTGCAGCCTGCTGGATGTGGTATTTGTTGACCTGACAAGAACAAGAAATCATGCATGACTGGGAAGTCTGATTTGTTCCAAACAAGTTGCAGATTTTTGGTGCTTCATCACTGAATTGATATAAACACATGTATGCTCTTTATGTTTGAATACAATTAGTAGCTTTGAGAAAACATGGAAACTTCATCTGACAATTTAATCTTCAATAACATGGGCTCTGGGGCAAATCCTTGGATGAAACGGTTGGAGTTGGTAGGGCTGAAAGATGGTTTCTAAAATGTTCTTCCGTGCTATTTGTTGCCTTCGTTCTTCCGTGCTATTTGTTGCCTTCGTTCTTCCCTTAGTTGGAGTTGGTAGGGCTGTAAGATGGTTTATAAAATGTTCTTCCGTGCTATTTGTTGCCTTCTTCCTTTCTAATTGTAAGCATAAAATGGAGAACTGTTGAAGTGTTAATCTGGTGTGGAAAGTTCCATTTGAATTGATCATTCCTTGCTGTTTGCATGTGATTGTGATGAAGAGTCTTTTTGCTCCTATACTTGACTGATTAAAAAAAAAGCCTTCCTATGTTCTAATTGATATCATAGTTTGCATAAACTGTTTACAAAAGAATATTAAAAAAAATGTTCTATTATCAATGGTGCCAAAGTATTCCTAACTATTATCATAATCTCCTGATCTTGGTGTTAGTAGCAGGAATTTTTCACCTAGGGTATGGCCTTGCTTCTGACGCTTCGTAGAATCTCTAATGGACCTCAATGCTCCAGCTCCTGGCAGTATTCCATGTACTAAGGATCCAACAACAATTGTCTGCAATACTTTATTGAAGTCCAGATCAATGGGTGAGGTAGGCCTCTCTCTCTCTCATAAGATCTTTTGTTCATTGCTTGAGTGAAAATGCTTCTTAGCTATGGTATGAAAATGCTGATTTTCTTGTAAACAGAACTCCATGCCTGTAGCAGACAGTGAAAATGTGAGAAGTCTGAGATGAGATTCAGTACCTACCTCAAATAGGCAGCCTTTCCCAGAAGCAACAGAAAATACATCAAATATGAGCTCTTCAATATCTTCAGAGTATGCCAACATTCCATCCATAGAAAAGCCAATAAGTGCTGGATGGCATACTGCTTCCAAAAAAATCCTTTCCAAGGGGTGACCTTGGGAAGAGCAGCCAAATACTGCAAATCAGAACAGTTCAAAATCTCTAGTGTCTAATAATGTTTCATCTTCTTAAGTGTCAGCAGCGGTTGGCCGCACTGCATCCTCAAAGAAGTGCTCTTCCAGGCCTGAGGTGAGCATTCATATTCTGCAAAATTCAGAGGACTACGTTTGGAGATCTTTCAACTTTAGAAGACACTTGCATCTCGTCATAGCTCGAGGATCTTTTGTTAGCTTTTTAGAAATGCTTGCATTCCATTTAAGATGCTCCAGCATCTGAGAGCTGTTTTATTGGAGACAATTAATTTGATCAAAGTATTCTGCTTCTAACATAGGTAATGGCTTCTTCTTCATCATCTGCATTGATGAAGCCGACCAAGCCCAGCTTGTAAATGAGCTACGGTAGCTGGATATGAATCGCATTTCAGGTCCATAAGGCCCTCCTCCAAGAACCAATTCCGGATGACGTAGAACCTCCCCAGAGAGGATTTGGACATTCAATCATGGATTATGTTAATCAATTTTCAATTACAGTTTCTGTATCCACTCTGGAGACCATAAGTTGAAGCTGACCTAAGTAATACATTTGGATGGAATTACAAAGCAGTTGTAATTATGCGAGGGATGGTGATCGTTCGCATCTAAACCTTAGACTCTTGGAACATCTTAATGACGAGTACTCAAAAGATCAATTAAGTTTAGGTGATGACCGGTGTGTGACGACTCTAATCGCTGTTCTTTCAATGGTAATAATTCCCGTAGAATGGATCGCACCTTGGTATGCCCCTTCATGGATTCTTTGTATTTCCTTTTTGTATATCATATATTTTGGTGATTGCTGGAAAGAAAAAGCGACATCAAGAATGCTTTTGGATATTATAATTTTGCAACCAATATCATATGTTCCTGAGAAACTTGTCGGTTCGGTTCTAATAAGCTTACTAGAGGGGCGGAAATGCACAATCTCTTTCGGTGGAATGAAAAGGATAGGAAGGGTGCTTTGGTAGTTTCCTTTTCCCCTTTCTTCTAGGAACATTAGACTCAGGTTATGCAATTCTTAGTAAAAAGATCCATCTCTTTTAATAGAACATTTATAATGAAATTGCTTTAGTGAATGCCCTTAAACCTCATACTGCAGTTGCTCTTTTCTGACGAGATATTTGGGACAGCTCATGCAAAGTTTCTCAGGGCTTATCTTTTGGAAGAACCCTTGGATAATGTTGAGGATAAATCCCACTTTCGTCGAAGTCTAGTTCGATGCCCTGCCTAATGCAATCAGAAGTCGTCGAAGAGCTCCTTGGACGCCCAGCAGACGGGTCTTAACCGAACCCTTACAGTCGGCCGAACTGCCCAACCGGCCGAGCTTCTTCGGACTTCTTAGCGGCCGAACTCTTCAGCGGTCGTCCAAACTTCTAGCGATCGAGCTCATTCTGAGCTACTTAGCGGTCGAGCTTCTTGGACCCAGCAGTCAGGCTCTAGCCGAACTCAACCACCGAGCTTCAGTCAGACCCCTGCGAGAACCGAACTCTCTCCGCATCGTTACAGCCAGGTGCCTACGAGAGCCCAACTCCCCTCCAAGCTTTTCCTTCGGTCGGACTTCTTCGAGAGCTGGACTCCTCTCAGACGTCCTTCGGACGGGCCTTAGCCGAACTCCTGAAGTCAGCTGAACTACTTAGCTGTCGAGCTTCTCGAACTCCTAGCGCTCGAGCTCCTTGGACTCCAAGCGGCTGGGCCTTAACAGAATCCCCTAGCGCCCGAACTCCTCGGCGGTCGTCCCTCGGTCGAGCTCCCCAAGCGGCCGTCCCTTCGGTCGGCCGAGCTCCTCCGAATTCCTCTACGACCGAGCTGCTCCCAAGCTTTCTCTTCGGCCGAACTCTCCTATAAGTCTGAACTCCTCTGGCGATGCCACTCTCTCCGTAACCAGTCCCATGCGGCCCACGATTTGCCAGTATGGCTGTCACCAACTACCTGACAATGCCTTCCTCTCTGTACTGAACTTCATGCGGCCCACGATCCGCCAGCATACGGCTGCAACTGTCACCACCAACCCCGCCGCATACGGCACCTCCCCGAGAGACTGACTCTGCCGAACCTTGAGCGGCCCGCCAGCACGCGGCTGTAGCCATCACCATCAAACTCCGCTATAAAAGGGATCCTCCAGATACGCTAATCTCTCTGATCTCTAAGCTCTCCTCTTCTTCTCTAAGCTTCGGAACTCATTCCGAGCACTCCATTCCTGTTGGCCAGAGCTGACTTGATCGTCGGAGGGTCCTGTTGGAGCCACCCCCCACTGGCTCCGGACGGAACTTTGTTTTGCAGGTCTTCGACGACGACCTCATCGACCTCCACTCCAGCAGACTTCGGCGACAATCAGTTTCTTCATCAACAGATTTGCGTTGGAGGAAGGGAATGAATCTCTGAGGTTCTCTTGTTCTTAAAGGAGTGCTCGACGATGATTTTTTTCTTCCCCCTCCGAAGATCTCCCTTTTCTCTCTCGAAGAGAAAAAGCCTCCAGGAGAGCTTCGACTTGGCGATCGGCTCCCGTTGCAGCTCCGGCAGCCCAGTTTCCACACGAAGCCCTCGCAGACATGGAGCAGTTCAACCCGTTGGTCGGGTCCATGGTCCCGCCGAGATGATGCTGGTCGTGCGACAACCTCCAGCGGAAACTTTGCAAGCAAATCCGCCATGAGAACGCGAGGAACCGGCCTTAAGGAAAAGCATTTGGGTATACCGATCGCCCTTAGGAAGAAGAAATGGAGAGCAGAAGTTCCCCACAGAAGGTTTTGCAAGGAAGCAGAATGAAGTTCGATCACGTCCAAGGAGGCGGAATGAAGTTCAGCTACATCCACGACCTCCCCAGTGCAAGTAAGGACGAACTCCACTTCGAGCTTGCCACCAAGAAAGTTCGAATAAAGAAACATGAAGTTCCCCCGCGGAGGGTTTCGTAAGGAGGCAGAATGAAGTTCGGCCGCGTCCACGACCTCCCCAGCGCAAGTGAGGCCGAACTTCGCCTCGAGCTCGCCATCAAGGAAGTCCGACAAAGGGATATGAAGTTCTCCCATAGGTTTTCCAAGGAGATGGAATAAAGCTCGGCGCAAGCAAGGCCAAACTCCCTCTCGAGCATGACTCTAAGGAAGCCCGACAAAGGGACGTGAAGTTCTCCCGTAGAAGGTTGCACAAGAAGTTCGGCCACGTCCACGACTTCCTCAGCACAAGTGAGGCCGAACTCCACCTCGAAGCTCGTCATCGAGGAAGCTCCGACAAAGGGGCATGAAGTTCTCCCACGAAGGATTTCGTGGGAAAGCGGAATGAAGATCGGCGCGAGCAGGAAAGCGAAATGAAGTTCGACGTGAGGAAAGCCGAGCTCCCCCTCGAGCTCGTTGTCAAGCAAGTTCTCCCGCGGAGGGGCTTGTGGGAAAGCAGAATGAAGTTCGGTGCGAGGAAAGCCGAGCTCCCCCTCGAGCTCATCGTCAAGGAAGTCCGGACAAAGAAGCAGGAAGTTCTCCAGTTCGGCACGAGGAAAGTCGGGCTCACAAGAGGAGTATGAAGTCCTCCCACGGAAACTTCCGCGAAAAAGCGGAATAAAGTTCGGTGTAAGCGAGGGAAGAATGAAGTTTTCCCGTGGAATAAAGTTCGGCGCAAGTGAGGCCGAACTCTCCCTAAAATCTCATCATCGGAATGAAGTTCGGTGCGAGTGAGGCCGAACTCCCGCTCGAGTATGTCACCAAGGAAGCCCCCTACAAAGATTTCACACGGGGTGAGACGACGTTCGACCGAGCTCACAATCGCCCCAGGGCAAGCGAGGACTCCCTCTCGAGTATGACTCTAAGGAAGCCCCGACGAAGTGGCGTGAAGTTCTTCCGCAGATTTTTCAAAGGAACGAAATGAAGTTCGGCTACGCTCACGGACTCCCTCCGAAAGCAGGCGGGCCCGAACTCCTCGAACTCGCCATCGAGGAAGCCCCGACAGAGGGGCACGAAGAAGCCCTCCTCCCGAAAGGTTCCGCGACTATGCCCCTCCAACACTATCATCGAAGTGAAGAACCAGCTGCCAAGATGGGTTACAGTCTCCCCCAAGCAAGCGTGATTGAAACAAGTACTGCCTCTGCCATCGCAACCACGGCCATGACACCGAGGAATGCGTCCAGCTCCGAGATGAAATTGAGGAGCTCGTTAGAAAGGGGCGGCTGGGTAAATTTCTCCGGCACCAATCTGAAGCAGGAAAAGATCGGCCAATGGTGCTGCCATAGCCAAAGACGGCAAGAAGCTCGGCGCTGCCATAGCCAGAGACCGTAAGGAGGTCGGCCACCTTACAGCATCATCCACATTACCCCTGGGAGGAGCTTCGTGCATCAGCGATTCGTCGTCTCCCAGCGATAAGAGCTTGCACCAAATTGAGAAGGCCATCATGAGGAGGTCGTCCACCCCGAAATTTATTGCCGAAGAAATGCGGAGGAACAACGCTAGCACGATCTTGAAACACAGAATTTGGGGATGCGCTGCTAGTAACTTCTTTCCAATAAAATTCTTTCCTTTCGATAATATTATTTTTGGATGCGAAAACTATGCGATGACAGAAAAGAAGCAGTCAATAATTGCTACGTTAGGAACAGAAGGAGAACCTCGTCCTAACGCGAGCAACAACCTCGGCTAGAGATAAGATCTCTCCCGAGCGACTGTGGAGAATCTCGGCCAGAGATAAGATCTCTTCCGAGTAAAGGCCTCGTTCACAAAGGATGAGACAGAGGGAGAGGGATGGACGACGGTCCGTATGTGCCCCCACAGTCCGTTAGGAACAGGAGGAGGACCTCGTCCTAACATGAGCAAAGTTGAAGACCTCGTTCACCTTAGACGAGATGGAGGAAGATGGACGACAGTCCGAATGTGCCCCCACAGCTCGTTAGGAACAGGAGGAGAACCTCGTCCTAACGCAAGCAAAGTCGAAGGCCTCATCCATAAAGAACGAGATGGGGGGAGAGGCACGGACGACGGTCCGTATGTGCCCCCACAGTCCGTTAGAAATAGGAGGAGAACCTCGTCCTAACACGAGCAAAGTCAAAGACCTCGTTCACCTTAGATGAGATGGGGGGAGAGGCTCGGACGACAGTCCGTATGTGCCCCCACAGTTTGTTAGGAATAGGAGGAGAACCTCATCCTAACGCGAGCAAAGTCGAAAAGCCTCATTCACCTTAGACGAGATGGGGGGAGAGGCTCGGACGACGGTCCGCATGTGCCCCCATAATCCGTTGGAAATAGGAGGAGGACCTCGTCCTAACGTGAGCAAGGTCGAAGGCCTCATACACCTTAGATGAGATGGGGGAGAGGCTCGAACGACGGTCCGCATGTGCCCCCACAGCCCATTAGAAATAGGAGGAGGACCTCGTCCTAACGCGAGCAAGGTCGAGAAGGCCTCGTTCACAAAGGACGAGATGGGAGGAGAGGCGCGGACGACGGTCCGTATGTGCCCCCACAGCTCGTTAGGAATAGAAGGAGAATCTTATCCTAATGCGAGCAAAGTCGAAGGCCTCATTCACCTTAGATGAGATGGAGAGAGAGGCTCGAACGATGGTCCGCGTGTGCCCCTATAGCCCATTGAGAATAGGAGGAGGACCTCGTCCTAACGCGAGCAAGGTCGAAGACCTCGTTCACCTTAGATGAGACAAAGGGAGAGGCTCAGACGACGGTCCACATGTGCCCCATAGTCCGTTAGGAACAAAAGGAGGAACCTCATCCTAATGCGAGCAAAGGTCGAAGGCCTCGTTCACCTTAGACGAGACGGAGGGAGAGGCTCAGACGATGATCCGCGTGTGCCCCTACAGTCCATTGAGAACAGGAGGAGGACCTCATCCTAATGCAAGCAAGGTCGAAGGCCTCGTTCACCTTAGACAAGATGGAGGAAGAGGCTCGGACGATGGTCCGTGTGTGCCCCCACAGCTCGTTAGGAACAGGAGGAGGACCTCATCCTAACGCGAGCCAAGATCGAAGGCCTCGTTCACCTTAGACGAGATGGAGGGGAGAGGCTCGGACGACGATGGTCCGCGTGTGCCCCCACAGCCCGTTAGGAATAGGAGGAGGACCTCATCCTAATGCGAGCAAAATTGAAGACCTCGTTCACCTTAGACGAGATGGGGGGAGACGGATGACGGTCCGAATGTGCTCCCACAGCGCGTTAGAAACATGAGGAGAACCTCATCCTAACGCGAGCAAAGTCGAAGATCTCATCCACAAAAGGATGAGATGGGGGGAGAGGCACGGACGACGGTCCGTATGTGCCCCCATAGCCCGTTAGAAACAGGAGGAGAACCTCGTCCTAATGCGAACAAAGTCGAAGACCTCGTTCACCTTAGACGAGATGGGGGGAGAGGCTCAGATGACGGTCCGTATGTGCCCCCATAGCCTGTTAGGAACAGGAGGAGAACCTCGTTCTAATCGAGCAAAGTCGAAGACCTCATTCACCTTAGACGAGATAGGAGGAGAGGCTCGGACGATGGTCCGCGTGTGCCCCCATAGCCCGTTGGAAAATAGAAGGAGGACCTCATCCTAACGCGAGCAAGATCGAAGGTCTCGTTCACCTTAGACGAGACAGAGGGAGAGGCTCGGACGACGGTCCGCATATACCCCCACAGTTCGTTAGAAATAGAAGGAGGACCTCGTCCTAACGCGAGCAAGGTCGAAGATCTCGTTTACCTTAGACGAGATAAGGGGAGAGGCTCGGACGATGGTCCGCGTGTGCCCCCATAGCCCGTTGGAAAACAGAAGAAGGACCTCGTCCTAACGCGAGCAAGGTCGAAGGCCTCGTTCACCTTAGACGAAATGAGGGGAGAGGCTCGAACGATGGTCCGCATGTGCCCCCACAGCCCGTTAGGAACAGGAGGAGGACCTCGTCCTAACGCGAGCAAGATCGAAGGCCTCGTTCACCTTAGACGAGATGGGGGGAGAGGCTCGGACGACGGTCCGCATGCGCCCCCATAGTCCGTTAAGAACAAAAGGAGGACCTCGTCCTAACGCGAGCAAGGTCGAAGGCCTCGTTCACCTTGGATGAGACGAGAGGAGAGGCTCGGACGACAGTCCGCATGTGCCCCCACAGCCCGTTAAGAATAAAAGGAGGACCTCGTCCTAACGGGAGCACCCGCATCAATCTCGACTGCAAGAGATAAGATCTCTCCCAAGCAACCATGACAACCTCGGCTGGAGAGCTTCAACTTTAACCTCAGCTGGAGAGTTTCAGCTTCGACCTCGGCTGGAGAAAGCAACCGTGACAACCTCGGCTGGAGAGCTTCAATTTCGACCTCGGTTGGAGAAAGCAATCATGACAACCTCGGCTGGAGAGTTTCAGCTTCAACCTTGGCTGGAGAAAGCAACCGTGACAACCTCGGCTGAAGAGCTTCAACTTCGACCTCGACTAGAGATAGGGTCTCTTCCGAGCCACTGGGCCAACCTCGGTTGGAGAGCTTCAACTTCGACCTCGGCAAAAGATAGGATTTCTCCCGACCGACTGAGACAACCCCGGCTAGGGATAAGGTCCGCGACAAGCTCGGCCAGAAATAAGATTGGAGATAATCCCAACTGCAGATTAGATCCCTCCCGAGCATCCGTACTAGCCATGGCAGGAGATGAAATCTTCCCCGAGTTTCGACCCAAACCAGCGCGGAACTCAGAAGAAGACTTCGGCAGTCGTCTTTTCTACACTCCCTTCCTTCGAGTTTCGAACTCGAAAGTGGGGGGGCTAGTATAGGAGATAAACCCCGCTCCCACCGAAGTCTAGTTCGATGCCCTGCCTAATGCAACCAGAAGCCATCGAAGAGCTCCTTGGACGTCCAGCAGACGGGTCTTAACCGAACCCTTACAGCCGGCCGAACTGCCCAGTCGATCGAGCTTCTTCGGACTTCTCAGCGGCCGAACTCCTCAGCGATCGTCCAAACTTCTAGCGACCGAGCTCATTCCGAGCTACTTAGCGGCCGAGCTCCTTAGACCCAGTAGCCGGGCTCTAGTCGAACTCAACCGTCGAGCTTCAGTCAGACCTCCGCGAGAACCGAACTCTCTCTGCATCGTTACAGTCAGGCGCCTACGAGAGCCCAACTCCCCCCAAGCTTTTCCTTCGGTCGGACTTCTTCGAGAGCTGGACTCCTCTCAGACGCCCTCCGGACGGGCCTTAGCTGAACTTCTGAAGTCGGCCGAATTACTTAGCGGCCGAGCTCCTCGAACTCCTAGCGCCCGAGCTCCTTGGACTCCAAGCGGTCGGGTCTTAACAGAATCCCCCAGCGCCCGAACTCCTCGGCGGTCGTCCCTCGGTCGAACTCCCTAAGCGGCCGTCCCTTCGATCGGCCGAGCTCCTCCGAATTCCTCTACGATCGAGCTGCTCCCAAGCTTTCTCTTCGGCCGAACTCTCCTACAAGTCCGAACTCCTCTGGCGACGCCACTCTTTCTGTAACCAGTCCCATGCGGCCCACGACTTATCAGTATGGCTGTCACCAACCGTCTGACAACGCCTTCCTCTCCATACCGAACTCCATACGGTCCACGATCCGCCAGCATACGGCTGCAGCTGTCACCACCAACCCTGCCGCATACGGCACCTCTCCGAGAGACTGACTCCGTCGAACCTCGAGCGGCCCGCCAGCACGCAGCTGCAGCCATCACTATCAAGCTCCGCTATAAAAGGGATCCTTCAGATACGCTAATCTCTCTGATCTCTAAGCTCTCCTCTTCTTCTCCAAGTTCCGGAACTCATTCCAAGCACTCCATTTTTGTTGGCTAGAGCTGACTTGATCGTCGGAGGATCCTATCGGAGCCACCTCGCCTCCGACTCCGGACGAGACTTTATTTTGTAGGTTTCCGACAGCGACCTCATCGGCTTCCACTTCAGTGGACTCTGATGATGACCAATTTCTTCGTCAACAGATAACAAACCATGTGAAGGCACCCCAAATAGACCATACCAAGTAACAACAGGGAAGCAGAGTCGAGATCGCCTAAAGCTGCTTCTATTTCTTTTCCCTTTTTCCGTAGCATATATGTATGCAAGGATTGACGTAGTGCCTTTTCATTAGGAAATGTAAAGTGATACATCAAAAGAGGCCTTGTAGAGACAGGAGGGAAAGGAGGCAAAGAAACTATTCTTTGAGAACTATAGCAACATTCGTTCCAACAGGAATTAAAGAAAGCAATGCATTCTAGCATCTCTATCTATGATGTCAAGTAGAGCTAATCAATGCTTTTAAAGAACAAAACATCTCCTTAATGCCTGGAATTCACCCAATCACCATCGAATGGTTTAAACTTGGGTTGTCGGAAAAGCTCTCTGTAGTCTCCAACGAGGTGCTGAAGTATTCAGTGATCCCACTGATCATTCTGTCATCCATGGCAAGTTTCTGAAGTAACCCAGGGATGGGTGGCATGCTGACACTCGAAAGTCCTTGCAATTGTTGAACAACCTGTCCCATCGCCGGCCTTCTGCTCTCTTGATCCTGAATACACCAACAAGCAATTCTGCAAGCTCGGCTGAGCTCTTCCACTTTAGCATAGCCCTCCAACTTCCCATCTAGCAAGCAAAGAACGTCACCTTCATGGAGTTTGAGCGCAGCCCAGAGAGGGAAGTAAACAACTTTCCCATCATCTGATCTGTCCGTGTTTCGCCTGCCTGAGATCATTTCAAGAAGCATCAAACCATAGCTATAGACGTCAGCTTTCGGAGTGACAGCAGAGCCGCAGAGCCATTCCGGTGCTAGATAGCCAATGGTACCTCTCATAGTCGTCAGCACCCGGCTAAATTCACGGCTGATGAGCTTTGCCATACCAAAATCTGCAATCTTTGGACACATATCCACATCCAAAAGAATATTTTCAGGCTTGATGTCACAGTGTATGATGCACTCCCTGCATTTCTCATGGAGATAGGCCAATCCTCTTGCCACCCCCAGCGCAATTTGGAACCTCTGATCCCAGTTTAAGGTTTCAGAACAATCATCAAACAGATATGAATCTAGTGAGCCCCTCGGCATATAATCATAAACCAGTAGTCTTCTATCACCTTCAGAGCAGAATCCACGAAGGCGAACAAGATTGACATGGTGGATCATCCCAATTGAGCTTAATTCTGTTCTGAATTGCTTCTCCTCCTGTGGAAGATGATGGAGTTTCTTAACAGCTATGGCAGTCGAGTCTGGCAGAATTCCCTTGAACACTGTCCCAAAACTTCCTTGGCCAAGCTTCTGTGAGAAGTCCTTGGTGGCCTTCCTCATGACTTTGTAATCAAACATGACCAGAAAACCTTGAGCTGCCTCCGAAGCTCCGACCATGGAGCTCCTGCGGAATTTCCGAAGCAGCACCAAAACAATGCTGCTGATAAGAGCGAAACCTGCCACTGAACTAAGGATGACGGCCACAGCATGCTTAAATCGCTTCTCGGAATTAGGCGTCACCAGCTCCGAAGCTGCAAGACGAAGATAAAGAACTCCTGATCCTCCTCCACCGGTCGGACTATAAGACAACCTTTTGAGGTTTAGAATCACACCTTTCCACACTAAACACCCATTGTCATAAGCATAAGCAACACAAGAACAATTGCTCAAGCAGGCGACTTCACACTCCTTTGCACTGCCCACACCCTCAGCAAAAGGCTCAGGAGTAGCTGGGAGCTGCACATTGGATAGCTGCAGGAATCCATCTTTTTCTCCACAGAGCAATGGGGCTCTTCTGACACACCCTCTGGTGTAGTCGCCCAAATTCCCTTCTTCCATGGACTGCGGCTCAAAGCCTTGCAAACACTTGCAGGAGGGAGAGCTGAAGTTGCTGCAGCTACTGAAGGGCCCGCAGAGTGCGTACACATCACATGGATCGCCTGGAAAAACGCAGTGCAATAGCCACTCCTTCATATCATTGTTCCATAGCCACCTCTTCATTTGGCCCGTGGAATCTAACACGAAGTTTGCGATAACAGAGCTATCTTGAACAAGATAAGTCATGGAGCTTTGGTTCACCCCTGCAACATAGCTGAAGCTGTACAAGTTGTGCATGGCTGGGGTTCCAGTAAAGAACAGTATGTCCGGACTACCAGAAGGCCAGTACTGTTCGTTCCTGTTCGTCAGTAAGGAGAAATGCATGGCTCCCTCTGGGCTGACCTCACCAGAGAACAGCCCAGATGAAGGATCTTCTGAATTCCTCCATGAGGTGAGGATACGGTCTTCTTTGCCGAGTTTATTGGACACCAACTTCGCACCAGGGAGCCAGGTATTTGTCGGGTGATCAAAGCTTTGCCAAGAGACATGGGAGTTGTTGGAATCATCTTTTAAGATGAGGTTGCCATTGTCGAGAAGCACTGCGACTGTGGAGTCCGAAGGAGTGAAGGTTGAATTGGATGACCAGATGATGATTTTTGGGTGTGTAATAAGGACTAGATTACCATCTTTCGAGAGTTTTAGCTCTGAAGATGAAGTGTTAAAGATAGGTCTCTCCCTGTTCGCTACCCAAACTACGGTTCGTATCGAGATTTTCTTGTACCAAATGCCTATATAATGCTTGTGAGTGTTACCTGGAGTGAAGAAACCAAGTTCGAAGTTGCCAGATTGGGATACTATGGTCTGGTTTCCTGAGAGAGATTGGCCTTGTCTGAGGGTATCAGCTGTGAAGTGGAGTTGGGCACTATAGGAGAAGAAAAGAAAGAAAAAAAGCAACAGAAGGGTGGTGAACAATGGCCTGCTTCTGTTCGCCATCTTTGAAGAATCATATCCCGTAGGGGGACTTATGGAGAGGTAGAAGAGCACTAGCTGGCGTTGCTCGGTAGAAAGGCAAGGTCATATCATGCCTTGATTTTTTTATGTTCCTTAATAGTTAATGCACACAGCTTGACTTCTCCAGGAAAATATAAAGATATAAGAGATGTTTGATCGAAGGAAGTTGGGATCTCGAATCAAAATAGGAATTATTGGTCATTTTTATTTTAATCATCTAGTTGAAAAAAGTTTAATTTTGATTTCGAAGAATCAAAAAATAATCATTCAATTTATCTAAAATTTAATTCACATTCTTCTCCGAAGATTTAAATTTTTATTATAATTTTGATTTCAATTATAAACTAAATATTTTGAAAGATTTAACAATTTTGATTTCAATTCTAATCTATTCGGGTTCTTATTCCATTTCTGATTTCGATCATGAATTAAACATCTCTATGGTGCCAATGCACAAGTCTTGATTCCCGATGATCCACTAGTTGATTTCGGATGTTCTTGGCTTTCATTACCTTCTTTTCATTATTTTACTCTTCCGAAGAGAGAAGACGGATTGCTTCATGCACTAAAGTCTTCAATTTCGCCATCACCCGATAAAAGAAGTGCGAATTCTCTGATGTCCCACCTACCCTGTTGAGGTGGGGCTCTGCATTTGACCCACCTACTCTCTGGATAAATTAATAATAACAAAAATACCCACCCACTCTATAAAAAATAATAATAACAAAAATCCTAGAGTAAGGAGAGATGCCTTTTGAATTCATATCCTCTCCATTTCAAATTTTCTGCTGTTCTTGTATCATGCGCAGCTAGTGATGCATTAGAGAACTCCTGAGCAAGTGGCGCGGAAGCCAAATCTTTCTTTATTTGTCCATTACGACAAAATCCAGAGTAAAGAAAGACGCATGTCTAAGGGTTTATATCACCGCAGCCAAAGTCAATGAAGAGGTTTATGAACATATGCATAGTCAAAATTTTTGACCCTGCGAGTAGCAAATTCCGTAACTCCAGGTCATATTTCGTGTTCTAGCATTGGCTTTAGTTTTTGACAAAAAAAAAAAAAAAAAAAAGAGGCTTTGGTCGTATTCTATTTTTTAAAGTCAACGTGAGCCTCCAACAATAATGGGAGACTAGGCAGGAGTCAGCAACAACGTCTGTAAATTTATATATCATGGATTAAAAAAAAGAAGAACATTAAGCAGGTTGTGCATGGAAAAGTCAACCAGCGTAACTGTGACTTATCCTGGATATTATTCGAGCTCTATTCTCTACCGGACGCTGTAAGATGTCAATGGAATAATAAAGTGGCCTTTTGGATGTTACTTCACTGGCCCATACGTCCTGCAGTTGACTTTATGGTACTGATCAAAGTTTTAGTAATTATCTGCCCTTCACTTTTCTCTCCCATGCGATTACCCGCAAGCTTTTGCCCAAAGTCTCCTGTTGAATGATTCTCAATCGTTTTATTGTTATACGAAAGGTTTTCATGGTTCTGGTCACGTGCCAATGACTCCTACGGGTGCATGCTTATCATCAATATTTAGAAAAGAATTTTATAAAAAGATGTGGAGATTTCAGCTTTTATGACTCAAGGATTTTTTCACTCGCATCTTCGGAAGAGAAAAAAAAAAGAATAGAGAAAAAAATAAATATATTTTTTAAATTTTTTATTAAAGAAATGGAAAGAAAACAATCCTTTAAAATCTATAATTTTTTTTTAAAAATCTAATAAATTTGAAGAAAAAAGAAAAGAGAGTAAGTGAATTTTATTCCTCTAATAATAAAAAATCAAGTTAATATTTCATCTAAATCATAGAGTTTATTTTACATCCATTTTAAAATAGAAAAGCTTTTTTATTTAGCTGCTCTAAACCTCCCGATTTAGATTCTTAAGAATTAAAAAATAGAGAAAAAATAGAAGAAAATTCAAGAAAAATCAAAGAAAAACAAAAAAAAGATCGAAAGGTAAGGCCTTTTTCTATGGATTATTTTTTTCTTTAAATTTGTTATTATAGTTATGTTCAAGGATATAAGAGTAAATAAAAATTATAACATTATTTTTTTCTTTCTTTTTTGCTTCCAAACAAGTAGAAAAGAAATTATTTTCTCTTCTTTCTTTAAACTCTTAGAAAAAGAGAAATATACTTTCTTTTTTTTTTCTTCTCTCTCTTTACTAATATTTCCTTTTCTTTTTCTTTCTTCCCCAATCTCCCAAACAAGGCCTAAGTCTGTAGCAAAATTCATAAACATTAAAAATTTTAGAGTAAATTATAAAAAGTATCCTGAGTTTAGATTTAAACTATACTTATATCCAGAAATTTAAAAAATCTATCATTGTATTCTTGAGATTTAATTTTAACTTACAAAAATCTTCTGAAAGGTTAAAATGTGGGTTAAAAATAAATCTCAACAATATAATGATAGATTTTTCAAACTTTTGGATATAAGTATAATTTATACCTAAGCTCAGAAGGATTTTGATAATTTATCCAAAATTCTTTATTCATAAATCATGATATATAAAACAAACATATTGCTTTGTTACATATATAATAAAATTATGATTCATAATAGAAAATGAACCCCTCAACTAATGTTGAAAGCAATATTGGAACAGAAATAGCAAATCCTCCAACAAGTAGTCCTTAAAAACATGATAAAGAATAATCTTGGCTTCCTTAAAAGTTACATTTTATAAAATTATATAATTTCAATTTCTTATATGATGGGTTCTTTGATTAGATGGAGAATAGACAAAGCAATTATCAGTTTGTTTGGAAAACCCGCAACGATTAGGACATTTCAGAGAAATCACAAACAGCAAGGAAACATACTTTTGAATAGATGATTGGATGATATTGTTTAGGCTCGGAGTAACGAGCAAAGCCAGGTAATTCTGTATGAAAAATAGAACCACTTATTTTTTTTGGCCAAATGTGAACATGATATTTCACACACAAAAGGTGGTGCAAGGAGCAGTGGGGGACAGGTATACCATCGGCTTTCATCAACACGATACAATGTTCTGTTACTAAAAAAGTTAAGGATAATATTGGGACAAGTGATATATTATTTAGGAGAGACCATATCTACTTCTCTGGATTCCGAAATCAATAAAATAATAAAATATTTTAAATTATCTAGATCACAGTCAGTGGATTTTTAATTTAGATGTTGTAAGTGAAAATGGACACAAGGCCTACAAGGCTTGCTGGTATGGATCATGAAGCCCATGGATATCAGAAATTACGTCAGAAGAGGATTAGTGGTGTCTAGGTTCATGGAATGTTAATAAAGGATAAAGACTGGTTTAACTAATCTAGGAGTTTGTTAGAGTTGCTATTAGATTTTGTTCAAGCACGAGGAAGATATTGCATGACGATGAGACTTGTGATAGTGAAAATTTCTTTCTCTTCTCATTCAGTTCTTCTCTCATTCTCCCTTTCCTTTATAGTCCTTATTTTCTTCATGGTATCAAAGTTGGTCTTGTTTCATCACCGAACATCAATTTGCCACGTACGTGGCCACGCAAAATAAGTTGGATGGTAGATTTTGGTGCTGCTTATCATGTCACGGACAATCTAGGTACTCCATGTACTGGTACAAATAAAATTGTAGTTGGTGATGGTAATACTCTCTCTATTGGTTCTGCTTTTTTAAATACTGGGAAGCAATAGCTTAAAATTTCTAATATATATTGTTCCTAAATTCAAGAAAAACATCATTGCTCAACTAGTTGATCAATTTGATTATTCATGTTTGTTCGCTAACAATAAACTCTTGGTGAATGACAAATGGGGGAAAGTACTCGTTAAGGGAGCAAGGCATGGCAATCTTAGGATGATGAGAAGTTGGAAGCAGCTTCGATGGCAATACAAAATGTTTCCGCAGAAACCTGGCATCTTAGATTAGCACATTCAAGTCTACATGTGTTGGAGTATCTTAGGAAGTATGATGCCTTGCCTTCATGCGAAAAAATAGACAAAATTTGTTTGTAAAGGATGCCAATTTGGTTTCTAATGCAATAAGAGGCCAGCTGCTTGAGGTTTCTTAAACTATTGCATGCAGATCTTTTGGTTTCATCATAATTATGTTTAATATCTGGTTCTCATTATTATTTGAGCTTGGCAGATGACTGTAGTCGATTTACCTGAATTTTCTTCTTGGAAAATAAATCTGAAATTCTTTCATTATTTCAAAAGTTTCATGAGTTTGTCGCAGAACATTATCAACAAAGGATTAGATTCCTAAGAAGTGATAATGCTAAAGAATTTAACTCAGCCTCTTTCACATATTTGTGTCTCAAGAATGGGATTAAACGGTAATTTTGCCGTCCTTACACGTGTTGCAACTAGCCTTAACTCCTATTAGCTCTTCTAAGCAAGAGGCAAACTATTATCAAATCCAGAATATTTTAGAAGTTTAGTGGGAGCATTATAATATCTCACTTTCACCAAGCCTGATATTACATTTACGGTAAATCAGGTTTGTCAGTACATGCATGAGCCTATAGAAACTCATCTCAAGACTACCAAACGTATCTTGAGATATATTAAAGAAACTATTACTGATGGTCTTTTTTAAAGCAACTCAATCTTATTACCTATATAGATGTAGATTGGAGAGGTGATCCAGATACTCCAAGGTCTTTTCTTTGCAGGTTGCTTGATCTCTTGGTGCAGCAAGAAACAAAAAACTATTTTCAAATCAAGTATAGAGGCTGAGTATAGGGTAATGTCCACAACTGCAGGTCACATTGCCTGGTATTGATATCTCCTTCAAGAACTGTAATTTAGAGTTCAACATGTTTTTCTTATGTATGATAACCAAGAAGCACTTAAGCTTGGTTTCAATCCAATTTTGCACGCTCGGAGTAAATACATGGAATTGGACTATCATTTCATCAGAGAAATGATTGAGCGCGCTAATAGCTTGTATCGAAATTTGTGCCTTCTTTACTTCAATTAGTAGATATTTTTACCGAAGGCCTATCTGCTCCTCAACACAGATTCTTGGCTAACAAATTGTCTTTATATCATAAAGACATTTGTTTCAAGGGGTATGTAAGCGAAGATGGACTTCTAGATAGTCAAAACAGGAGGCCTACAAGGCCTGCTGGTATGGATCGTGCAGATTATGAAGCCCATGGATAGCTCAAGGCCTACAAGGCCTGCTGGTATGGATCGTGCAGATGATGAAGCCCATGGATATCAAAAATTAAGTTAGAATAGGACTAGAGGTATCTAGGTTTATTGAATGTTAATAAAGGATAAAGACTGGTGTAACTAATCTAGGAGTTTGTTAGAGCCGTTATTAGATTCTGTTGACCATACGAGAAAAACATTGTATCAATATTCAAAAGGCTTATCTATAATAAAAATTTCTATCTCTACTCATTTAGTTCTTCTCTCATTCTCTATTTTCTTCGTAATCCTAATTTTCTTCGGATATTACTTTATTAATTTTTTGATATAGTATGTTTTATCTGTCTTAGGTTACGTTTGATAGCCAGTAATCTATCCAGATTATTGATAATTTAAAAGAATCCCATCAAATTATCATATTTGGTATACCTTTTAGGTTGGTAATCCAGATTGTTAGATAATCCACGTTATCTCTCATGAGATAATCTGTATTACCAATAGGATGGGTGGCTATCCAGATTACCAAACATTTGATAATCTAATAATGACAAGTTTGAACGAAAATGCCCTCGTAAAAAAGTATATATAATATAATATTATATTAAATTATAATAATAATATAATATAATATAATATAATATAATATAATAATATTATAATATATATTAAAATATAATATATTATAATATATAATATATAATATATTTATTATAAATATAATATATATAATATAATAATATTATTATATAATAATATTTTATAATATAATATTATGTTATATCATAATATAATATAATATTATTATTGGTGCGGAATCTGGTTGACATCGGATCGAACTAGAGTAGAGGAGGACGAGGTTGCCCCTAGTGACCTGCAAAAAAAGTCCCATCCGGAGTCGATGGTGGTGGCTCCGGTAGGACCCTCCGACGGTCAAGTTAGCTCTTCTGGCCAACAGAAATGGAGTGCTCAACAATGAGAAGTGAGCTTAGAGTTTTAGAGGGAAGAGGAGAGCTTCTAGAAAATATATCTGGAGGGTCCCTTTTTATAGGAGGAGCTTGTAGCGGGTTGATGGTGATGGCCATACAGTCCGATCGTGGGCCGCTCGGGGCCGCATGGAGTTCGGTACGGAGAGAAAGGCATTATCAGGTGGATAGTGATAGCCATACTGGTGGGTCGTAGGCCGCATGGGGCTAGTTATGGAGAGAGTGGTGTCGCCAGTAGTGGTGGCCATGTCGTCCGGTCGTATCGCCTGTGACAGATTGATGGCAATAGTTCGTCGAAATTTAATAGTCGTAACTCTAAGAAAGCAAGCATTGATTGGTGGACTTCGGCATGTATCAATTTTAGAGAAGTTCAAACTCCTAAAGGAGTTCGACTGAAGAGAAAGCTCGGAAGGAGTTCGGCTCCTATAGAAGTTCGGTCGAAGAAGAAGCTTGGAAGGAGTTCGGCTCTTGTAAGCGTCTGATTGGAAGAGCGCGGATGGAGTTCGGCTCTCGTAGGCGTCCGGCTGGAGGAGTGTAGAGGAAGTTCGGTTCTCGTGGGAGATCGATTGGAGCTTGACCGTTGAAAAGTTTGATCGGCTGAAGGAGTTCGGCTAAGACTCGATCGTTGGAGAGTTTGAAAGGAGCTCGACCGTTGAGGAGTTCGGAAGGAGCTCGATCGCTGAAAAGTTTGATCGGTTGAAGGGATTTAGCTAAGACTCGACCGCTGAAGCTCTTCCATGGTTATCGATTGCATTAGATTGAGCGTCGGACTGGACTTTGGCAGGAGCGGGATTTATCTCCAACAATAGTCCCCCCCACTCTCGAGTTCGAAACTCGAAGGAAGGGAGTGCAGAAAAGGCGACTGCCGAAGTTTTCTTCTGGGCTCTATGCCGGTTTAGGTTGAAGCTCGGGGGAAATCTCATCTCCAGCTAAAGTTGATGTTGAAGTTGAAGCTCGGAAGAGATCTCATCTCCAACCGAGGTTGAAGTTGAAGTTAAAGTTCGGGGGAGATCTCATCTCCAGCCAAGGTTAAAGTTGAAGTTAAAGCTCGGGGGAGATCTCATCTTCTATAGTCGAGGTTGACTCGGGGGAGATCTTATCTCCTGCAGTCGAGGTTGACTCGAGGGAGATCTTATCTCCTGCAGTCAAGGTCGAAGCTTGGGGGAGATCTTATTTCCTACAGTCGAGGTTGGCACGATCGCTCGAAAGAGATCTTATCTCTAGCCGAGATTGACTCGGACGCTCGGAAGAGATCTTATCTCTAGCCGAGGTTGTCACGGTCGCTCGGGAGAGATCTTATCTCTAGCCGAGGTTGACTCGAGTGCTCGGAAGAGATCTTATCTCTAGCCGAGGTTGGTTCGGTCGCTCGGAAGAGATCTTATCTCTAGTCGAGGTTGGCTCGGGCGCTCGGAAGAGATCTTATCTCTAGCCGAGGTTGACACGGGTCGCTCGGAAGAGATCTTATCTCTAACCGAGGTTGACTCGGGCGCTCAGAAGAGATCTTATCTCTAGTCGAGGTTGGCACGGTCGCTTGGAAGAGATTTTATCTCCAGCCGAGGTTGGCTCGGGCGCTCGGAAGAGATCTTATCTCTAGCCGAGGTTATCGCGGTCACTCAGAAGAGATCTTTTCTCTAGCCAAGATTGGCTCAGGTGCTCGGAAGAGATCTTATCTCTAGCCGAGGTTGACACGATCGCTCGGGAGAGATCTTATCTCTAGCCGAGGTTAACGCGGTCGCTTGGAAGAGATCTTATCTCTAGCCGAGGTTGTCATGGTTGCTTGAAAGAGATCTTATCTCTAGCCGAGGTTGATGTAGACTTTGAAGCTCGGTCTTCGACTTTACTCGCGTTAGGATGAGGTTCTCCTTCTGTTCCTAATAGGCTATGGGGGTGCATAAAGGCCGTCGTCAGAGCCTCTCCCTCCATTCCATTCTAAATGAATGAGGTCTTCGACTTTGCTCGCATTAGGATGAGGTTCTCCTCCTATTTCTAACGGACTGTGGGGGCACATAAGGACCGTTGTCAGGGCCTCTCCCCCATCCCATTCTAAAATGAACGAGGCCTTCAACTTTACTCGCGTTAGGATGAGGTTCTCCTCATATTTCTAATGGGCTGTGGGGGTGCATAAAGGCCGTTGTCAGAGCCTCTTCCTTCATCCCATTCTAAATGAACGAGGCCTTCGGCTCGCATTAGGACGAGGTTCTCCTCTTATTTCTAACGGACCGTGGGGGCGCATAAGGGCCGTTGTCAGGGCCTCTCCCCCCATCCCGTTCTAAATGAACGAGGCCTTCGAAGCTCAGAAGAGATCTTATCTCTAGTCGAGGTTGATACGGACGCTCGGAGGAGATCTTATCTCCTGCAGTCGAGGTTGGCCCGAACCCTCGGAGGAGATCTTATCTCCTACAGTTGAGGTTGATGCGGACGCTCGGGGGAGATCTTATCTCCTACAGCTGAGGTTGGCCCGAACCCTCGGGAGAGATCTTATCTCTCATAGCCGAGATTGATGTAGGCGCTCGGGAGAGATCTTATCTCCTGCAGTCGAGATTGGCCCGATCGCTCGGAGGAGATTTTATCTCCTGCAGTCGAGGTTGATGCGGGCGCTCGGGGGAGATCTTATTTCCTGTAGCCAAGGTTGGTCCAAACCTTCGGGGGAGATCTTATCTCCTGCAGCCAAGGTTGATACGGGTGCTGGTCCGAACCCTCGAGGGAGATCTTATCTCCTGCAGTCAACGTTGATGTGGACGCTCAGGGAAGATCTTATTTTCTGCAGCCGAGGTTGGCCCGAACCCTCAGGGAAGATCTTATCTCCTGCAGTCGAGGTTGATGTGGACGCTCGGAGGAGATCTTATCTTCTGTAGTCGAGGTTGGCCTGGTCGCTCGGAGGAGATCTTATCTCCTACAGCTGAGGTTGAAGGACTTTGATCGGCTCATGTTAGAATAAGGTTCTCCTCCTATTCCTAACATGGCTACTATTAACTGCTTCTTCCCTGTCATCACGTAGTTTTGCACTAAGAAATAATATTATCGAAATGAAAGAATGTTATTGAAAGAAAGTTACTGGCAGCGCATTCTCAGATCGTGGGAGCGTTGTTCCTCCAAGTTCCTTCAGGCGATAAGTTTCGGGATCTGATAACCTCCTCTATTTTGCGCTAGCCTTCTCAATTTGGAACAAGCTTGACGTGGCATCGATGATATGGGAGGCGACCGACCTTTTTGTTGTTCCTAGCTATGGTAGCACCCTTGGCCGATCTTCTCCTATTTTAAATCGGCGTCTGAGGAATCGACCTAGCTGGCCTCTCCTGATGAGCTTCTCAATTTCGTCTTGGAGGTGAATGCATTTTTCAGTGTCATGGTCATGGTCGCGATGATAAAGATAGAACTTATTAGGATTATGCTTGCTGGGACGGGAATGCATTCTCTCCGGTCTCGAAAGTTGTTCCCTGATTTTCATCAGTACTTGGGCTTTTGGATCATTAAGGGAGGCATAATTGTGAAATCTTCATTGGGAAGAACCTCGACGCTGGGGAGAACCTTCTATCGGGGCCGGCGCCCTTCCGTCGGGGCTTCCGCGCCCCCAAGCCCGAGGGGGAGTTCGGAAACGCGGTCGAGCTTCACTCAACTTTCCTTCTTCGACGGGCCTGCCCAGCCCATCGATTCGCCGCTAACCACCGAATTCATCATCTTTGGCCCTGAAGGCCTCTTCAGCTTGGGCATATCCCTCGGTCCGAGCCAGCAGATCGGCAAAGTCCCTTGGATACTTCTTCTCCAGGGAGAACAGTAAATCATTCTTCTGAAGGCCGCCCTTGAGAGCGACCATGGCGACTGATCGGTCTAGGTCCCGGACCTCCAATACCATGACGTTAAATCAGGTGACATAAGCTCGGATGAATTTTTTCTGCTTCTGCTTGACATTCGTCAAGGAATCCAAACTTCGGCGCGGACGTCGATTGCTGATGAAGTGAGCCACAAACTGATGGCTCATATGGTCAAACGAGAAGATCGTGCCCAGCCTTAACGTCGAGTATCAGTTTCTCACTGCTCCCTTTAAGGTAGACGGAAAGGCTCGGCATAATATGGCGTCTGATATACCATGGAGTAGCATCATGGTCTGGAAGGCCTCTAGATGATCAACTGGATCAGAAGTTCCATCGTAGCTTTTGAATTGAGGGAGCTTGAAGTTCGGCGGGATGGGCTCTTGCATAATTCGGAGGGAGAAAGGAGGATCGGTGCGGACGTTGTTAAGGTGAGCCGAGGCGATGTGACCAAGCTCCTCAATCCATCGATCTATCTCCCGTAGTCTGTGATCGAGGGCGTCGTCTTGGTTGCAGATCTTAGGGGGCTTCCAGCTATAAATGGGGAAGGTCTCCTCCAGAGGAGAACAATGATCCGAACATGGATCCTCTACTCTCTATTTTTTCTTCCCAGGGGCGATGGGTATGCTGGCCCGAGTACTCTTCCTCGGGGTCGGTTTTCGACATCCTGATGGCGGATTTCCTGGTGGAGTCATCGTCGGAGGCTGCTGCATGGCCTACATTACCTCTGTGAGGCACGAACCTGCTGAACAAGCAGGTTGAACTGCTCCGCATCTACTACAGGTACAGATGGAATCTGAGTTGCCGGGGCTGAAGCAGGAGAAGATAGATCTGGACGAGATCGGGCCATAGAGGCCGTCGATCGTCGGGTCGAAGCTCTCTTGGGAGGCATTTTCTCTTGGAAAAAAACTCTGAAGAGAAAGAAGAGAGATCTCTAGAGAGGGAAGAGAGAGGTCGTCGTTGAGCACTCCTTTAAGAATAGAAAAACCTCAGGGATAGAGGGGCCCTTCCTCTAGCGTCAAATCTGTTGGTACGAAATCTGGTTGACGTCGGATCGAGCTAGAGTGGAGGAGGACGAGATCGCCGTCGGTGATCTATAAAATAAAATTTCGTCCAGAGTCGATGGTGGTGGCTCCGATAGGACCATCTGATGGTGAAGTCAGCTCTTCTGACCAACAGAAGTGGAGTGCTCAGCAATGAGAAGTGAGCTTAAAGTTTTAGAGGGGAGAGGAGAGCTTAGAGTTTTAGAGAAAAGAGGAGAGCTTCTAGAAAGCATATCTGGAGGATCCTTTTTTATAGGCAGAGCTTATAGCGGGTTGATGGTGATGGCTATACCATCCGATCATGGGCCACTCGAGGCCGCATGGAGTTCGGTACGGAGAGGAAGACATTGTCAGACGGATAGTGACATCCATATTGACGGATCGTGGGCCGCATGGGGTTGGCTATGGAGAGAGTGGTGTCGCCAGTAGTGATGGTCATGCCGTCCGATCGCATCGTCTGTGGCAAACTGATGGTGACAGTTTGTCGAGATTTAATAGCCGTAGCTCTGAGAAAGCAAGCATTGATTGGTGGACTTCGGCATGTATTAGTTTCAGAGGAGTTCGGACTCCTAGAGGAGTTCGACCGAAGGAGAAGCTCGAAAGGAGTTCGGCTCCTGTAGAAGTTCGACCGAAGGAAAAGCTTGGAAGGAGTTCGGCTCCTGTAGACATCTGATTGAAAGAGCGCGGAGGAAGTTCGGCTCTCGTAGGCATCCGACTGGAGGAGTGCGAAGGGAGTTCGGCTCTCGTGGGAGACTGATTGAAGCTTGGCCGTAGAGAAGTTTGGTCGGCTGAAGGAGTTCGGCTAAGGCTTAATTGCTGGGGAGTTCGAAAGGAGCTCGATGGCTGAGAAGTCCGAAAGAAGCTCGATCGCTGAGGAGTTCGACCGATTGAAGGGATTCGGCTAAGACTTGATCGCTGGGGAGTTCGACCGGTTGAAGAGATTCGGCTAAGACTCGACCGCTGAAGCTCTTCCATGGTTATTGGTTGCATTAAGCTGAGCGTCGGACTGAACTTTGGCAGGAGCAAAATTTATCTCCAATAATTATAATAATAATATTATTTTAATAATAATATATTATAATAATATTAGAATAATATAATATAATATAGTATAATATAATATTATAATAATATATATTATAAATATATAATATATGTATTTATATTATAAATATAATATCTATAATATAATAATAATATTATTATGATAATATAATATTATATTTTATTATAATAATATTATTAAATAATATTATTATTTAATACTAATATATTATAATAATATTATATTATATAATATTATTTGATTTTATAATAATATAGTATATATATATTTATATTATATAATATATAATAATATTATATTATAAATATAATATAATATAATATTATTATTATATATTATAAATATAAATATAATATTAAAATATAATATATTATAATATATATAATATATATATATAATATATTTATCATACCAAACATATCATTCAAGATTTCTAATAATTTTACTGTAATATATATATATATATATATATATATATATATATATATATATATATTATACTTAAAATATAATTTTTAATTAATTTAATTTAAAAATATTTTAAAAATTTAATATTATATTATAATTATTCTGATTATCATATCAAATATATCAAGATTTTTAGTAATTTTATTATAATATTATTCATATATATCAAACATAGAAATTAACATTACTAACAATCTATCAAAATTACAAATAATCTATCAAAATTATAAATAATCTAAATTATCAAATAATTTAAATTATCGCTGTTTGATAATGCATCAAATACAATCTTAATGTTTAATATATTTACCAATTAGATTGCTCTTTCAAAGCATTTTGAATATCCATCTCCATGGATCTCAAAGCAACCATGGATCTCAAAGCAACCATTATGCAGTCCAATCAAAGAAGATGAACCCTCCTGTTGCATGCAAGACAACCCTGTCCTAACCCTTCTGTCAATAAATCTCGCAAATCCTCAAATAAAACCAATATACCGCGCGTTCTCGCCTCTAAATTCAGCCATAAATCGTCGACCTATTTTTTTTTTTATTTTTTTATTTTTTTATACGCTAAATTCAAGGTTGGAGTGATGCTTTGAGATCTACGTCAATGCCACGTGTTGGAAGCTCATGGCGTCCTAACGCGATCCCTTTGTGCCACCGCGTGCAGTATAGGAGAGTCCGCATCCCCGAGACGTGAGAACAGGGACGAGGACCGGGTACCGGCCCCGACAATTTGACTCAGAAAGAAAACTTAAGGCTCTTGCATCCAACCAGGTGGCATAATATCACCAGTTGATAATATTTCTATCCAACATGCTCATCTGAGGGTACAACCGAGGCTTAAGTTAGTAGTCATAATCCTCCTATTAGTAACCAAAGATTCTAAATTCAGATCTTTAGCAGTAATTATAATGCAAGTGGATCAACCATGACAAATAACACCTTAGTTCGCATGAGTGCATCCAAGAACGGAGTCTCTAGGTTCTCAAAATCATCAACCACTTGGAGCTTTGTACAAAGATTTGCTATCAGTCCAATTAAAGAAATGGAAATGAATCAATCCACTGCCATGAAAATCCTTCAAGCCGGAGCAGAAAACAAAATTGGGTGTGCCATGCAGCAAAGCTTCATAGAGAAACAGAAGCACAACCCCTCCCAGGAGTCCACATTCCATCCAATTTTTCATTCCAGAGCTTCTGATACAGATCACTCGAACAAAATCAAAAAAAAAAGAAGAGAGAGAGATCATACACTACAAGAATAATAGACTCAATAGAAAGACTCCAACGATTTGACGGAGCTGCATGGTGTCACGGCAACAGTGAGGAGATCCAGATTCGGCCGAGGTGGAATTTGCGGAGGGTGCCAATGATGTGCCATTCAAGAAGGTGCCATTCTTCCCGCCGCTGCACATGAGAAACAAACATCCTAATCTGGTGGCTGTGAAGCTAATATTACTTCCAAAAGCATGCAACTCTGATCTCCAAAAGAAAATTAACAACAACACTCCAGATCCGAAACCGCATAGGACGACAATAGCTCAACTTAGCTAATCTCAAACGAAGTTCTAAAATTTGGTTCCAGTCCCTCCATTAGAGATCAGTTTTTGTAGTTTCAGCATTTCTCAGTAATTTCACTCCGAGTAATGGAGTTTCGACCCAAAAAAGTCAGAAAGAAACAAAAAATAATGAAATTTGTTTTTTTAAAAAAAAACGAGGCAGGTTGTTTCACATCATTTGGTTGTCGTATAAGTTATCTATGATCATAATTTATTTAGTTTAGTCAGTTTCAAGCTGAAATTAAACTATGTTTAAGCTTAATAGTGAATACATCCTGATACCAAGAATGTTTTAATCTCTTAAGTCAAATACCAATACCGCTCAATCATGAGCTATCCAGAAATGTACTAAGAGTATGAAATAAATTAGATTTACATATTCAATACCATATACTATTGCAAAGTAGATCAAATAAATAAAGGTGGCTATCACCATCATCATGTGGGTCAGAAAACTAATGGCGATGAGGATAATAATGCAATAAATCACCACCACACCATGTAATTATGGAATGATATATCCATTATATATCCTATATATATATATATATATATTATTTACAATAATCTTTGTAAAGTACTATGATACAGACTATTTTAGAGGCGTAAGGATTTAAATAGATAAAGATATGACTAAATTATTATATTAAAGAGTAAAATGAATCTATAAAATAGCATCCATGGCTATTTTCAGTAAATTTCTGCCAAAATAGACCGAGATCCCTGAAACTACATCGACCCAGTTAGTCGAGGCTGAAATTGACCGAAACCCAAAATTGGGGGTCACATTCGGTTCTCTCTCAGCTGAAACCAATCAGATTCAGCTGAAACTTAAAACGTTGATGTCAAAGACTCGAACATGGTTTTAAAAGGCCTTCTATTGCACAATAATTTTACAAGGGCAGCCACCTCAAGAAAGTAACAACAAATCCCCAAGTACAATCTTGAAATACATAAAGCAAGGTATATTAGAGGATTAGGGCAAATCACTTCTAACCAGACTATCCTAATGCAGTGTATCAGAAAAATCTTTTGCTTCACAATATCCTACTAGAAGCTTTATTTGAGGTGTTTGAATTGCTTTATTCAATGTTATCAGCCTTCTTCTTCTATGAAGCAACAGAGATGGCATTCCCCATAGAATGTCAGATTTGGATTTTGGATCCTTTTCCCCTTTTTCTTAGCTAGGAGGGGTTATGGTGGGAGACAAGGTCTCAATTAAAATCTGGAAAAGTACAATTACGGCTATCAGTTGGCTCTTCAAACCAACTTCTCAGAAAGCAAAGGGGCATTATCAGTAGAAGAGCTCCAAGGATATTGCACAGTATGATGTTAGCATATAATAGAACATCTTATATTTTGTCAACACCCTTTTCATATCCTATATCAAAATATCTAAGTTATTTGATTGTACAGAACAGGAGAAAGAAGGGGAGAAGTATGAAATCTTCACTACCATTTCCTTTCACCTTTACTAATAGATAAATATTAAACAAAAATGCCAGACTCCAATATCAGTTGGAGGATTTACATAATCTTTATCACTTGCAATGGGCATTAAGTTGTTAAACAAAACTGTCTGAGTATACTCTCATGATTTACAATAGTTTGTGTTTTTGGTTCTTTTTTTTGGTAAATTGTAGTTTTGGTACTAATGAAAATATAGAAGACTGCACTTGATATTATGCAATGCTTGCTCCTACAGGCAATGCTAAAATCCACCTCCTCAATGGATTTTCACTTCTCATGAAATCTAGAAAGTGACTTCCTATGGGAAGAACTTTTTCCATTCTCTCTTCTTTTAAAACTCCAATCAAACAAGAGGCTCCCTCTCCACTTCCGAGGAACTACCTCTTCCCCCCTCCACATCCCATGAACCAAATAAGTCCTAAGTTATTTGATTGCACAGAACAAGAAAAAGAAGGGGAAAAGTATGAAATCTTCTCTACCATTTCCTTTCACCTTTATTAATAAATAAATATTAAAAAAAATGCAAGAGTCCAAATCAGTTGGAGGATTTATATAACCTTTATCACTTGTTATAGGCATTAAGTTGTTAAACTAAACTGTTTGATTATACTCTCATGATTTACAATAGTTTGTATTTTTGGTTCTTTTTTTGGTAAAATGTATTTTGGTACTAATGAAAATATAGAAGACTGCACTTGATATTATGCGATGCCTGCTCCTAGGCAAGGCCAACAAAAAAAAAAAAAAAAGAAATTGATTGCATGACTTTTTCTTATACCATCTAACATATTTCTTTCAGAAACACCAAGCGTATGAGAAAGCAACACCAATATTAACACTAGTCATTCATAAGCAATTGAAATTTTCACAGGAATAAAAGCAACATATATACCTTCCAGGAAATATACAGTCACCATGACCTGCATCAAAGGAAATACCCAAACATAAGAAGTGCAACCAACATTTTTAAATAATTAAACCTCGCCCTCTAAGATCGGTACATTTATAAATGAATTGACTTCCTGAACTAAAATACTCCGATGACAAAATGCTTTTATATTAATTGCATGCATGCGCAGATCAGTTTTTTCTAATAAGTTTCTGCATACAGGAGCATGGCAAAAGCAAGTCTAACAACTTTTTGGAACCAAACTGTTCATAATATATCTATCAAAATAGATAGTGCACATTAACAATATTTTGGCACTCTGTGCTCAACCTGTCTACTTATATGATAAAAACACAAAATGGCTCGTGCGTGGCATTTGAAAAAAACTCACTACAATTACTAATAACATGTAACAAAACTAAATAGTGTACAATTGCATCTTTTCCCTGTATACCCTTTTATAGATGCTCACAAGCATACAATTTCCCTCATTTCAATGGAGCAAGTGGCCACCAGTGCCAGATTTGTGGTGCTCAAGATTGGTACCATGTTGGCATAGAGTTAATATATGAATACCTGACTATGCCCGAAGCATTTCAAATGAATTCCGCTACACAATGTTAGACAGTAGACAGAAAATAATTAGCCTGCCAAACTAATGGCAAAAGGCATGCTGATTGATTTCATATAGAAACATACTACCCATACTGTCAAATCATGAGGTGGGTAGGATATCAAATTCAAAAAACGAGTGAGGCATGCATGGATGTTTGATATGTGTGTGTGTGTGTGTGTGTGTGTGTGAGAGAGAGAGAGAGAGAGAGAGAGAGAGAGAGAGATTCCTTACTTGGATCTGTGGTCGTGATGGTGGCAACGCCATTGAAGTAGCACGTCCCTGAACCCATCCCCATCCCATGGTAGTAGGCATTGAAGGCATACGTCGCATGCGCCTCCACCGTGTCAGGATCATAGCAGGGCTGACCCTGCATCAGAACAGAGCAATCCACCTTCCCCGGACCGCACGCCCAGTCGAGCGCCGCCTGCAGAAGCTTCGCATCTGCCCCCTCCTTCGCAATGCAGTACGTCTGGTTGGTCGTGTCGTTCGCCAGCAACACCCCGGACCCCGTGAGGTGCAGCGTGTAAACCGGCACCCCATTCGCATCGAACAGCCCCCAGTTCCGCTCCGACAGCGTCCCGGGCCGCTGGTCCTCGTCGTACAGTTCATAAATGTAGGTCGGGACGGCGATGCCCGGGTGCTTGGGGGTGCCCGTGCTGTTGAGCACGTGACGGATGAGGTTGCTGTTGTAGGTATCGGCGTTGTCGCTGGTCGCGTCCGGCTCTTCCGAGGGGTCGCCCTTGTGCGGCCAGCCGGACTCGAGGACGACGACGGGGACGTTGGTGACGTTGAGATAAGCCATGGCGAAGTAGGCCGCGTCGACGACAGCGTCGAAGACGTTGGTATAGTGGAGGAGAGTGTTGGCGTCGACGGCCTCCTTGTTGGGCGGCAGCGGGCGGAAGAGCGCGTAGTCCAGAGGGATGACGCCGTTAGATTGCATGTAGTCGTAGTAGGGGTAGACGTTGAGCATAAGGTAGGAGCCGGTGGACTGGAGGAACTTGAGCATGGGGACCATGACCGGCTCCAACGTGCGGTTGAAGAAGGCCTGGGACGGGGGGAAGGAGTCGAGGATGATGGAGGAGGAGTGGGGGGTGGAGACTTTGATCTGGCGGTCGAGGTTGGCGGCGACGAGGGCGGCGTGGACGTAGCGGAGGGCAGGGACGAGGAGGGGGGCGGCGTTGGGGAGGGCGGTCAGGACCTCGGAGCCGACGGCGACGGCGGTGATGTTGACGGCGGGCACGTGGGCGACGACGTTGCGGGAGATCCAGTTGGCGGCGGTGGCGTTGGACTGGCCGACGCCGAGGAGCTGCTCGTTGGGGACGGAGACGGTGACGCGGATGCCGGTGTTGGCGAGCGCCGCCAGCATGGCCGGGTCCGCGTCGTACAGCCGCACGTGCCGGATCTCCTGCGACTTCAGCAGCGCCACCACCTGCGTCGGCGAGGGCATGTCCAACAGCGCCGTCCCGACGTTCACCCCGATGTACGCCCCTGCGCACGTGGGCTCCAAACCATGAGCAAATGCTATAATGCGCTCAGAGCGAACAAAAATTTAAATAAAACAAAGTAAGGTGATTTATTATTCCAATAGAAAGAGAGGAAAAAAAAAAAAAGGAAAGCAAAAGAAAAGGACTCGTTGATGATGATGATAGCTACATCTGCTAACGTGGTCCAGCGGAACAAAAACCGAAGATTGGTTGGCAGACCCACAAACGGGCCGAGGGAGACAAGTGGGGACGGAGGCCACGTGCGGCCAGAGTGCCCAATGACAATAGCTCTAATCTCGTGCAAAGAAACAGCGTCGTAGACTTATCCACGACCACGTCGAGATCCGCCGTCCATTCCGCGGTCTCCAACCATCCGAACGATGGAAACCACATAGACATTTCCATAGCTCCGCCCAGCTTGGGCCCACCGGTAAGCATACGGTGTGCGACTTCCCCCGCGTAGGAATGATGGATCCGCCCCCGGGAACCAAACCTTCGCACAGCGACCAAGACATCATTAAAGCCAAAGCGACAGATCAAAAAAACAAATATGCCGGACAAGAACCCAACTGTTTATATTTATCTAATCTAATTAATCCTCCACCACGATGAGGATGAAGTCACGAAGCATCTGGATCATTAGCCGTTGATTAAAGCTCTGGTGGTGGGACACCACAAGGATCTAGTTAATGGGACCATCATCATTCTCCTGGGTCAATCACAAGGCGAGGAGGTGAATTTATGACATTAAGATATGTCACGCAATTACGTAAAGTAGGCATAAGGTACGTCTTTCCAACTCCGAATCACCCCCTTTGAATACGTGCATTAAAGTTAGGTTCCAATCTGTGATCCACGATTTAAAAACTAATGTTAGAAATGAGATGGGACCCAGCCGACCAGTTTGATGTATCTCTATTATTATCATAGTATTTTTGTGGGGCCTACTAGTATACTGCTCGGTTGCTGAGGAAATTATTGATGCTATAAAGATAGGGTCCCTTTGATTTTTTTTTTAAAAAATTCTAAGAGAGATACGCTGCAAAACCTGGAATGGACCCCACTACTGCCGCATCGCAGTCAATCACAACACAAACATGAGTCAACTCGTTGCACTCGGACTAACTCGGACTCCGACACGAGTGAAGATTTTTCATTAAGAACCTACATATAAAGTTCAATACGATATCCCAATACCAGACACTACTTTAATATACCATGCCCTAAGACAGCATAGCATCAACGGTCAACCAGTCACCCCCGAAATCAAATAGAAAGGTGGTGAGGTGTTTGCTAACCTGGTATGGAACATTTATTAGTCCATAGTTCCTTTTGACAGATTACAGATATATTACTTCATAGGTACGTAATTTCTGGGTTTCACTGGAGCTTAGAAAACCCGGTAACGTTGGCCCCAATAAATTACACCAAATATAACCAGCTATTACTTGAGGGGAAAATATGGCCAGTGTGGTAGATTGGACCGGACTAAGATGGACTTGGGAAAGACCAAACCAATCAGTCAAAGGACTATAGCTTTCTTCCACAAAAATAAAAGAAAAGACCCCATCCACCACAGGTCTATAGGACTACAAACACTGGACTGAAATAAAAATGAAGAATGGAAATATCTGGTGAGAAAAATCTGCAGAACATCTGAATCTGGGAATAGATGAGAACGAAGCGAGAGGGCTTTTACAAAGCCCATCATATTCAGTTAAGATTGCTGGCATAATCCAAAAACACCGAAGAAAAAAAATCCAAAGATTTATTTTTTTAACCGGAAAAAAAAGAGAGAGAGAAATATAGCTCGACACCAGAGAAGATATAAAATAGCCAAATGAAATGCCACTAAAAAAGCTCGTGAACTGAATCGAACTAGAAAAAAAGCCAGAGAGAAAAAATATATTTTGACACTATTAAAAGAAGAGAAACGAACCTTCGTCGGCATGAACTACTGAGATCGCCAGAAGCAGAAGGAGAAGCGGCGCCATCGATTCCATCAATTTCCCTTCAAAGGACGAACACTTCTTCCCTCCAATCGCATAAAGCAATCGACTTGGGAGGATTAAACTAGATAAAAAAGCAGAAACTGAGAGCTCGAAGAGATCACCGGAGGGGGAGAACAGAGGAGAAAGAGAATCAGAGAACGAAAGGAAAAAAGAGCCCCTTTTTCCGCCACTTCACAAAAGAACTAAAAAAAATAACAGAAAAATATCTGTAGAAGAAGGGAAGAGGAGGAAATTTGAGAAGAGGAAGGAGGTATTGAAGAAAAAAGAAGTCTTTTTTTTTTTCACCTGGCGTTGAGTGAGCTTGGAGGAATGTAGCGGAGGAGAATACAAAAAAGATCAAGCTTTTGAAGAAGTGGGGGAACCAAGAAGGGGAGGCGCTAAGGCTCTGCCTTCTTCCAGGTACTCCCATCCCCTCGATCACATGTCGTCTGCCAGTGATCGGACGGCGCAGATTCCGCCGCACACCGGATCGTAGGCCGAACGTAGGCGGTGGATCTAGAATATGGGGCTGTCACCCGTTTCGAGGCACTGTGGGGGCACGCTGGTCATGGGCTTAGGGCAGGGGAATAGTAGACCCCACCGGTGCCAACTGGTGACGTGGCGACCAGCCGGAAACAACGGACATATTTCAGAACATGGACACAGCTTTTCCAATTTTTTATCGTTATTTATAGATCCTGGTGTCGTTGCCACCGCGGAATGGGCGTGTACCAGAGGGAGACCCCGGCGAGGGGGAACGGCCTCTTGAGAAAGGTGGCCTGCACGAATCACGAGGGGCCTTTAGATGGAAATGATGTGGTGGATTGTGGGGATGGAGGCCCGGTCTATGGGGGTTCGTAGCCGTTGGGCGACGGTTTCGTTTACCGAGCCTGGGTTCCAGAGCAGGACTTGGCTGGACTAGATTTTGGCTCCGGCTTGGTGCTCGCTGGTCAAAAAGCCGAGCACGAGTGCGTTCAACTAACGTTGGGAACGTACGTGCCATAGTTTTAATAGTAATACCAACTAGTAATATAAACGTGCCGTATACTTTTGTGGTTATATTATGGAGCATTGGTTACAAAAATCACAAGCAAAACGGCCGAGGAGGCTTTTTGGGAGAGAGAATCTCTCTCTCCCTCACATTCTCTCTCCCTCACACACACACCCCACATAAATCACTTTACAGATAAAAGTATGTATACGCCTCATATTGATCAGGCCATTAAAAGGATCAAGACAGCTAGCAATCTCAAGTTTACTTGTAGAAAAGCAGGGGAGGTGGGTGCTTCTTCTCTTAAAGGGGTGAAAATCTTTGGCTTACAATGAACAAGAACAGGGCAACAAAATGTGAAAATCTTCAAAGTGCCTGAGTGGCCCAATGCACCACTTCGAACACACTTTTTGGAAAATTTTCTTTCCCGCCATACAACATCCCTTCCAGATTAACGTACAGGAGAAAGTCTGAACCTAAACCTCTAGGGTGAACAAAAGCATGCCACCCACCACAAGAATAACATCCAAACTTGTCGAGCCTGTCATGAGACGCATGCATGCTCGGTGCTGCTGTTGATGTCAACCCTGTGAACAAAATGGTGATCTAGTTGTGATTTACTTTATAGCTTGTGCTAGTATCGCAAGCATTATAGAAATACCGATACAAAATATATATGATTTTATTTGAGTAAACAAAAAGGATTTTATGCAGGGTAAGGACTTCACTTACAAACAGATGGTAAAGCAGTATAGTAAAAAACTAATAAGAAATTGATCACTGAAGTACTTGGTATCCGGCGTAGTTACGGTTGGAGGAGGGGGAGAGGTCTTTGGTCCTATATCTTGTAAGTCAAAAATGAACGTGGCTTATATAAAAGACAAAAGCATCTTTAATCTCACATTTTTTCTTTCATATATAGTATCTTTTGAAAGCCAAAATCATCCGATTCTATAGTCAAAAATGAGATCATAATGGATAATACCTCATATATGCAGATATGGAGCCAATTCAACCATCCAAAGCCATCGAACATCTTCACTGCGATCCTAATATTTATGCCATCTATAGGAATGCCTCCTATCCACATATACTTTCTATTGATTGGGAGGCTAATATTATAGAGAAAAAGGCATCTTTAGTTCCACATCAGTTAGAAGTCAAGATATTATAAGAAATATGAATATTAGCGATGGCAAAAACTTCTATCGCTAATAAGAACTTTTTGCCACTGTAATATCAATAAAAATAAATATTGTCCATATTACTATTAGCGATGACAATTTTGGTATTAACGACAGCAAAAGCCATATCTAAAAATCTATTTTTTAAAAAAATATTTAAAAATAAAAAAATATTAGCGATGATAAATTTTAGTTATTATCGATAAAGAAAACACCGCCGCTAATAACTCACTATTAGCGATCGTAGTTTTATTATTAGCGATGGCTTAAGCCATTGCTAAAATTATTTAAAATTTTTAAATAATTTTATAATATTTAAACATAAAATATATATTAGCAATGGCTGATTTTGGATATTAGTGACGAAAAACTCCTCATCGCTAATAAATTTTTAAAAATAAGATTTTAAAATATTATTGGTGATGGAATTAGTGATAGGAGTTTTGCCATCGCTAATAATCCAGACCCTAATTTAGACCCAATTCGAATTCAATTCAAAATTTTACCAAATCTAATCTAATTAGGCTTTGAATCCAAATCCTACTTAGATTATAAAATTTAATTAACCTCAAATTAAATTAAAATTAATTAAATTAAATTTAATTTAAATTAATTAAAAAAAATAATTTTTAATTTAGGTTCAATTCAAATTCAATTCGAAATCCTATCAATCCTAATTTAATTAGATATTTAATTCAAGTCCTATTTAGATAGTAAAATCTAATTACTTTCAAATTAAGTCAAGTCTAATTAAATTTAAGTTGATTTAGATAATTAAAAAAATAATATTTATTTTGGATTCAATTCGAATCTAATTTAAATCTGATTTAGAATCCTATCAATCTTAATTTAATTAGACATTTAATTCAAGTTCTACTTGGATAGTAAAACTCAATTACCTTCAAATTAAGTTAAGCCTAATTAAATTTAAGCTGATTTAAATCAATTAGAACTTGATTCATGATTACATTCAAATCCAATTCGAACCAGATTCGAATTCAATTCGAAATCCTGTCAAATCTAGTTCAACTAGGCTTCGAATCCAAATCCTACATGAATTATAAAATTTAATTAATCTTAAATTAAATCAAAATTAATTAAATTAAAATTGATTTAAATTAATTAAAAAAATAATTTTAAATTTTAGTTCAATTTTAAAATTAATTAAATTAAATTTAATTTAAATTAATTAAAAAAAATAATTTTTAATTTAGGTTCAATTCAAATTCAATTCGAAATCCTATCAATCCTAATTTAATTAGATATTTAATTCAAGTCCTATTTAGATAGTAAAATCTAATTACTTTCAAATTAAGTCAAGTCTAATTAAATTTAAGTTGATTTAGATAATTAAAAAAATAATATTTATTTTGGATTCAATTCGAATCTAATTTAAATCTGATTTAGAATCCTATCAATCTTAATTTAATTAGACATTTAATTCAAGTTCTACTTGGATAGTAAAACTCAATTACCTTCAAATTAAGTTAAGCCTAATTAAATTTAAGCTGATTTAAATCAATTAGAACTTGATTCATGATTACATTCAAATCCAATTCGAACCAGATTCGAATTCAATTCGAAATCCTGTCAAATCTAGTTCAACTAGGCTTCGAATCCAAATCCTACATGAATTATAAAATTTAATTAATCTTAAATTAAATCAAAATTAATTAAATTAAAATTGATTTAAATTAATTAAAAAAATAATTTTAAATTTTAGTTCAATTTTTATCCAATTTGAATTCGATTAGAAAATCTATCAATCATAATTCAATTAAACGTTAAAATCTAGTAACATCCAATTGCCTTCATATTAAGTCAAGACTAATTAAATTTAATCTGATTAACATCAATTAGGAGAAAAAGGTTTTTAGTTTAAGTTCGATCCAAATTTAATTAGAACCAAATTTGAATCTAATTCAAAATCCTGTCTGACGTAATTCAATTAGATTTTGAATTTAAGTCATAATTAAATTATAAATTAAATTATCCTAAAATTAAGTCAAGCTTAATTAAATTTGATTTAATTTAAATCAATAGAAAAATAGCTTTTAATTTAGGTTTCATTTGAATCAAATTCAAATCCAAAATTCAAAATCCTCTTAAATCTAATTCAATTAAACTTTGAATCCAAATCCTATTTAGAATATTAAAATTCAATTAGCCTCAAATTAAGTCAAGTCTAATTAAATTAAATTTATTTTAAATTAATTAAAACTTGATTCATAAATTAATTAAGTTTAAAATTTAATAAAATTTAATATTGATTTTTAATCATCCAAAAAATGACCTCGAAGAAAAAAATAATATTAAAATATAAAAAAATTATAATTATTAGCGATGGCTTTAGCGATCGAGAGCTTGGTGCTGCTAATAATTTTGAAAAAAAATATTTTTTAAAATTTAATATTATTAGCTATGGTGTTTTCATATTAGCGACACACTTAACGTTGATAATAATTTTTTCTAACGGCATTATAGATGGCTTTTTACCATCGATAATTATTAAATTTTTTTAAAAGTTAATATTAAAATTTAGTATTTTAAAAAATTTAATATTATTAGCAATGTTATTTTGTTATTAGCGATGGAGTTTGTCATCATTAATAACTTCGGCATAGAAACTTAGATTTTGCTGACCGAATTATTGACGATAATCTTATCCTCAGTAATAGTCTACCCATAAACCTTCACCCGCCCCGCTAGTGGAAAAAATTTTTGATCGAAAAAATTACTCCATGCCTTCTCCGCTCCTTGCACGTTCTTCCCAGTGTTCTCCGCTCCCTACGTGTCCTTCTTTTTGGTGACTTGACCCTGCCAGTGCCTCCTACGTTGCGGCCCCAAGCCCGCTGCCCCAGGCCCTCTTCGCCTAAGCCATCGGGGCTCCTATGCAGCCGTCCCGACCCTACCGCATCGGCCCTAATGCACCAGCCGACCTCACCTTGCCCGCTACCACCTCGACCCCACCGGCGTCTCCAGCTCCACACTCTCGAGCCAAACACCCCGCCCTTGCCTCTCCTACGACATCTCCTACGCCATGGCCTTGTGAGGATTTGTGGTGCTCCCAAGCCTCGAGAGGCTATGAAAGGAGTTAGGAGGTTGGCTCCAGAGATTTCAGGGGCTTGGTTGGTGCTTCAAAGATCTAGAATTTAAGATGAAGTAAGAAATCAAAGTCGGAGAATCAAGACTACAGAAAGAAGATTTTCTGTAGGTTAGCCATCTCAGTCTAAAACTGGATCGGCTAAGTCTCAGTGCATAGGCAAAATAGAGAGCTGCATATTTGGGACTGCTGGCATGGCACAGAACTGGGTCAGCTCAGTTATAGACTGAGCTGACCCAGTGGAACTTAGCCGGCTCAGTGCTGAGATTGAGCTGGCTCAATGTACGAGCAAAGTTATGCGAGGGTCTATTTTGGACTAGGGTCTAGGTTGATCCTATGGGTCTTAAGGCCTGGTTTGAGAGGTCTTAAGGGAGTTAATTCACATATGGATCGGGTCTAGATCCAGAGAATGAGAGCATGAGAGACATGGGTGTACATGAGCTCGGTGAGTGCTTTCATATATTGGATTAGGCAGAAAATTTTTTGGTCGGGCCTAATGGCTATGTATAAATACATAGGTTGTATTAGGATTTCATTATGCTGTGGAATACAGATCTTTTCTCCCTTAATTCTCTCTTCTTCTCTTCTCTCTAGTGTAGTTGCTCTAGGTTCTTGAAGAAGCCCTACAGAGAGGGGGCACCTCCCTCAAGCCCAAGAAGGGAGGTGCCCCAGCATAGATCTAGGTATTGGATCTATGATTTACTGTCCATAAAGAATATCACAGGTTCCTTCAGATCCATGATAAAGATCATGGGCTTCCGTAACATGATATCGATGCTTGTGATATCAAGGATGATTGACATTTGAGCGATATCATAGGTCTACAATTTGGTATCAAAGCTAGGTGATGCCTGGGATGTTGTGATCGGCAATATGGTATAGAGCCAGGTTTTAGAGTCTGATGGTGCATGAAAGGAAAGAAGAAGTCATACAAGGTGAAATCAAAAATCTATACAAGAATTTCATGGTATGTCTCAAATCTATCTTATTGTTACTACAGTTTGGCCAACCGAAAGCAGTGGATTGAAGGTGGAGGTTGAGAGGTTTAACGGGATGAGATTTTTTTAGGATGAAAGAATTTGGTGCATGATTTGCTGATCAATCTTGGTGAAAAGACCGAGGATGTATGATGGTTATGTGATAGGCAGGGAGTGCTGAAGTGCTGCAGTAGCACTTTTCTGAAGATGCAGGATTGAGAGAGGCTCGGTGATGCAGTAGTCGAGGAAGATATTTCAGCAGAAAGCAATAGGGTTCTCTAGGAAGATGGACAGTGTAGGACTGTTGAAGAGAGATTTTTCAAGGGATAATGGTTGAAGGAAGGCTGAAGAAGTGACTATCATCCTTTGGTATCAGAAAGGCGAAAAAGTAGTCGGACATGTATTCAACGATTCGATCAAAGCATGAATTTACGAAGTCTTGGGAGTGATGGAGATGGATGATCCACGAAGATCCAGCAGATCAGGATTGGATGGCTGTAGAATGGCATAGAGATGAGTCAGGAAGCATTAGAGTGCTGTAGTAGTACTTCCCTAGAGGCATGGGACTGAGAGAGGCTCGGTGGTGCAGTAGCCGAGGAGTGTATCTCAGTAAAGAGTGTCAGTGGTATCTCAAGAAGATCGGATGCAGGTCTCAGGAAGAGTCAGGGGTCTCAGGGAGCGCCAAAGGCATCTAGCAGTTGGGAGTATCATGGATTAGGTTTATTCTGCAGAAGCATCAGGAAGAGTCGTGATTCAGGTAGAGGATGGTTCTTCGAGCATAACTGAAGCGATGACTGGTGTAGGGATAGAAGAGAAGGACTAGGATAGAATTTTTTAGGATTCAATCGCTGGATTTAGAAGAGTTGGATGAGCTCTTAGGTTTTGAAGGTGTCCGTGGATTGTGGAGGTATTCGAGACGACTTCGAAGGGATCCGCGGAGTGTAGAGGATTTGAAGGGACAATGATGGTGTTCGAGGTGCAGCGGTAGGCTCAATAGTACAGCATTGAGTGGTTGACCTTAAGGGACTCGATGATAGAGTTGACTTCTACGGCATCAGATGGACTTCAGATATAGGTGGAGCTCCGGAGAGGTAGCTTCATAATTGGAGAGAAAATTTGACATGAGTTTAGAACGTCGATGATGCATAGTTTTAGATGGAGCGTCGTGTGCAGGTGGACAGGCTTAGCTCTGAGGAGATCGTATCAAGTGGTACAGCATGTGATGGTGCATAAATGCTGTAGGTTCTTCAGAAAAGTTTAGAGAAAGTGATGCAGCTGCTAAGTAGAAGAAATCCTATAATTTTAGGGTGGTGCCAAGAAGCAAGCACAGATCTTCAACGATGGAGGCGGTCATCCCAAAGGCCTCAAGGATGCACAACAGTTAAAGAGTATTGGCGGAGGTGATGTTTGCACAGGTGTTGTCGAGTATGTAAGGATAGTGTGATTATGCAGGAGGACATTGCCGAGGGATTTGCCAAGACTTGGGAGCACCAAGATGGAGATTGTGAGGATTTATGGTGCTCCTAAGCCTTGGAAACCCACGAGAGGAGTTAGGAGGTTAGCTCCGAGGATTTCAGGAGCTTGGTTGGTGCTTTGGAGATCTGAGATTTATGGTAAAGCAAGAAATCAAAGTCGGAGAATCAAGACTGCAGAAAGAAGATTTTCTGTAGGTTAGTCGGCTCAGTCCAAAACTGGATCGGTTAAGTCTCAATGCACAGGTAAAATAGAGAGCTGTGCATTTGGAACTACTAGCACGACACATAACTGGACCGACCAGTTATAGACTGAGCCGACCCAGTGGAACTTAGTCGGCTCAGTGCTGAGACTGCAACTGAGCTGACCCAATGGAACTTAGCCAGCTCAGTGCTGAGATTGAGCTAGCACAATGCATGGGTAGAGTTACGTGAGGGTCTATTTTGGACTAGGATCTAAGTTGATCGTAGGAGTCTTAAGGTCTGATTTGAGAGATCTTAAGGAGGCTAATTCATGTATGGATCGGATCTAAATCCAGAGGATGAGAGCTTGAAAGACATGAGTGTACATGGGCTCGGTGAGTGCTTTCACGTATTGGATTAGTCAGAAAGTTTTTTGGTCAGGTCTAATGACTATGTATAAGTACATAGTTGTATTAGGATTTCATTATGCTGTGGAATACAGACCTTTTCTCCCTCAATTCTCTCTTCTTCTCTTCTCTCTAGTGTAGTTGCCCTAAGTTATTGAAGAAGCCCTAGAGAGAGGGGGCGCCTCCCTCAAGCCCAAGAAGGGAGGTGCCTCAGCATAGATCTAGGTGTTAGATTTATGGTTTGCTGTCCATAGAGAATATCACAGGTTCCTTCAGATCCGTGGTAAAGATCAAAAACTTTCGTAACATGGTATCGGTGCTTGTGATGTCAAGGATGATTGGTGTTCGAGCGATATCATGAGTTTATAATTTGGTATCAGAGCTAGGTGATGCCTAAAATATTGTGGATGATAATAGGCCTCGAGCCAGCCGTCCATCCCCATCTCTCCCATGGTCGTCCCCACCCCACCGGCATCTCCTATGCCACAGCCCCAAGCTAGCCACCCCGTCCCTACCTCTCCCACGACCATTCCCACCCCACCGACGCCCCCTATGTCGTGGCCCCGAACCTGCCATCCCGGCCCTGCCTCTCCAGCGACTGCTGCCACCCCATCGGCACCTCCAATGCTGTAGCCCCGAGCTCTCCACTCCAACTCTGCATCTCCTATGGCCACCCTCGCCCCGCCAGTGCCTTCTTGTCCACGGCCCCAAAGCCTGCCGCCTTTGTCCTGCCAGCCTTTCGGTGGCTCCATCCTAACCGCTCTGACCGCACAGCCCCTACCTCATCGCCCCCAGCCTATGGTCCCGATCTTGTAGCCCCTTGCAACCCCTTCCCTCCCACTGTAAGTAGCAACAGTAGCGACGATAATTAATTAATATTAGTGATAGCTAGTGCCATCACTAATTAATTAATTAATTAATTAGATGTATGGGATTTAGATCTCGGCATGTAGAGTATTCGAATCAAGAGAAGATGTCGGGCAATATTGCATACATGGGGCTTGGGTATGCCCGGATCTCAGGTTATAGCTGGTATCAAAGGCATTTTGCTCTTGCATATCGGACATCATTAATTATGTATTAATTTAAATAAAATTTATATTGCATGGAAGGATAGATCCATCAATTGATTGATATACATATTCAAAGATATTCGTACATTTATTTAATTTTGTATAGATAAAAGAATAATGTGCATTGATCAATTGATTGTCCACTATGGATAATTTGAAAAATGCAAGTAATTCTATAGATCATTACAGTAATCAAACAGTATGCTATGAGTTTGAAAAAAATTTTAGATAGAATTTTTTTTGTTCTTCCTATACGAAAGAACTAAGAAAAAATACTGCCAAAATTTTTTTTGGCTCTTATTACATATCATTTGATTACTATAATGGATCAATAGAATTAATGCATTTCTTGACTGGGATATGATCTATCTTTACCTATTAGTTGATGATAGGATGCATTAATTTCCTATGTAAGCCATTTTGAATAATAAAATAGTATTTTATAATTATCTTGTATTTATTTATATGCATAATTCTTAGATAGTCAGTCATAGATCGTAGTTGGATGAATCGTCGAGTGGTCAACGGAGAAATTTTTACTGAATATAGAAAGGGTGCAAAGTACTTTTGTGATTTTATTTTTAGTATTACAGCACTCTTATATCAAGGACGAGCTCGTTGTCCTTGTAACAGATGTGGCAATAAAAAATATTTGATAGAGATATAATTACTATCAATTTGTATAAGAGTAGATTTATGCCCAACTATAAGCATTGGTACTTATATAGAGAGACATGAAAGAAAGTTACAAGGGCTAGAACCGAGCAGGATATGGACACAGATAGAATGGTGGATATGCTTATGGATGCGGCTGGTCCTGAATTTAACTGGGATGTGAAGGATGATCCAAAAGCTGGCAGTGGTGATTTTTACTATATGCTAAAAGATGTTGATGAACCACTATGGTCGGAATATAAAATACATACTATACTATCGATTGTATCAAAATTATTAAACTTGAAGGTCGAGTTTATTATGGCAGTCAATTATTATGATAGGATAGTAGCAATAATAAAAAAAATGCTATCGAAGGATGAGAAGCTTGTTAAGAGCTTCTATACTTTGAAAAAAATGGTAAAAGGATTGGAATGAGATATAAAAAAATAGATGTATGCTATAATAGTTGTATGCTTTTTTATAAAGATAACCAACAAAAAAGCTCATGCGATGTATGGGGTGCAAGCCGATTTAAGCCGAGGCAAATGGGTAGGAATCAGAAGGACCTTTCTCTCACTTCTAAATTTTAGAGGCTCTACTTATCCTAGAATACTGCTAGGTAGATGAGATCGCACAAAGAAGGACTACGCAAGCATCCTGATATGATGTGTCATCTGCTGGACAGCGAGGCATGAAAATAATTTGATGTTTAGCACCCTTTATTTGCTCATAAATCATGTAATGTCCGACTGGATCTATCTATTGATGACTTTACACCGTTCGGCTATGTAGTTGCCCTTAATTCATATTGGTCAGTCTTTATTACTCCATACAATCTGCCACCTAAGATGTGCATGAAAGAACATAACATTTTTCTTACATTACTTATTCCTGGTCCATGACATTCTAGTAGAAGCATTAATGTATATCTAAGGCCTCTTGTTGATGACCTGAAGTTATTATGGTCCGATGGCATTCATCATTTTGATGCATCAAAGAAGTAGAATTTTATAATGAAGGTTATATTCATATGGACCATTAATGATTTTTCTACTTATGGGATGCTATCAGGATGGAGCACTCATATGAAAAGCTAGCATGTCCCTATTGTATGGAGAATATAAAATTATTTCAGCTTGAGCATGGCCGTAAGCCTTACTGATTTAATTGTCATTGTTAATTCCTTCCTATAAGCATCATTCTTTTCGAAAGTAATATAACAGTTTTAGGAGGAATAAGATAGAAAAGGACCATGCATCCCAGTGACTCAGTGGTATGAAAGTATTTTAGAGGGTATCCTAATTGAACAAAGTCTTATTTGCAATTGAATTTGACAAACAGAAGCCTCAAGGATTTGGTAGAACTCATAACTAGGTGAAGCGAAGCATCTTCTAAAAATTATCGTATTGGTCCATGAATTTGATCCATCATAATCTTGACATCATGCATATTAAGTAAAATATATTCGATAATATTTTTTACGCTGTTATAGATGTCAAGGGCAAGACGAAGGACAATCCCAAGATTTGAGTAGATATGAAAATAAATGCAAGCATCCTCTATTAGAGCTAATTAAGGTGTCACTTGAAAAATTTTTAAAGCCGAAAGCATCTCATACCTTAACAAAGGAGCAATTGAAGGATGTTTGTGAATGATATAAAAGTCTTAAATTTTTACATGGTTATGCAAGTAATCTAACTCGGTGCATTAATGTCAAAGATTGCAGATTCTATGGACTAAAGAGCCATGACTGCCATATATTCATGCAACAATTACTCCTATTGGCTTGGCGTAATCTCCTGTCTAACTTTATATGGAGTTATTTGACTGAGCTTAGCCTTCTCTTCAGAGATATTTATGCTACCAAACTATCCACCGACCACATCCAATCTTGAGGCTAGTAGTATAGAGACCATATACAAATTGAAGAAGATATTCTCTCCCAGCTTTTTTGACTCCATGGATTATCTCATGATTCATCTGGCATATAAAACTAGGGTGGGGGTTCATAGTATAGGTAGATGTATCCATTTGAAAGATATATGCACAATCTCAAGAAGAAAGTAAAAAATAAGGCCTAAGTCGAAGGTTCTATTATGGAGGCTTACATAATAGAAGAGATTTCAAATTTTAATTGATACTACTTTAATCCTAATGTGCAGACCAAGTTTACTTAAGTGGATCGAAATGATGATGGTGGTGCTGAGTGGGAGATCTCAATATTTGTCTATCTCGCTAGAGAATTTGGGCTCGAGGTTTGTCGGATTTTCTTTGATACTGAACTTCGATAGGTAGAGACATATGACTTGCTAGACTATGCGGAGGTCGACCCATATGCCCTGTAAGTGTCCATCACAATCTCATCTCTTTAATCACTTATTTCAGTATACTTATCTTATGCATATTTAGGCAATATGACGATATACTGAAAGAAGAAAATCTAAGCATTACTGATAAAGAAATATCAAAACAGCGCTCAGAGAATTTTGTATGTTGGTTCCATCAATTGGTCATTCAAGATAATGAGTCCATACCAAGAAAGTTGAGACTATTAAGTTACGGACCTGAAAAATTCATGATATGCTATAGTGACTATAACGTAAATGGTTTCAAATTTTACACCAAGCAATATAAAAATTATAAAAGCATAATGAACAATTGTGTATATATAAAAAGCAGCAAGTTGGAAGATAAGTCGGAGAGTGGCTACTATAGAATCCTTAAAAAAATGATTAAGATGAGACACATTGGAGGTAATAGTATCATTTTATTTAAGTGCTAATGGCTCGATACCGATAATGGTATGAAGGTTGATCCACGGCATGGGCTTATTGAGATAAAAAATGGATCAAAAGCTTATGTCAATGATCCATTGTACTAGCTGCATAAGTTGCTCAAGTGTATTATACTCCTTTTTCATCAAGAAAAAAGAAAGAAAAGATTGGTGAATTATATGCAAAATTAAGTCTCGAGCTGTTCATTACGCGCTCGAAGAAAAAGAAGAGCCCTAATTATTAGAATACTTTTAAGATGATGAGACGGTAGGAGTTTATCAATCCTTCGATGATGTAAAATTTGATGTTTCAGGAACACTCCTATGTGAAAATAGCCAACATGAGGAGGTAGATCTAATCGAGATTATTTTAAAAGACAATCCTCTTCAAGAAGAGGAAGAAGAGGAAGAAGAAGAAGAAGAGAAAGAATCAGAAGAAGATTATGAAAGATACCAAACATCTAAAAATTAAGATTGATGAGTAGTGCTAAGTACATAATTTTTGGATCATTTTAATTACGTATCTTGCATCATTTTAAACCTTACATTGCTATCCATAATTATTTAATTAATTAAATAAATTTATTTATTTTTATTTTTAAAGAGCATATATCATGTCTTCTAGAGGTCGGAGCCATGTCAGTCGAGGATAGAGCTCTCGAGGAGAGAGTGATCATATGGCCAGTTCTCTTGGTTCTATACCTTTTACACTGGGTGGTAAGTTTTACACTACTACAAAAAGAGTCTACGGCAGTACATACTATTACAGCGATTTTTGAAATTGCTACAATAGAGTCTATGGCAGTGGTTACAAAGAACTGCTGCTATAGGACCGATCTATAGCAGTGGTTACAAGAAACCACTGCCAAAGTCTGACCTATGGCAGTGGTTCTTTTTAACCGCTGTCATAGATCCGATCTATGAAGCGATTCTTTTTAACTGCTGTCATAGGTCTGATCTATAGCAGCAGTTAGAACAACCGCTGCCATAGGTCGAACCTATGGCAGCGGTTCCTTGTAACTGCTGCTATACGTTAATCTATGACAGCGATTATTTATAACCGCTGTAATATATATTTTTTTAATTTTTTTTAAAAATATTATATAATTTTAAAATTTAATATCCATCTTCATTATTTATTATCTAAATAATTATTATTAGAGTATCGTCGCAAAAGATCACCTCGATCTGATCATCCTAGCTTCATCGATAAAAAAAAATTAATTTCAATGACCACGAATAATGATATGATGATCTAATAGATGGAGACCTTTGATAGATCCAAAAATCTGAAACGATGATCTCAATTATATTTGTAGCATACTATCAAAGTTTCACTTCAATCGAATATCGTTATCTTGGTCAATTTAGTATAGGTTAATTTTGATCGTTAAATGATAAACGAGTGATCAAAGGATCAGATGGTGTCCGATTATGAGGTAATTTTTTTATAAATGATCTTGACTACTACTTTAACCATTTTTTATGGTGGTGATTATAAAATTTAACTCGTGAGACTAAGAACGATCTAAAACTATACGTCGTCTGATAACCATTCTTGAACTCCATTGATTGTTATATGCATATGCTTGTGCTTTTGTAATATCTGCTTAACATGAATAATTCATATAAAAATAATTTAAATTTTACTATCATCATTGTATAAAATAATTAAAATTATAATAAAAATTATTTAACTAAAAAATTATCTCATAATCGAATGTTGTTTAGCTCTTTGATCGCTTGTTTCTAATTTAACGGTCGAAATCATTCCGTACTAAAATGATATGATAACGATATCCGATTGAAGTAAAACTTTGATAGTATATTATAATATCATTGATATCATCATTGTAGATATTCGAACTGATCGGAGGTCTCCATCTATCAGTCATTGCATCATCGTTCATGATCATCGAAATCAAATTTTTTTAATCGATGAAGCTAGGGCCATCGGATCGAGGTGATTTTTTATGACGATACTCTAATGATAATTATTTAGATAATAAACGATGAAGATGGATATTAAAATTTAAAATTATATAATATTTAAAAAAAAATTATTTTCAATCTACGATAGTGGTTACTGAAAATTGCTACTATAAATCTATGGTAGCGGTTATGAAATCGCTGCCATAGATCTATTGCAGTAGTTTCAGTAACCGCTGCCATAGATCTATGGCAGCGGATCAAAAATTACTGTCATAGATTAGATTAAAAATTTTTAATTTTTTTTTCTCTCGTGCACTCTCTTTCTCTTTCTCCCCTCTCCATCGTCGGTGAGACTCCATGCATCCTGTCGCCGCCCGCCCCCCACATTCTCGACCGCCCACTCCTTGCCCTCCCCGGCTGTTGCCCCTGCCCTTCCCATCCCCTGCCGTCGCCCAACCCCCCACCTCTTGCCCCCCCCCGACCACCGCTGCCGCCCCCGCCCTCCCCATTCTTGGCTGCGGCCACCCTCGCTCTCCCCATCCCCGACCGCTGCCCCCCGCCCTCCCCATCCCTTTCGGGTCCCTCTCCCTCTCTCTTTCCTCTTTCTCTTTCTCTCTCTTCTTTCTCCATCTCACTATCTTGCTCTTATTTTGTAGTTTATCTCTAGCACCGTCGTCTTCCTCTAGTATCGTCATCGATGACCCTTGAAGCTTTCAGTGCGACCTCCTTTCTATAATCGTAGGTCTATTTTTATTTTAATTTTATAGTATTATTTATTAATCACTATACTAAACCTATCCATGGATCGAGTTCAGATCGAAACCTGGATATTTAGATCCGGATTTGATTTTAATTATTGATACTGGATCCAAATTCGAATACCCGATGAGTCCACACTTGAAGTATCAGATCCAGACCCTAATGAATCCCAAATATCTGGATCTAATTTTGGGATCCGAAACTAAGAAAGGAAGAGGGAGAGAGGGAGGGAGGGGGTCCAGCCTCGCCGCCATCATCGACGAGGGAGACTAAGAGAGAGAGGAAGGGAGGGTGGATGTCCGACCTCGCTGGCATCATAGAGAGGGAGGGGGTTCATTGTAGAATTTATTGGATAATATTTTTTGGATGTTTATATCTTGTTACTTTTGTTTATTGCATTGTATAATGATAGACCCATCAATTGATTAGTATACATAATCTCCAGCATTTGTATAATTATATGTAATTGTACGGATGAGAGAATTATGTACAATGATCAATTGATTGTCCAATTTGGATGGTTTGAAAATTATAGATAATTTTATAGGTAGTTACAGTAATCAAATAGTATGCTAAAAATTTTGAATAAAATTTTAGACAGTATTTTCTTTTTGTTCTCCCTACACTAGAGAACTAAGAGAAAATGCTGCCAAAATTTCATTCGATTTCTATTGCATATCATTTGATTACTGTATTAAACCTATAGAATTAATACAATTTCTAAATGGGATAGGACCTATTTGTTTATAATGTATTTATTGCATATTTGTTTATAATGCATTAGTATATAATTTAAGTTCAACAGATGATTTAATTGCAGTATCATCATTTTTAAAATGGATAAGGAGTGGATGAAGTTTAGTATAGGCTCTCGCTAGAATATGAGGTAGGACTTCAAAAATTTCTTAATTTTGCTATAGAAAAATTTGGAAACCATGGATTGATCCAATATTCTTGTAAAAAGTATATGGATAGATCATGGCTATCTCGTCAAGATATAAATGATCACCTCACTACTTATGACTTTAAAGCTGATTATGAAATTTATTGGGACCAACATGGTGAGAGCATACCACAAGGACATGATCAGCATGATGAAGGAGTGGAACAAATGATTCGTGATATTTTTTGTTTGTTGGTCATAACGATGGTGCATCTACGTCCATGCCTGATCCCATAGTTGGTGGAATGACAAACAGTGAGGATGTAGAGAAAGTCCGTAAGTTGATGAAGGATGCTAATGTTCTGTTATATCCCGGACGTGAAAAGATGGAGAAGCTGGAGTTCTTAATCCGGTTGTATCATATAAAATGCTCTAATGGATTCAGTAATAATGGAGTGAACTGCATATTAGAGCTTTTGGGGGATATTCTTTCGGATGATGCATAAATTTGAAGAATAATTATGAGACATCGAAGATTATTGAACAGCTGGGCTTTGCTTACACCAAGATACATGCATATCTCAATGATTGCATGCTCTATTGGGAGGGGGATGTCAACCAAAATGAGTGCATAAGGTGCGGTGTGTCAAGATAGAAATAGAACAAAGACGACAATATCTTGTACAGATGGTACCTAGGTAATATCTTTGATTATTGTTCAATATGTTATATTGGTTAATGTTCATTAACGTTGTAGGTCACGATGTCACCGAAATGCCATCTAGCTTTCACCTCTGTCTCTCGACGGGTTACATGGAGTTCAACATCTGAGGAGCAGTCGGAGCTTACTCCATCCACCTCTGCATCGACTGCTCAGGGACCTCCACCGCTGACATCTACTCTACCGACAGTATCTACTCCACCGGCATCTAAGCCTCCACCATCATCCACATCTTCGACACATGCTACTCCACTGGCATCTGAGTGTACATTTTTATTATATTATTTATTTATTTTTTATATAGTATTTATATAATTATATATTTGTATAATATATTTTCATTGTAGATGCATCATCCAGTAGGATATTTCGCAGTCCCACACGTATGGCGCATGTGTGAAATCGCCAGCATCAGGTAATGGTATAGTATGATCCAAAGGGGAGGCCAGTAGGGGAGACCGTGCGGAAGATGTATTTCTTTTTTGGAGTGCTTATGAGGTAGTCAAACATTATTCTCGTAGAGCCCAAAGACTGGCGATTGATGGATGATACTGTCAGGGATCGAATGTGGGAGGAGATATGGGTAAGTGCATCTTAATTATATTTATGCATTTTATATGTTTACACTATATTTGATTAGAATAATTTTGTAACTGACTTTTGATAACTTTATGCAGAGAACATACGACATCCTTGATCATGAGAGGGCTTGAGATGCCCGACTGAAGAAGATTGGAGAGTTGTATCGAGGCTACAAGGTCAAGCTCCATAGAGGATGGCTCGGGCACCGATGAGATACTTCAGAAGAGCTTGTTCCTTGGATACAGAACTGTCCTCCGAGTCAGTGAGAGAGGATGGTTATACATTGGAGGAGTCAGAAGTTCAAGATAAAATTACTAACTTTTAAATTTTTTAATATGCTTAAAATTATATTTAAATATTTATTATTTATTTGAATACTTGTTAGGCTATCTTCCATCAGAATCGGAAGAATCAAACAGCCTAAGAGTATACGCACACTCTCAACCATGAGTCTATGGCTAGTCGTATGCATAGAGAGGTAATAAATTCTAAATCTTAGTAGATAAATTAAATTAATATTTTTTTTATATTTTTGATAAACTGATCCATTATTATAGCTGATGAGAGATAGAGTGATGCCCAGCTATAGCGAGATCTTTTGATCCAGCCATACGGACAAGAAGGGCAGGCTAATGAATGCTACGATCGAAAGAATTTTTATAAATATTAAATATATTAGTATATATGATTAGTATTATAGCATCTATTATAAAATTTTATTTGCACTTATAATTATAGGATCAGTTAGATGTACTTGCGAGCAAGGGCCCAGATACCTCTACCTCCCATGACCATCTATCTCAGGTCTTGGGATTTGAGCACTCTAGGAGGATCTGATGCAGGCCTGAACATACGTTGACCAGCTATTGGTCTGAGATGAGGGTCTCTTCAAGACTTCCAGTGTCATCAGTCGGAAGAAGCTTGAGACAGTGTTGGCACAAGCAGATTATACTACGATGTGGATAGATTGGGCTGAGGAGCGCGCATCTCAACTGGAGGGCATCGTGAAAGACATGGTGTTGATGCTCAACGCACATTTTGGAGGTACCTTCACAGGCTTTGAGGATATGTTGGTGCACATTTCAGCTCCAACTCCTCCTGCTCTGGCTCCGGCTCCAGCTCCGCCTTCAACTCATGCTCATCTCCCGGGGACGATGATGATGTAGATTTAGAAAACTTTTGATGTATTTTTTTTAAAAAAATATTATAATAAATTTTATTTGGCAATAAAATTTTAGTATTTTAAAAATATTTTTATGTTTATAATATTTTTTTATATTATATATCTCTATATTTATCAGATAATATATATAAAAAATTAAAAATTTTATATTTTTCTAATTATTCAAAAGCTACGACAGCGATTTTACAACCACTGTCGTAGACGTGCCAACCACTATCGTAGATAATGTGTCAACCGCTGTATTAGATATATGATAGTGGTTACGTAATCGCTTCCATAGATAAGGCTATTGTAGCAGTTCCATAACCACTGCCATAGACAAACCTATGATAGCGGTTTAAAAATCGCTGCAATAGGATCTATATAGCAGCGGTTTCAATAACCACTGTAACAACCGCTGCCATAGACCTACGGCGATGGCTGTAATGGCAGCGATTAGCTAACCACTGTCATAATCTATAGCAACGATTTTTTGGGCTACGGCAGCGGCTACAAATCACTGGCATAGCCCGATTTTGTAGTAGTGTTAATACTTTATATATTCTTGTTTATGTTATTTTGTTATTTATTAACCAATATAACATTCTTTATATTAGATTTTTTGCGCTCATGTTCAGAGGATAGGGGGTCATCAGTGACCCCACAGTCCCATGCAGTAGCGGCCACCGACTCTTAGATATAGCATCATGGTCAAGGACCTGCCCGGCTCACAGCACCTTTGACTAGGTTAGAGGATAGATAGATTATCCATATTCAGTGCCGCTCATAAGTACTATATGCTCAATTAATATATTTAAAATTTTATAATTTTAGAGTTAACATTTGTTCTTTGAAATCAATTTTGCAGCATATTCAGAGAGCCTTCAACATTTCATGTTGTTACTGGAATCATATGTCAATTGATGTCAGGCCCAGTGAACAATTTCTTGAGTTGGCCGTCAGAAGCTCGTGATGCAATCTGGGAGATATTTTTGGTAAGTCAAAACTAATTTAATTTATTCCTTTATGATATGTTGGTATTATAATTATATATTAATACACACTTGCTTCTATCTTGCAGAAATATTATCGATTCGAGATTCTCCAGAACAAAAAGGTTGGCCATCAAACCTTCGAGGAGGTGACCATACGGAGGCTCTGAGATGGCCTCTACAACCTCAAATAGTTCGCCATCTAGCACTCTGGCTCTCAATCACCATCGAACTGGAGGTCCTTCATAGATCATTGGATGCGGGCAAAATATAACAGGCCTTCTAAGATCAATGGAGCAGTGAGAAGTACTTTGATAGGTAGCAGAGGTTTCGACAGAATCAGGCCGCCTAGCCGGATCCAATTAGGCACATAGATGGCTCGGTCGGCATGCATGTTATGGCCGATAGATTGATGAGAAATCAATACCAAAACTCTTTCCAAAACTATAAAAATTCTTATATATATTTTAATTAATTTAATTTTATTATTTACTTATTATAGATATGACAGCTAAATCATCCATCAGACCAGCTACAGTTATGGCAGGCCATACACCAGTCTAGGAGGATTGGCAATATTTAGATTCTACGTCACAACAAATTGTGTTAAGAACTTCAAACTTTATTTAATAATTTAGTTATTACAGGATCTAATTTTTATATTATAATTAATGTACTTTTGAACTATGTAGATGCGTTATGTGGAATATGTTGCTAAGAGTAGGACTGAAAGTGGACCGAGTCGGGCCGGGTTTTACCCTTACCCGAGCTCGGTCCAAAATTTTTTTCAGGCTTCGGGCTGGGCTTAGACCCAATTTTTCTAAAAAATTTAGGCCCGAGCCTGGCCCAAATCCAATTGGGCCAGGGCTGCTGGCTGATCGGGGGGGCGTGGCGCTGGGGTGCGACAGTTTATGGGCAATGGCAGCAGGGGTGCAGTACGAAGGCGGAGGGTGCCGGGGGGAAGCAATCGGGAGGTTGGTGCTAGGATGCGATGGGCTACGGGCGGCGGCTGCGGGGGGTGGGGTGGTGTGTGGTGTGAAGGCGGAGGGATGCCGAGGGAGCCACGGCCCTTAAGGGGCTCTGGTGTGCGACAGCTACGGGCGGCGGCCACGGGGGTGCGGTGCAAAGGCAGAGGATGTTGAGGAAGCTACGGCCTACGGGAGACGATGCGGTGCAATGACTACAAGCGGCGACCATAGGAGTGCGGTTTGAATGTGGAGGGCGCCGAGGGAGCCACGAGGGGGGATCGCTGGGTGCGATGTTTCACGGGGGATCGAGGAGGGTGGAGGTGGGATTTCGCGAGGGAGGGAGGAATGGACCAGGAGAGGGCGGAGGGAGCGTTCGCGAGGAGGGGGGGTGGAGGGGGCTTTCACAGGGGAGGGAGGAGGGGTTCGTGAGGGAAGGAGGGCGGAGGGAGATTTTGCGAGGGAGGGAGGGAGGATCGGGGGAGGGCGGAGCGGGGTCTTGCGAGGGATCGGGGGAGGGTGGAAGTGGGCTAGGGGGGTGGGTTTGGGTTTGGATTGTAACCCGGCCCAGGCTCCAGTCGGCTTGAATAGTTTTGGGCCCGAGCTTGAAAATAAAATGGGCTCTATTTTTTGTCCCGAGCCTGGCTTGAATAGTTTTGGGCCCAATCCAAAGCCTGATCCGAAGCTGGCCCGAGCCTACTTCCAGCCTTAGTTGAGAGGTACGGCAATAACCTATCTTTTCAGCCTCTCCTTGATCTTGAGGGATGGCTCAGCGCCACGAGGGGGTGAGTAGGAGCCGGGTCATAGAATTTAGCCACAGCTTCGACCCTCCATCACCTCGATATTTTTCGACGTCCTCACAGGCCTCGACATTCCATATCTGGAGCGATGCGCACATGGCGGAGGTCGTGTAGAGGCTTCTGAGCTAGCAACTTTGGGACCTCATGGATATCATCCGTGATACGGTCGTGGAGCTTCTCCCAGATCTACTGCTGTCCAACCAGTTGGGCTCATCGTCACAACCATCACATCAGATAATTAATTATATTATTATTATTTTATTTATTTTAAATTTTTATATTTAGAAGCTTTGTATATTTAGGTTTGAGGTCGGAAAGAAAATCTAAGAACTAAAAATTCAATCTAACCATCCAATTGATGGGTCGAAGATGTTTATAGCTCCATATCATCAAATCAAACATGTAAGAATAATCTATTTAAGAAAAAAATAGTGTATCAAAAGATACACCTCCGTATCGAAATATACATCTTCGTATCGAAAGATACATTTTCATATCGAAACTTACTAATATTATTTTTTTATTACAGAATGCTAGAACATCGGGCTCTCATCCATCAGCTACTGAAGAGGAGCAGGAGAAGGCAAGTGACAATGAAGATCGGACCTAATTTTTTTAGATATATTATATATTTTTATGTATTATATATTTTTTGATATTGCTTATAAAAAAATTTGTATAATTTATATTTTTAATAAAATATAATTAATTTTAATTTTTAATAAAATATAATTAGTGATGATGTTTTTTACCATCGCTAATAGAGACAGTTAGTTACAAAAATTTTTAGATTAAATTTTATTACAAAAATTTTATGATAAAAATTTTTAGATTAAAATTTTTATTTTAATTATCTATTATAATTAAAATTTAAAAATAATTAAATAATTAAAAATTAAAATAAAATTAAAATAGATAATATCTTAAGTGGATGTGGAGCCAACTCAATAATCTAAAATCATCTGATCTCTTGACTGCGATTGCAATCATTACTACAGCCTATATATTCAATATGCGGAGGCAATCCAATTATCTAAAGTCATCTAATCTCTTGACTGCGATTGCAATGATTACCACAGCCTATATATGTTCAATATCGTATCAGCATTTATTGCACAAAAGATTGCCACTAGTCTCGTATGTTTTCGATAGATCAGATTCTTGCTTGCCTCGGGTGACTCATAAATTTGTCATATATATGGAAGTATGGAACTAATAGCTTTTGGCATGCCAGCCCTAGGAAATATGAATTAAAATGCTTGAATGAGAACCCAAACTGATGGGGATGCATAGGGCTTTTGTTTGTTCTAATATTTAGTTAGGGTAATGATACTCGACCTTAAAACAATAATTATGGTCCTTGAGGTGTTGCCAAGCGAAATTATAAATAGAGTTTGACTTTTCCGTTGGTGTGAATGAAATATGTTAGGTGATGTACTCTTGATTTAGTATATCTATTTATCCCTTCTTGATAGAAGAGAATTGCCTTTTATTGTTTTCACACTTTGTCAGTCTATTTTTCCCTTCCCATTGGAATTCCATTCGCATTTCGTTAGGCCCATCAAAGAATGTTTTGAGGATGCGCGACCATCCAATAACATTTCAAGGATTTCCCAACTTCCCTTCTACCTCATTTCTAAATCTATAGCCCATAGTCCACAATGGAAGTTGGCGAGCCTATATATATTTACTTCACATCATTTCTCAAAAAAATATACGTACTATATTACTAAATGAAAAATATACATACATACATACATACATAATATGAGATTCCTTCTGTCAAATTTTCTAACTAGAATATCCTTAATTTTTATCTTCTCAAACATCTGCACAAAAATATGATTAAAAAGTTAGGTATGTAACCAACGAGGACTTGTATTTATTTTTGCGCTCTCATTTGTTCTTGCACATCCTAAACTAAATGAATTCTATTTTTTTTTTAAAAAAATCTACAATCACTCACCCACATTCCCAACATCCTAATGGATTTCATTTAAGATTTAAAAATAATAAAAATATTGATACTTTCTTTCTAATTCACTTGTTTTATCTCTGTTATCTACAATTCCTTGAAAATTATTAGTTCATTTTTACTTACACATGGATTTCACATATGCAATTGCTAGTATTTAATTGCTCTAGATCACCATAAGCCATTTCTCTTTCCATGCTATATGGTTCATCAATGTACTCTTGATAAATTAGCACATAACATCCATACATCAAAATGAGGCAAAAAGGATCGAGTGATGCCAATTAAAAGCAAAAGTTCTGCAGGGCTTTTTTTTCCAAGAAAAAAAGTATATGGTTTTCTGATAAATTGAGGTATATATTGTTATTCAATTTATATCTAAAAGGTTGAGGACTATTTATAAGTGTCTCAAGGTGTTCAAGTGGGTTCCTTGGGAACCAAGGTGTGGTTTATAAATAGTAGGTGGGGCACTTCACTCCCTTTTTCTCCCCATCCCACCCCCACCCCCCACCCCCAGCCACGGGAAAAAGAAGAAAAAAAAAGAAGAAAAGGTCGACCCACATATTCTCCAAGAAGATAAGTAAATCTTGTTATATGAATACGGTGAGAAATTAATACAACCAAGATATTCAAGAAGAAAGGGAAGGAAATTTTTGTGCCTCGCCATTTGGAGCAGGTGCTTCTATAACAGTTGGAAACTTCCTTGATGGTACTTCAGCTTCCACGCATGAAAAAAAAATCAACTAAGATACTTAGAAATTATCATATCGGTTGGTATCACGATGTTTACAAACATCATGCAATATTGCAGTGTAAACCTATTTCTCTTGTTTAATATAATATTGCTTTAGGCTGGAAGAAAATTTTATAGCTAAAAATTGTTGGCTTAGTTTGTGGGCATCTCTTTCCTAAAGGTTCATCCTTGATTCAAATCCTAGGTTTGCTTTAAATCTACCTATAACAATATTCAACAAATCTAACCTCATCTCCTCATCAACTGATTGCTGTTGATGTTAAATCTTGTTACAACATCTGTTCCATTGCATCTCCAATTGTTTCAATGCAGTATTCTTTTAGACTTCTAAACTTTCCAACCGCGTATCATATGGAGCAGGAGAAGTTCATCATTTGTTAGAAATTGAAGCCAAGATGAAGGTGGGAGGAAACCATTTATATATTGTGAAACATACGGATGGTAAAATTTCACGGACTAGAGACGTGACGATATAAAAAATGGAGGACCATGCCCAACTCTATCTACAACAAATTTAGAAAATGGGAAATAGGACACATGATGAACCCACAAGGATGAGAGAGAGAGAGAGAGAGAGAGAGAGAGAGAGTGAGTGAGGAAGTTTTCCATAATGCCTCAATTCATTGTACCTGCTATCACCCGAAATCATTATTGGTCATCGTAACAGTTATAACAGCTAGCTGTTATTTGCTCGTATCTTGGTAGGCTGAGATTACTGTAGAACAAAAAAATAAAAATTAAAAATAAATAAATAAATAAAATATTTTGTTGCTATAATTTTTTGTTATGCTGAAACATATAACAACCAATAACCAAAAAAACAACCAAGTCCCACAAAGATTTATTATTTTTTTTAAAATTCATTTTGCTTAAGTATCAGTACAAATTAATTCAATGACAGCCGTTATTTCTATTGTACAACATAAAAGACCCCATGTGAAACTGATATAATAACCATTACCTTAAACCTCTCGCGCGTGTGCGTGCGCGTGTGTGAGAGAGAGGGATTGATGATTACCGGCTACGTAAGTTAACTTGTTGCACCACGAGGTTAGGTTATCCTTGTTGCTACGCTTGTTAGGCAGCTCGAGGTCACCTTCCCATAAACCGATATATTTACATAAAAGTATATATATAGTAGAATGAGAAATACTGATCTCCAGCCATAGCAACGATTTTTTGTGAGTTTCTTCTAACTTACGAGTAATTCTATATAATAGGTACAGAGCTTTTATGAATTACTTAAGTTAGAGATTCTTTGCCATTTTTTTATAAATCTTCCTCCCGTTAAAAAGTTACAACAACTTAGCAACTAAGCCTTATTCCTTAATGAGATAACGGATATCTATTATAGGAGATAGTATTGAAGACCAATTATTTTATTTAAATTTAAAATAAAATTCTACAATCAAATATTCTATTTAAAATTTAAATGAAATCTAATATTCTCCTACTTGGTCCGAATAGAATTTATCTTATGCGTTCATATATCTATAATCCACTATCATAGGCTTAATCAAGGATAAACTATATGAATCATGGTGGTAAGTTCTTTAATCAATCAAGTATTACCTTCCATATATTACATTGTAATTTTCTTATCTTAATGTGGTTTCACACTTTATGAATAATTAAGCCTCAAATGCTTATTCGAATCCTTATAATGATATTTGTCATTCTCAAACATATATATACATATATGTGTACAATCCAAACAGAAGACAAACAAAGAAATAGAATTTCATTGCAAACATGTATCATAGAAATATAACACTTCAAAATTAATCAGAAAATGATAATTCTAAACTAAGTCCCATATGGATCACATAATCCTTGAACAACATTGGTGGCATACCTTTTGTCAAAGGATCTATAATCATCTGTTCAGTGTTCATATGTTCAATGAGCATTTTATTTGATTTGATATACTTCTTGATGGCTAAATACTTTATGTCAATGTGTTTACTTCGACTTGAATTCTTGTTATTCTTAGCTAAGAACATAGCAGCTGAATTGTCACAGTAAATTCTTATGAGCTTAGAGATTGAATCAATAATATGAAGCCCAGAAATAAAATTTCTTAACCAAATATCCTATGAGGTTGCCTCAAAACAAGAAACAAATTTGACTTCTATCGTAGAGATAGCAACCAATGACTGCTTTGCACTTCTCCAAGATATAGCTCCACCGACAAATATAAAGATATATCCTGATGTTGACTTATGAGAGAACACAATCAGCCAAATCTTAATCTAAATATTTAACAATTTTCAAATTATCGGCTTGTCTATATGTAAGCATGAAATCTTTGGTACCTTGAAGATACCTCGTAACCTTCTTTGCAGCTTTCCAGTGGTCTAAACCTAGATTGCTTTGATATCTGCCAAACATTCCTATTACAAATATAATGTCCGATCTTATATAAATCTGAACATATATTAAGCTTCCAATAGCTGAAACATAATGAATGTTCTTCATCTGTTCCTTTTCAAAATCATTTTTGGGACATTAGTTCAAACTAAACTTATCACCTTTTACAATAGGTGTTATACTAGGTGAATAATTTTCATCCAAAATCTCTTGAGAACTTTATGTTGGGAATATGTCCCAAAGCCAATCATCAATTTATTGATGGTTGAATCATATATTTATAATTATATATGAATTATAAATTAATAAAAATTATTTTAATATTTTTCATCATAAATTCTGTTGTCTTCTAATGAACTTCTGTGTTGTGATGAAGTCCTTAGGACTATCTAGATTTGGTATAGAAAGATTTATCATTTAGTCCTTAAATAGTTCACGATCAAATAATACGTTGTTACTTAGGACAATAATGTTTATCAAGTATAGATCATTGTGTGCTATATAGGTTGATTGTCCTTGTTGGGGATAAATTCCGCTCCAGCCGAAGTCTAGCTCGATGCCCAGCCTAATGCAACTAGTAGCCGCAGAAGAGCTTCGACAGACGGGCTTCAGCCGAACTTCCAGCGCCCGAGCTTCTTCCAGTCGGCCGAACTAGCTAGCTGCCGAGCTTCTTTCAGACTCCCAGCATCAAGACCGAACCCCTCCAACCGGCCGAACTACTTAGCGATCGAGCTCCTGGAACCCCTAGCATCCGAGCTCCTTCGAACCCGTTCAGCTGGCCGAACTGCTTAGCGACCGAGCTTCTTGGACTCCAAGCGACCGGGCTTTAATGAAATCCCCCAGCGCCCGAACTCCTCAACGGTCGCCCCTCGGTCGAACTCCTCAGCGGTCGCCCCCTCGGTCGAACTCCTCAAGCAGTCATCACTCGGCCGAACTCCTCAGCGGTCGCCCTCACCGAACTTTGGCCGATCGAGCTCCTACCGAACTCTCAAGCATCCAAGCCTCAGCCGAAGTCCAACAGCCGGCCGAACTCTTCAACGGCCGAGCTTCGGATTCTCCTCGGTCGAACTCTTCAGCGGACGAGCCTTAGCTGCATACCTCCAGCCAGATGCCTATGGGAGCCGAACTCCCTCCAATCTTCCTCTTCAGGAGCCCGAACTCCTCCAAAATGGGCACACGACGAAGGCCTTCAACCCTTCATTCGGCTAGCTCTGCAGCCATCACCATCAGTCCGCTGCAAGCTCTGCAGCCATCACCATCAGTTCGCCGCAGGCGATAGCGACCCACTGTTAGGCGGCGATGGCTATCACCATCAATCCACCGCACACGACACCATCCCATGAGACTGACTCCGTCGAACCTCGAGCGGCCCGTCAGCACGCGGCTGCAGTTGTCACCATCAAGCTTTGCTATAAAAAGGACCCTCCCGATATGCTAAGGCTAAGCTCTCTGACCTCTAATCTCTCTGAGCTCTCCTCTTCTTCTCTAAGCTCTAGAACTCATTCCGAGCACTCCATTCCTGTTGGCCAAAGACTGACTTGACCGTCGGAGGGTCCTGCCGGAGCCACCCCCCACCGATTTCGGATGGAACTTTATTTTGCAGGTCCCCGACGGTGACCTCAGCGGCCTCGACCCCGGCTACCTCCAGCGATGATGAGTTTCTGCACCAATAGATTGGTGCTAGAAGGAGGGCCCGAACCTCCGGGGTTCTCTTATTCTTAAAGGAGTGCTCAGCGACTTTCCTTCCCTCTTCGGAGATCTCTCTTCTCTCCCAAAGAGAAAATGCCTCCTAGGAGAGCTTCGACGTGGTGCTCGACGACCTCCGCGGCCCGATCCCAACCAGATCCGTCTGTCCCTGCTTCAGCTCCGGCAGCTCAGGTTCCATCTGTACGTGCGGTGGATGTGAAGCAGTTCGATCTACTTGTCTGACAGATCCGTGGCCTCACGAAGGCATTGCAGGCTATACAGCAGCCCTCGGTGGCGACTCCACCAGAAAACCCATCATTGGAACGTCGAAAATCGGCCCCAAGGAAGGATACCAGGGCCAGCATATCGGTCGCCCCGGAGAAGGGGAAATAGAGGGTCGGAGATCTGCGTTCGGATCATTGTTATCTTCTGGGGGAGACCTTCCCCATTCGTAGTCGGAAGCACCCGAAGATCTGCAGCCAAGATGATGCCCTCAATTGCAGGCTACGGGAGATGGACCGGTGTATTGAAGAGCTCGGCCATGTCACCTTGGCTCATCATGCCGACGTCCATGCCGAACCTCCCTTCTCTCTCCGAATTATTCAAGAACCTGTTCCACTGACCTTCGAGCTCCCTCAACTGGAAAGTTACGATGAAACTTCTGATCCGATTGATCATCTGAAGGCCTTCCGTGCCATGATGCTGCTCCATGGTGCTTCAGACGCCATACTGTGCCGAGCTTTTCCATCTACCTTAAGGGGAGTAGCTAGAAACTGGTACTCAGCATTAAAGTCGAGTACGATCTTCTCTTTTGACCAAATGAGTAGTCAGTTCGTGGCTCACTTCGTCAGCAGTCGACGTCCGTGCCGAGGTTCGGACTTCTTGATGAACGTCAAGCAGAAGCGGGAGGAATCCATCCGGGATTACGTCATCTGGTTTAACACCGCGGCATTGAAAGTCCAGGACTTGGATCAGTCTGTCGCGATGGCCGCACTCAAGGGCGGCCTTCAGAGAAATAACTTGCTATTTTTCCTGGAAAAAAGTATCCCAGAGACTTCGCCGATCTGCTGACTCGGGTCGAGAGATATGCCCGTGCGGAAGAAGCTTTCAAGTCGAAAGATGAGGAATCCCTGAGAGGGCAGCTGGCAGACGATGGAGAGCTGAGTGAAGTTCGGTGAGGCCGAACTTCCCTTCGAAGCTCATCATCCAAGGAAAGTTCGGCGCAAGTGAGGGCGGAACGAAGTTCCCCCGCAAAATGAAGTTCGGCATAAGTGATCCCGAAGGCCGAACTCCACCTTAAAGCTCACCATCATAGTGAAGTTCGGCGCAAGTGAGGGCGGAACGAAGTTTCCCTGCGGAATGAAGTTTGACATAAGTGAGCCCGAAGGCCGAACTCCACCTTAAAGCTCACCATCACAGTGAAGTTCGGCGCAAGTGAGGGCGGAACGAAGTTCCCCCATGGAATGAAGTTCGGCATAAGGAAGGCCGAACTCCACAGGAGATCACTCAAATGAAGTTCGACCACGCTCGAGACCGCGCCGGAGCGAGCGAGGCCAAACTCCCCCTCGAGTACGTTGCTATAGCAAATTCACAGGATGTGTAATAAAGTTCGGGCAAGCAAAGCCGACCCCCTCCCTGCAAGCAAGAAAGTCCGGACAAAGAAGCATGAAGTTCTCCCGTAGAAAGTTTCGCGGAAAAGCGGAATGAAGCTCTGCGCAAGCGAAGCCCGAACTCCTCGAGCTCACCAGAAAGGAAGCCCCGACATAAGGGCACGAAGAAATCCTCCTCCCGAAGGGTTCCGCAACCATGCCCCGCTCTTCTAACTCAAATTCTCGGCGAAGTTAAGAGCCAGCCACCAGGACCTGAAGGACTACGGCCTCCCCAAATGCCCACGATCGAAGCAAGTAAAGCCCCTACCATCACAACCACAGCCACGACACTGAGGAATACGTTCAGCTCCAAGACAAGATTGAAGAGCTCATCAAAAAGGGACGACGGGATAAATTCCTCCGACGCCAGCCTGAAGCAAAGGAAGATTGGCTAAAGGCACTGCCGTAACCAGAAAAGATAAGAAGGTCGGCCGCCTCGCGGCGTCATCAACATCACCCCCAGGAGGAGCTTGGTACATCGGCGATTCGTCACCTTCCAGTGTCAAAGCCAAGAAAAGCATGCTCCAAATTGAGGAGGCCGGCATGAGATAGAGGAGGTCGTCTGGACGGAACTTACTGCCCGAGGGAACTCCGAGGAACAACACCTTGACGACCCTCGAACGAAAATGCGCTGCGATTAGCTTCCCCTCGGTAAAATTCTTCCCGCTCGATAATATTGTTTCTGGACGAAAAAACTATCTGATGGCAGGAGAAAGAAACGAGCGAAAGTAGCTCGTTAGGAACAGGAGGAGGACCTCATCCTAATGCAAGCAAAGTCGAAGGCCTCATTCACAAAGAACGAGATGGGGGGAGAGGCTCGGACGACGGTCCGCATGTGCCCCCACAGCCCATTAGGAACAGGAGGAGGATCTCGTCCTAATGCGAGCAAGGTCGAAGGCCTCGTTCATAAAGGACAAGATGGGGGGAGATGCTCGGACGATGGTCTGCATGTGATCCCACAGCCCGTTAGGAACAGGAGGAGACCTTGTCCTAACGCGAGCAAGGTTGAAGGCTTCGTTCACAAAGAACGAGATGGGGGGAGAGGCTCGGACGATGGTCCGCATGTGCCCCCACAGCCCGTTAGAAATAGGAGGAGGACCTCATCCTAACACGAGCAAGGTTGAAGGCCTCGTTCACGAAGGACGAGATGGGGGAAGAGGCTCGGACGACGGTCCGCATGTGCCCCCATAGCCCGTTAGGAACAGAAGGAGGACCTCATCCTAATGCGAGCAAGGTCGAAGGCCTCATTCATGAAGGACGAGATGGAGGGAGAGGCTCGGACGACGGTCCTGCATGTGCCCCCACAGCCCGTTAGGAACAGGAGGAGGACCTCGTCCTAACGCGAGCAAGATCGAAGGCCTCATTCACGAAGGACGAGATGGGGGGAGAGGCTCGGACGACGGTCCGCATGTGCCCCCATAGCCCGTTAGGAACAGGAGGAGGACCTCATCCTAACGCGAGCAAAGTCGAAGGCCTCATTCACAAAGGACGAGATGGAGGGAGAGACTCGGACGATGGTCCGCATGTGCCCCCACAGCCCATTAAGAACAGGAGGAGGACCTCATCCTAACGTGAGCAAAGTCGAAGGCGTCGTTCACAAAGGACGAGATGGGGGGAGAAGCTCGGACGATGGTCCGCATGTGCCCCCACAGCCCGTTAGGAATAGGAGGAGGACCTCGTTCTAACACGAGCAAGGTCGAAGGCCTCGTTCACAAAGGATGAGATGGGGGGAGAGGCTCGAACGACGATCCGTATGTGCCTCACAGCCCGTTAGGAATAGGAGGAGGACCTCGTCCTAACGCGAGCAAGGTCGAAGGCCTCATTCACAAAGGACGAGATGGAAGGAGAGGCTCGGACGATGGTCTGCATGTGCCCCCACATTCCGTTAGGAACAGGAGGAGGACCTCGTCCTAACGCGAGCAAAGTCGAAGGTGTCGTTCACAAAGGACGAGACGGAGGAAGAGGCTCGAACGATGGTCCGCATGTGCCCCCACAGCCCGTTAGGAATAGGAGGAGGACCTCGTCCTAACGCGAGCAAGGTCGAAGGCCTCGTTCACAAAGGACGAGATGGGGGGAAGAGGCTCGGACGATGGTCCGCATGTGCCCCCACAGTCCGTTAGGAATAGGAGGAGGACCTCATCCTAACGCGAGCAAGGTCGAAGGCCTTGTTCACAAAGGACGAGATGGAGGGAGAGGCTCGGACGATGGTCCGCATGTGCCCCCACAGCCCGTTAGGAACAGGAGGAGGACCTCATCCTAATGCGAGCAAAGTCGAAGGCCTCGTTCATAAAGGACGAGATGGGGGGAGAGGCTCGGACGACGGTCCGCATGTGCCCCCACAGCCCGTTAGAAATAGGAGGAGGACCTCATCCTAACGCGAGCAAGGTCGAAGGCCTCGTTCACAAAGGACGAGATGGGGGGAGAGGCTCGGACGATGGTCCGCATGTGCCCCCACAGCCCGTTAGGAACAGGAGGAGGACCTCGTCCTAACGCGAGCAAGGTCGAAGGCCTCGTTCACGAAGGACAAGATGAGGGGAGAGGCTCGGACGACGGTCCGCATGTGCCCCCACAACCCGTTAGGAATAGGAGGAGGACCTTGTCCTAATGTGAGCAAGATTGAAGGCCTCATTCACAAAGAACGAGATGGGGGGAGAGGCTCGGACGACGGTCCGCATATGCCCGAACAGTCCGTTAGGAATAGGAGGGGGACCTCGTCCTAACGCGAGCAAGGTCGAACGCAAGCATCGACCTCGGCTTGAGAAAGTTATCATGTCAACCTCGGTCAGAGAGCTTCAACATCGACCTTGGCTAGAGAAAGCAACCGTGTCAGCCCCGGCTGGAAATGGAATCTCCCCCGAGCTTCGACCTAGACTAGCACAGAGCTCAGAGGAAGACTACGGCAGTCACCTTTCCTGCACTTCCTTTCTTCGATTTTCGAACTCGAGAGTGGGGGGGCTAATGTTGGAGATAAATCCCGCTCCAGCTGAAGTCTAGCTCGATGCCCAGCCTAATACAATCAGTAGCCACAGAAGAGCTTTGGCAGATGGGCTTCAGCCGAACTTCCAGCGCTCGAGCTTCTTTCAGCCGGCCAAACTAGTTAGCTACCGAGCTTCTTTTAGACTCCCAACGTCAAGACCGAACCCCTCCAGCCGACCGAACTACTTAGCGACCGAGCTCCTGGAACCCCCAGCATCCGAGCTCCTTCGAACCCGTTCAGCTGGCTGAACTGCTTAGCGACCGAGCTTCTTAGACTCCAAGCGGTCGGGCTTTAACGAAATTCCCCAGCGCCCGAACTCCTCAGCGGTCGTTCCTCGGTCGAACTCCTCAAGCAGTCGTCACTCGACCGAACTCCTCAGCGGTTGCCCTCGTCGAACTTCGGCCGATCGAGCTCCTACCGAACTCTCAAGCGTCCAAGCCTCAGTCGAAGTCTAACAGTCGGTCGAACTCTCCAACGGTCGAGCTTCAGATTCCCCTCGATCGAACTCTTCAGTGGACGAGCCTTAGCTGCATACCTCCAGCCAGACGCCTATGGGAGTCGAACTCCCTCCAATCTTCCTCTTCAGGAGCCCGAATTCCTCCGAAATGGGCACACGACGAAGATCTTCAACCCTTCATTCGGCTAGCTCTGCAGCCATCACCATCAATCCACCGCAAGCTCTATAGCCATCACCATCAGTCCGCCCCAGGCGATAACGATCCACTGTCAGGCATCTATGGCTATCACCATCAATCCACCGCACACGGCACCATCCCGTGAGACTGACTCCACCGAACCTCGAGCGATCCGCCAGCACGCGGCTGCAGTTGTCACCATCAAGCTCCACTATAAAAAGGACCCTCCCGATATGCTAAGGCTAAGCTCTCTGACCTCTAATCTCTCTGAGCTCTCCTCTTCTTCTCTAAGCTCCGAAACTCATTCCGAGCACTCCATTCCTGTTGGTCGAAGATTGACTGGACCGTCGGAGGATCCTGTCGGAGCCACCCCCCACCGATTCTGGATGAAACTTTATTTTGCAGGTCCCCAGCGGCGACCTCAGCAGCCTCGACCCCGGCTACCTCCGACGATGATGAGTTTCTGTACCAATAGTCTTCATAACCAAGGAGTGTTGAGATACTGATATGGCATGCAAGTGAGATGTATGGGTACATCTATACTAAACATGACCAACTCTAGGGCTTTTCTCCTATCAAGATTAGCTTCGATGGAATATGGATATAAATATCCCTCCGATCTGAGATCACCATGGTGACTTTCAAGCAACTCACTGTATTTTGGTGCCGGACTATCTGAATTTCTAATTCAGCGATGAAAGATTTTTGAGCATAATCAAGTACTTATGGAGTCGGTGCATGTATCAAGATGAGATTGATCACTCTTAATTTCAGAAGCTGTGTTCAATTATGTTTCAATTTAGCAAAATCTTGGCTAAGGTAGTCTTAGTGAGGAGTCATGGAACTAATTATTTTGAGACACGACATGGATGTATTTTTTAGGAATGAGGCTAATCTTGAGTCATCTATTATATAGAGATCCTAGGAATGAATTATACAGTAATTATATTTGCATAGGTTCTGAATATTGTAATTATAATTATTCGATCTATCCGGACGTCAGATATCATTACTAGATGGTCACTTCGATTAGTATAGAAATTGATTTCTGTGCTACTGACTTAGGTTTGGACCTATGGGATCACACACATTAGGAGTTTCTATCTGATCTGATGGCTGACCAAAAGTTTCTTAGACTGAGACTCTAAGTCCTACTTATTTGGGACTCTCTGATCATGAGTCCTGATAATCTAGAATATTGTAGTCAAGAGTTTCACTGGATTGAGATTCTGTGATCAAGAGTCCTACTGGACTGGGACTCTAAGTCCTACTCATTTGAAACTCTCTAATCAAGATTTCACTAGTCTGAGACTCTATGATCATGAGTTCGATTTATTTGGGATATTGGATTTAAGAGTTCCACTGATTTAGGACTCTTCAAGAGTTTCATGTTGATAGGACTCTGTTGCCTAGTAACCCATTCGATTTGGACTCAGATATTTTTTAGAGAATTAATTAGTAATTTGATTGCTAATTAGCTCAATTTGATTGAGTGATAAAGATTCAATCAAGTCTGATTGAATTTGATTCGATTTGATTTAATTCGATCAGGTCATGAGATGACCTAATCACTATAAAAGTTTTGATTCTGATTTGATCAGGATGTAAATCTAATTAATTTTTAATTTAATTAAAATTTTATTGAATTAGGCTAAGCCTAATTTACTTGGATTTAAACTGATTTAATTGGGTCTAGATTAATTGGTTTGGTTGAAACAAATTAGGACCAAGTCAAATGAAGTTTGAATTCAAATTCTTTCATGCGCCCACCATTTTTGACTTTTCCACTCTGCTTCCCACGCCCTCCCTTTTATTTATCAAACATTTTATGAAAAATAAAAATATGCATGCAGAAGGAGAGTCCTTTTACGTGTTAAACACAAGGGAGGCGGTGTTGGATAAGGATAAGAGGCTTATTTGATTTTTGAAATCAAGTGAGTGGTTAAAACCTCTTAACCACTCGATCCTTATCATTTTTCATATGGTTTTTCTATGGTATTCATGTCAATAAATTATGAGAATTTTTATGCTTATAGAAGAAAGAGTTAGCATTATGTAGTAAAAATTTTAGAGTATTTGGACATCAATTATAGGTGAAAAAAAATCTTGGAGTGAAGGAGAATAAGATCCTATAGTACTTTTTTTTTCTTTATGCCTCTCTTCTCTTGTGACTTTCATCTCTAAGAATATCTTATTTTTAGATATGATATAAATAGGGATTATAGATCTAAAAGTTATCTTTTCATAAAAACTTATTTTATGAAAAAACTCCACACAGAGAAGGCGTGATAGGATTTTTAGTGTGTCAGGATTTTTGGACCGAGTGAAATCCTAGATTTGGAAATCTAGGTTTGGGTGGAGAGATCGAATGCTGTGAGCATCGGATCATCACCAAATTTAAAATACATCTTCATCATCCTCTAATATTTATATTCTAATTTTTTAGAATATCTAAAAAATAAAAAGATATATGATCGATCGGATCGATCATGATCAGCTATCGAAGGCTCCGATAAGGAGATAGTACTCCAGTGGGGCTGATCGGGACCAGAAGCTTCGTGTGGACCAACCGTAGAGGTTGAACATGTGTGCGACTATGATATAATATTAGAGCATTATTCGGTGGACTCAGATTACCATGATCAACTATCCGTAAAAGGATATTATATTCTGAACATGTAGATGTAGTAAATAGTTTATTACATAGTTTTATTTTCAGATCTATTGATGTATGCATGCATATTATATTTAGATCCTAATATATAGAATTAAATAATATGATATAATCAATAGATAATTAATTAGATTAATTATTTTTTATTACATCATTGCTATTTTTGAAATATTTTTCAAAAGTAGCATAGCAAACTTTACACTATTTTCTTCAAATGGTATCAGAGTAAGGCTCTTTAAACATGATATGTTTGCATATTTAGATTAATAATTTAGATTTAATCTAAATATTAATCTAATAATTAAAATAATTAGATTTAAAAAATTAAAATTTGGATGGCACGGACTGCAGATTGTTCTACTATAAGGTTTACCCCTTAAAGTGAAAAGATTGTCCTGATACGTTGATGATTTATATCGTTAATCATGAAATTACTAGATTTGATCTAATATTTTTATTATTTAATTATATTAGACTTTAATTTAATTTATGATCATAAATGTATAATTAGATAAAGTTTGATTCATGATTTCATGATTATGTAGTGTACATAGTTTCAGATTAAATTTTACAACTAGTGTTATTTGTGAATTGAGATGATTTAATTTTAAAATGAGTCAACTCAATTAGTGAACAATGCTAAGTTATAAAGAATATTTCAAAATTAAAAATATTTTTAAAATGCTGAACCCTAACCCTCAGCCCATAAACTTAATTAAAAATTAAGTATAATGATTTAGTATCTAGAATTATGAATTAAGACTCTAAGTCGTTAATCATAAACTTGTGGATTATTGGATTAGCTGAATTAGGTCCATAAATTGGGTTAGACCTAAGGTTAGTTAAAAGATGGACTAATTTAGAGTAATTGATTAAATCTAATTAAATGTTAATTTAGATTAGATCAAGGACTCTATAGACTCAATTATAATAGTTGTAATTGGTCAAGTCCATACCTTGAACAAGGACCAAATGGACTCGATTCAAGACTACATAATCGAATCCAAAATTACTAGATTGGTCAAATTAAAACTAATGAATCGGATGATGTTTAAGGTAAGTTTGGCAGTTTGATCAGTGATTTTTAATTGGGGGCTACTCGCACTGATTCAGTTTTTGACGAGTTAATGGCATATCTCTTCCACTGATCTTGCTTACCTGGTCATCCTGGTGAGTTAGATTTTGATTAGATCACTTGATGATTCGGGCTCACCCATATCTATTAGGTAAATTAGTTTGACTGATTTAGGTGCTCCTAATGCCAGCTTAGATTAGATTCTTTTCTAACTTGGTGAAGTCAGTGGGAGGATTGAAATTAGCTCATTAAATTTTTTTAAATTAGTTTACTAATTTTTTTAAAATTATTAGGTCCTTAAAAATAAAATAGTTATATAGATAACTAAATCATAGTCTTCCATTAAATTAAGTGATAATGAGTTTATTAGTATAATGATCATTGAAGGCTCAAAGGCTTGGTGATTATTGACTAATAAAATTATCATTCATAAAATGATAATTTGGTTAAGTCTTTCTGATAGTGATTAGATTAGCTGACCAAAGTCAGATCTGATTATTTATTGGTTAGATAAGACCAAATATGGTCATGTTAATGGTTGGACCCAACTGAACCTTTTTCAGTGGAGGCTAAAGCCTACTGATTAGGTCTATGGGGCAAAATCAATGTTACTAGAAGTTGTTTAGAGAAATAATTGATTTTGAATCTACCCATAGGTGCACATGGGTTGACCAACCAAAATTAAGCTCATGTGTAGTCTATGTAGATTCTAGTACCCACTAAAGAATTAGGATAATTTTTCGAATTGGATGTAAAGGCTACCAATTCGTACAAAATAGTGGAAGGACCTTTAGACTGAAGTCCAAGTCTTTAGGATTAATAATTCATATACTAATTAGGTTTGATTTTTTTTTTATACAGACATGGCCACTAACCTATCGCTCCGATCATTGTTAGACCATGATAAATTAATGAGATCTAACTACGATAGCTGGTATCGTAAGTTGAAAATCATTCTGAAGAATGAGCGGATTCTTTATATGATAACGGATCGAGCATCTGAGGAGCCAGCTCCAAACGCTAGGAAAGCGGTCCGAGATACTTAACTGAAGTGGGTTAATGATCGCACCATCATTCGATGTATAATGCTGGCGGCAATGAATGACGAGTTCAGCCATAGGTTTGAAAACGTCCAGCCATAGGAGATGCTTCAAATATTGAATGACTCTTTTGGCATGCCGGACGATGTTGCAAGGCATAAAATAAGTTGTACTATTTTTAATGCTCGGATGAGAGATGGGGCCTCAGTCATCGATCATGTATTGTACATGATCGAGATGATTGAGCACCTTAGCAAGTTGGGCTTTTTCCTACACGAGCAGCTCGGTAAGGATGCGATTCTTAATTCTTTGCCCAAGTCCTTCCTCCCCTTCTTAACTCATTTTAGAATGATAAAGCCTATAGTGAACTACTACGGCTTATTGGGATTGCTGCAGAATTTTGAGAAGGATCACCAACTCCATAGGAAGATGGTGAATGTAGTGGGAGGGTCTTCTTTCGATCGTCGATCCTTTAAGAAAGAAAAGAAGAACAAGAAGAAGAAAAATAAGAAAGTGCAGCCGCATGCTGGGACGACTGCATAGGGTCAGACCAAGAAGTGCAAGCTAGATCAGAGCCAAGCAGAGTGCTTCTTCTATAAGAAGCAGGGATACTGAAAGAAGAATTATCCTCTATACATTGCCCCCCTGGATCTAAACAGATCGAGGAAGAAGCAAGTGGTTGCTGGATAAGGTAATTATATGATAACATCTTATAATTTTTTTTTATTTAATTTTACTGGCTGGGTATTAGATATTAAAAGCCCTTATCATATTTGTAATTCTATGCAGGGCTTACAGGTCAGTAGGAGATTTGATCAAGATGAGAGGTTCCTAAATATTGAAAATGGAAGATAAGTTTCAATTCTAGCTTTAGGAATCATGAACCTTGTAATCAATTCAAATAAAGTTATTCTTAATGAATATCATTATTGTCCAATTTTCTTATCGAATATCATTTCTGTAGGCCTTTTGGTTATGAATGATTTTGAAATATCAATAAAAGAAAAATTTTATAATGTCATTTTGAATGGTGTTATAATTTTGATTGGATAATTGAATAACAAAATTTATTTACTTTCTATGCCTATTAACATGGTTCAATCCTCCAGTAAATATCCTAGAATTAGTGATGTGTCTGATGTCTATCTTTGGCACCGTAGGCTAGGTCATATTAACAAGAATAGAATTAATAGGTTAGCTCAAGAAGGAATTCTTGAGGTTAGTGATTGTGAGTTACTTCTGATCTGTGAGTCCTGTCTTCTTGGTAAGATGATCAAGTCATCTTTTACTGAAAAAGATAAATGAGCCACTGAACTCTTGAGTTTAGTACATCCGGATGTATGTGGACCCATGAGCTCAAGTGTCAGAGATGGATATTTCTACTTCATAACCTTCATAGATGATCTATCGAGGTATGGATATATCTATTTAATGAAGCATAAGTTGGAGTTGTTTAAAATGTTCAAACTATTTTGAAATAAGGTAGAAAAGCAAATTGAGAAGAGTATTAAAACTTTTTGATCTGATCGAGGAGGTGAGTACCTTTCCAATGAGTTTTTGACATATCTTGGGGAGAACAAAATTTTCTTCCAATGGATCTCTGCTGGAACACCACAACATAATGGTGTGTCTGAAAGGAGAAATCAGATCCTGTTGGATATGGTTCGATCCATGATGGAGTTTGCTGATTTGTCGATCTTCCTATGGGGATATGCACTCAAGTCAGCTTGTTACATTCTAAATAGGATTATGAGTAAATCTGTTAATAAAACACCATATGAAATATGGATAGGACTTAAGCCAATGCTTTCACACCTTAGAATTTGGGGGTGTCTAACCTAGGTCAAACGTTTGATGACAGACAAGCTTGGACCTAGGTCTGATAAGTATAGTTTTATAGGTTACCCAAAAGAAACTAAAGGATACTACTTCTATCTTACTGATGAGCAAAAAGTGTCTGTCAGCCTTAAGGCAGTTTTTTTAGAAAAAAAGTTTCTTGGTGAAGAAACTAATGTCTCCAAGGTCGAACTTGATAAAGTACGATAGGCAGAAGAATAAACATAAGTTGTTGAACCTGAGTTGGATCTGATTAGATCAAACCCAAAATCCATTATAGAAACATCCTTAAGGAGATCTGGTAGAGTACCATGTCAATCGGATAGATACTATGATTTTCTAATCCGAGATGGGGATCCTATCAAACTCTATAAGAATGATCAAGACTCAATCACCTATATGAATGCAATACAGAGATTCGATTCTGAGAAATGGCTTGAGACCATGAAATTCAAGATGGAATCCATGAATGTCAATGATGTATGAACATTGGTTGATCTATCCGAAAGGAAAAAACCCATAGACTGTAAGTGGATCTTCAAAAGAAAAAGAGGCGCAGACGGAAAGATGGAGATCCATAAAGCCTATCTGATTGCCAAGGGGTATCATCAATGTTATGGTATTGACTATGATAAGACGTTCTCTTTTATGGCAATGGTCAAATTCATTCAGATAATGCTTGCCATAGTTGTCCATCTGGACTATGAAATCTGGCAGATGGATGTGAAAATAGCTTTTCTAAATAGAGAGCTGGATGAAGAGGTGTATATGATATAATCTGAAGGTTTCACGTTCATAGATAAGTCTAAGATATGTAAGCTTCAGAGGTCCATTTATGGACTAAAGCAGGCATCTCGGAGCTGGAACATATGATTTGATAGAACAATCAAAACGAATGGCTTCATTAAGAACGAAGAGGAGCCCTGCATATACAAATGGGCTAATGGTCTAGCAATAGTATTCCTAGTATTATATGTGGATGATATTCTCTTAATCAAAAATGATGTTCCTACATTACAAGGAATAAAGATTTGGCTGTCATCACAATTCTCTATGAAAGATCTGGGAGAAGCTTTCTATATTTTAGGAATAAAGATCTATAGAAATAGATCTAAAAGGTTGCTTGGATTGTCCCAGTCTACGTACATTGACACTATGCTGAAATGGTTTAGCATGAAAAATTCTAAGAAAGGCAATCTACTGATAGATCATGAAATTTTTTCTTTCAAAGAGGGATTGTCTAACAGCACCTCTAGATAGAGAGCATATGAATAGAATATCATATGCTTCAGCAGTAGATTCTATAATGTACGCTATGACATGTACGCGATAAGATGTGGTATACTCACTAAGTGTAGTGAGTAGATATCAATCTAATTCAGGGAAGAATCATTGGAAGGTTGTTAAAACCATCCTGAAGTATTTAAGAAATACTAGGGGTCAGTGGCTTGTATATGGTGAATCAGACTTAAAACTTATGGGGTTCACAGACTTCAATTTTCAGTTCGATCATGATGATAGTAAGAGTGTGTCGGAATACAAATTTTTCTTTAATGCTGGGGCCGTCTGCTGGAAGAGTTTCAAGCAGCATACTATGACTGATTTAGTTTATGAGGCAGAGTATGTCGCTGCATCAAATGCTACCAAAGAAGTGGTGTGGCTAAGAAAATTCATCACCGAGCTCGGAGTAGCATCCTTCCTTGATGGTCCAGTTCTATCCTATTGCGATAGCTCTGGAGCCATTGCTTAGGCGAAGAAACCAAAGACACACCAATGGACAAAGCATATTCTGCACTGCTACCATCTTGTCTGAGAGATTGTGGATCGAGATGACGTCGACCTTCAGAAGATCGATGGAAAGGAGAATCTGGTCGACCCATTCACTAAAGCTATTGCGGTGAAGAAATTCGATGACTTTAAGTCGAAGATAGGTATTAGATACTGCACCGATTGGCTTTAGTCTAAGTGAAAGATTGTTGAAAATGTGTTCCAAAGCCAATCGTCAGTATGTTGATGGTTGGATCATATATTTATAATTATATATAAATTATAAATTAATAAAAATTATTTTAATATTTTTTATCATAAATTCTGTTGTCTTCTAATGAACTCCTATGTTGTGATGAAGTCCTTAGGACTATCTAGATTCTGTAAAGAAGAATTTATCATTTAGTTCTTAAATTGTTCACGACCAAATGATATGTTGTTACTTAGGACGACAACGTTTATCAAGTATAGATCGTTGTGTGCCATATAGGTTGGTTGTCTTTATAATCAAGGAGTGTTGAGATACTGATATGGCATGCAAGTAAGATGTATGGGTACATGTGTGATAAGTGGTAAAAATATACTAATAAAACTATTAAATTATAAAATAAATTAATTTATTTTTTAGAAATTGATATTTTTATTAATCTTATGCAGGAAAAAAGGCCATCAATGTGAAGATCTTATTTTTTTAGATTCAAATGAAATAAATTTCAGGCAAAATGGACTTCAACGAGCCCGAAATTAATTTAAAAAAAAAAAGAGAAAGAGAGGAGAGAGGTAGAAAAAGAAGAGAGATTTGTGAGAGAAAGAAATGGTTTTTCTTCCGACAATCAAGACATCGATCAAGGAGCCTCTTCTTCTTCACCAAGTTCTCTACATCAAGAGCAACGGACAATCAATTTCAAATCAAACAGTCTAATTTCTTAGCTTTTTATTTTATTTGCTGTTTTTGAACTTGTTATCATGAACTAAATTTTATTTTACTAAGGCTAAGGTGTAGCCACTTTTTGATGCAATATCAGTTGATTTATTTTTAAATTTTATTCATGAGGAGTATATAAATCTGATCTTAATGCTTTTAGATTACTGGCCATCTTCTAATTGATCTGATGAATATAGATGTTACGGACCAAGTACATCTATGTTAATGCTTCTTGATTATATACCTTGTATTATGAATCAAATTAGAATTCATATGCATGCGAAATTTTAGTGCGCTTTGGACGCAGCGTATTTTAATTAGAGGGTTTTCACAAAACTTAATGCATTAATATTTATTTAAATT